>OU898277.1:122342156-122942156 GCA_918026665.1 Diabrotica balteata
AGTGACCATTTACTAAGTATGAAAATACTTATAGAACGAGCAAATGAATATCGAACATTGGGCAGTGAAAAGTTCTTTGATTAACAGCAGAATTGACCACAGATATACAGAACTAAATAATATATATATATATAATATATATATATATATATATATATATATATATATATATATATATATATAAGGAAGCCAAAACAACAATTATTGATTGTTGAAGTATATGGAGGAACAAAATCAATACAAATAAATAGAGGCAGGGTGACACAAAATCACCGAATCTTTTTAATCAGGCTCTGGAAGAAATTTTTAAAAGATTAGAATGGGAAGAAAATGGTATAAAAATTTGTGGACAACGCTTGAACCATCTAAGGTACGCTGATGACATTGTATTGATATCCGATAAAAAAGAAGAATTATTTGAAATGATGAAAGAACTGGACGTATAAGCTGGAAAGATAGTCCTTAATATGAATTACAGCAAGACCAAAATCATAACAAATACAGATAAAGACATCACAATGAGAATCGGACAAGATGAAATAGAACAAGTTCAGGATTATATATATATATATATATATATATATATATATATATATATATATATAATATATATATATATATATATATATAAAGGATCACTCAGACGAGTGGTGGGTTCTTATATCGGTCTCTAGGTGGAGAAATAAAAGACAAAGTTGATAAAGTTGATAAAGTACTTTATCTATTTTGAAGACGTTTCGCTTTCGAGTTTTGAAAGCATCATCAGTTCATCTAAAAAGTACAATATGAGAATCACACAATCATGGAAACGATATTCTCATATTGTACTTTTTAGATGAACTGATGATGCTTTCAAAACTCGAAAGCGAAACTTCTTCAAAATAGATAAAGTAGCCTATCAACTTTGTCTTTTATTTATACAGCAGAGATAAAAAGACGATAAAAACAAAAGATATCCATAGCATCTTAAGACCAAAGTATAAAATCAATGCGTACTCCCTGTTCTTACTTATGGTTCCCAAACGTGTACATTTACAAAAGCAAACATGGACAAAATTATAAAAACCCAAAGAGCAATGGAAAGACAAATGTTTCACATAAGACTAATGGATAAAAAGAGAAACAAGTGGATATGAGAGAAAACAAAAGTGAGGGATGTTGACAAGAAGTTGCAAAATTGAAATGAAGATTTGCCGGACACAATATAAGACAAAAAGAAGACCGATGGAACAAAATTCTTATAAGTTGGAGATCGTGGGAATATAAACGAAGCAAAGGAAGGCCTCAAATAAGATGGGCAGATGATAGATGATATCAAGAATCACATGGGCTCTAGGTGGATGACTGTAGCGACAGACAGAGAAGAATGGAAAAGGATTGGGGAGGCCTATGTCCAAAGATGGACCGATGAAGGCTAATTAGATAGATAGATAGACCAATTTGACATTTACATTTGAAAACGCCAAGGGTATAAATTAATGATTGATTTTATTGTCAGTAATGGAAAAATCTACCCAAAGCAGCTTCTAGATCTCCAAACGTTAAACTCAGCAGACGCAAGGAGTAAACACAAACTAGTAGTAGCAAAGATAAGAATGAAAATAACACCAAAATATTTTCTACATGAAATCACCGAGGACTAATTAGAAATGTAGAATCACTGTGGAACGACTCTTCAAGATAAATGTACCAAAGGAGGCTAGCACAGAAGATGCAACTGAAAGAAATAGACGATATCGAAGATATAAAAGCGAGCTGGGAGAAAATTAAAAACAACATTGAAGAAGCAGCAACAGAAGCTCTAGGAAAACGCAATGTCATACTGAACAAAATAAACAACAACAATACATCATGGTTAAGAAAAGAAATAAAAGAGAAATGTAAAGAGAAACGAGAGGCCTACAGAAAGTACAAAACATCAAATACTCCAGAATTCCGAGACACCTATAGAAGAATATGAAATGAAATAAAGCAGTTGGTAAAAAGAACAAAAAATCAACACTGGCAAAAATTTACAAAAAAGATGGAAAGCAACTTCTATGGTACCCAAAAACAAATATAGAGATACCAGACGCTTTATTACCAGACGTATTTATATTAAAACAAACCACAGAAAAAGCCATTGAGTACAATAAACCAGCATATCTCTGTTTTATAGACCTGACAAAGACTTTCGATCGCATACAATACGAAGACGTCTTGCACCTACTGTATAATAGAAACATACTAATCAATATTATACAAAACATCAAAAACATCTACTTCCATAATCGAATTCAGGCAGAGATAAATGGAAAACTAACACAGTATATACCAGTACACAGCGAAGACAGTCACTAGTCAGTCGTTAAGTCCACTTCTCTTTAATATAATAATGGACGCAATAATATAAGATGTACATCATGGCTACAGAATGAAAATTACACCATCTAAATATCCTCTACGATGTAAAATCGAAATTAATGGGAAAATAATAAAGCAGGAATCAAGATTTAGATATCTGGGAATAGATATAACTAGTTACAGAAATGTTGAAAAAGAAGTACGACAACAAAGCTTAAAAGCAAGTAAAGCGGCGGGATCTGTTAATGACACAATCTAGAAAAACAAACACCTAAGACAAGACACAAAAACTTCTTCTCTTCTTATGGTGCTCTATCCAATTAGTGGATGTTGGCGACAATTTTGGCATACTCCTACGATCTTGTGTGGCTTTAAAAAGTGCGTGGGCATGAGTGTTGTCCAATCCCTTATGTTTTTAAGCCATGAGTATTTGTTTCTTCCGATGCCCCGTTTTCCTTCTATCTTTCCTTCCATAATAAACTTTAAGAACTGGTACTTGGAATTTCGAAATATATGACCCAGATAAGCAGTTGTTCTTCTTTTTATTATTGGCACCAATTCTCGTTGTCTGCTCATTCGATTTTATGCTTCGACATGTGTTGTGTGATCTGTCCAGGGAATTTTAAATAGTCTTCTAAATACCCACATTTCAAAGGATTCCAATCGGTTCTTCACATTGGCCTTTTTGGTCCAGGTTTCTACAGCATATAGTAGTATGGAGTAATTTTTTTACAGTAACATTTTACAAAGCAATATCGAAGCGTTGACACAAAAAAAACAAGAATCGATAAAGCAGCAATTAGACCTATATTAACATACACGGTGGAGACAAGACCTGACACATCTAAAACGAGACGACTAAGACGGAAAAAGTCTATTGGATAGGAAGAGAAGCGAAAACATGGCAGGACTGGATTTCAGGTTTCCGTAAAAGAAATGTGAACATAACGTTAAGAAGACCTAAAAACACCAGTCCAGACCTCGCACGGTCAGTAGGATTTAACAAAACTTCAGTTGTAGAATTCTTTAAAAATTATTATTGTGTCCTTACTAAATACTCATTCACACCAGATCGCATAATTAATATTGGGGAAACAGGTATTACCACCGTAATGACGACGTCCAAAATTTTAGCCAAGACAAAAACACAAAAACAAGTCGGACAAACCGTTTCTGCTGAGAGGGGTGAGCTAGTTACTTTCTATGGTATAGTATCAGCTATTGGGAATACTGTAGCCCCTATATATACTTTTCCTATTAGTTCATTATAAACCTTACTTCATAAATGGTGCTCCTGATGGAAGCTTAGGCCTCGCTACAAAAACTGGTTGGATGAATTGTGAGTTATACCTGGAAGCACTACGACATATCCAAATACATACTTGCTGCTCAAAAGAAAATCCGATATTGCTGCTTTGTAATAACCACGCATCACATATATCAATTGAAGCTGTCGATTACTCCAGGGCGAATGGCATAGTTTATTTATCGTTTCCTTCACATACCTCACACAAGTTACATCCACTTGATGTGGGGGTATTTGGTCCTTTTAAAAGCAAGTTAAAAGTTGCCTTTAACGATTGGAGTACTGGCCACCCAGGTAAAGCCTTAACCATTTATGAGATACCAATCCTTGCTAAACTAGCATATTGTGAACCATTGACGGGAAAGAACATTACTAGTGTATTTATGAAACTAGGTATTCACCCTTTAAACAAACTTGTTTTTTCTGATGAGAATTTTGCTCCTTGTGACATTTATGCTTCCGATGTAATCTCAACAGACCCAAAAATTTTGAAAGATCCTTCTGTTTCCACAGAGTTCCCAGTTACTCAATCCGGGCCTAGCACAGCAACGCAATCACTTTCAGAAGATAATCCGTCGTCATTTGGCGCTGTTCAACGGCCAGAACTTCGACCGTCAACACTTGCTTCTTTAATTATAAGTCCTAAGAGTGTAAGAACGTTACATAAAAAAGGTCACCAGCTCCAGTGTGACAACTATAGAGGTATAACCCTGTTAACAACTGCTTACAAAATACTAGCAAATATTCTCTACGAAAGGTTGCAAGTTTACACAGTGGGCATAATTGGTAAATATCAAGTTGGATTCACTCCAGAAAAATCAACAATTAACCAGATTCATTCAATAAGACAGATTCTCGAGAAAACATTAGAATTCAATATTGAAACCCATCACCTATTCGTCGACTTCAAGGCCGCATACGACAGTGTCAAGAGAACAGTGCTATACCAATAAATGCATGAGTTTGGTATACCAGAGAAACTTATCCGACTAACGAGAATGACAATGTCTAACTTAGAAGCCACTGTTAGAATACAGGGACAGAGTTCTAGATCCTTTGAAATAAAGGATGGACTCAGACAAGGAGATGCTCTGGCTTGCCTCCTATTTAATATTGCCTTAGAAAAGGCAGTCCGAGATACACGAATTAGGAATGGCGGTACTATTTACAATAGATCGATACAAGTCTTAGCATATGCTGATGACATTGGCATAGTAGGGCGTAGCAAGCGAGATGTTAAGCAATATCTTCTAGAATTGGAAACAGCGGCGAAACAGGTCGGTCTAGTCATCAATGAAGACAAAACCAAGTACATGTTGGTTACAAAGGATCCGATAGCAAATGAGGAACGAGAAACAGTCGTTGGAAGTCATACCTTTGGACGTGTTGACAACTTCACATACCTTGGGCCGCTATTGACTGCTACCAATAAAACAAGCGAAGAAATCAAAAGATGAATAAATCTTACAAATAGGGCATACTATGGACTCCAAAAGCATTTCCACTCAAGAAACATTCAAAGAAGAACTAAAATTATTATATACAAAACATTGCTGAGGCCGGTCCTCACATATGGAGCAGAAACATGGACTCTAACGCAGAAAGATGAAAGACTTTTGGGAATATTTGAGCGTAAAATACTCCGCAAAATATTTGGAGCTATAAACGACCAAGGGCAGTGGCGCAGAAGATATAATTTTGAATTGTATCAGCTCTTTGATGAGCCAGATGTCATAACGTTCATTAAAACACAGCGACTTAGATGGGCTGGACACATAATACGAATGCCAGAAAATACGATTGCTAAAAAGATAACCACAGGAACACCTGTAGGAAGAAGAAGCAACGGCCGACCGCGAATTAGGTGGTTACATGGAGTTGAAACCGACTTACGATATTAAAAATCAGTAGATGGCAACATGTTGCCAAAAACCGAACAGAATGGCGACGAATCTTAGAGCAGGCCAAGATCCACAGAGGATTGTCGAGCCAAAGATGATGATGAAAAGTGTAAGAACACACCCAAAAATAAACAAAATCGCAAAACAACGAAAAGGAAAGGAACGTGGCAAATCACGTATTTACACTGACACTTTCGAGAAGGAACGACTTTTAGAACTACACAATACCAAACAAAGACAGATGCAGATTAAAGAACAAAGACGCCGTGCCAAAGAATTAAGAACTGCTTTTATAGCTCTTGATAATTCTAGTAACATCCCAAAGAAAATTACTAAAATAAAAAAAATTTAAAGTGATACTTCTACCAGTTGTTCTGAAGAATTCCAGGCGATGGATTTATCATCGGATTTTTCAGAGTTATCAAATGATGATAGCCCTGCTAATTTGCTCCAACCATTCCTAGAAAATTTAAATAAAGGTGACATTTTAGTAATAACATTTCAAGCAAAGAAATCAGGTGTGCACTGTGTGGGCAAAGTCTTGGCCAAGCGTGATAACTTGGGGTATCATATATCTTATCTGTTTTGATTTGTTCTTTTTCTTAGATATGATTTCTTAGATTTATCTATTTGTAAATGTGAGAATTCTTAGATTAAAATTATACTAAAATGAACTTCAAGATCTGACTTTTTTATTTTTCTTGACACACACATATATGATACATAATTAATAATAGTTACTATTAGCAACCTTCATTTCCCCTTTTTAATGATTATTCAGCCACTATCTTGAACATGCCCCCCACCTTGAAAGGATCGCTTTCAATTTAACAGGTAAGCAAGTAAATGAGGAAATGCATTACATGCAATAAAATGAACAAATACATCTTCAATAATTATTATAAACCTTTAAGTTTAAAAATCAAACAAATGTTCTTTAACTAAGACGCATTAACAGTTCTAGAACTTAAGGCGTGATTGCACCTTCACTTTGATCACTAGGAACCGGAAGTGGACAAATGTTTGTAACAGCTCGCTTTATAAGTCCTTTTGAAGTTCTTATGGTAACCACTCGTGTAACTCCATCAGCGCCGGGATGCAAAGCTTCTACGCGCCCAAGACACCAGTTTAAAGGAGGTAAATTTCTTTCTTTGATGAGGACGAGTGTGTCAGTCTGAATTTTAGATTGGTTGACTTTCCATTTCTTCCGTTCTTGCAATTCGGAGATGTATTCCAGAGACCAACGTTTCCAAAAATGATGGCGAAGTTGCTGCAACTGCTGGAATCTAGACAAACTGGTAATGGATGAGTTTGATAGATTTATTTCTGGAACGGAATCCATGGCTCTTCCAATGAGGAAGTGAGCTGGTGTCAAAGGCAAAAGATCAGAAGGGTTAGAAGACAAAGCACTCAAAGGACGAGAATTTAATACTCCTTCAATCTGAGTTAGTAATGTAACAAATCTTTCATAATCTAATTTCGTATCTGTCATAACTCGTTTGAGGTTAGTCTTCACCGATTTGACTCCAGCCTCCCAGAGACCGCCAAAATGAGGAGAATGAGCCGGTATGAACTTCCAATTTATATCAGATTTAGCACACATATCAGGGAATTTATTACCATTGGTTTTCAAAAATTTACCCAATTCCAACAAAGAATTGTTGGCACCCACAAATGTGGTTCCATTATCACTCATCATCTGACATGGTTTGCCCCTTCTAGCTATAAATCGTTTTATTGCCGCCATAAAGGCTTCGGTGGAAAGATCCGTTACCACCTCTAAATGAATGGCCTTTGTCGATAGGCAAACAAATAAACTAATATAACCTTTATATGAAGAAGCGCCCCTATGACGACTAGTTCTGAGGGCAAATGGACCGGCATAATCAACTCCTGTAACAGCAAATGGAAATGAGGGGGTGACTCTTGATTGGGGGAGATCTCCCATGATGGGATTAACTTGATCGGGATTGAAGCGAAAGCAACGCAAGCATTCGCGAACCGTTCTCTTAGCCAATGATTTTCCATGTAAAGGCCAATATTTCTCACGCACGTGAGCTAGGAGATGTTGAGGTCCTGCATGGCACAGCTTGATATGCTCTTGACGGAAAAACAGAATAGTAAACTTATGATTAGATTGAATTAGAATAGGATGTTTCTTTTGATAAGAAAAGTTTGAATTACTTAATCTACCACCGACCCTGAGTAATCCTTCTGAATCTAAAAAGGGATTAAGTGATAAGATTCTGCTTTTAGAAGAAACTGCATTACCTCTTCTTAAGCACTGAATCTCAGATGGGAAACCTTCAGCTTGTACCAACTTAACTAGAGTAAGGGTAGAATTGTTAATCTCCTGCGTGGTTAAATGTCCCAAAACACGAGTGGCTTTGTTCTTTCGTTGAGAATTGTAGTAGAAACGCAAAGAGTAAGCCACTGACCTTACCAAGGTTGAAAAACTCGAATATTTTTCAAAATCAAATAATGGAGTAGACGAAACTATCATAAATTGGTTGCTAATAGTTTTAAACTCTGGAAGTTTTTCTTTATCAAAAGATACTTGAACTGGCCAAGTTTCAGGAGAATCTAGCAAGAATGATGGGCCGTGCCACCAAAATGAACAAGAGCTTAGAACCTGAGGTTCAATTCCTCGAGAGAGTAAATCAGCAGGGTTACAATCCGTAGGTACATGTCTCCAATTTTCGGGATCTGTGTTGGACTGAATTTCTGAAACACGATTACCAACGAAAGTTTTTAGTACATGTGACGAAGTTTTTATCCAGCCCAAGGTTATGGTTGAGTCAGACCACAGAAAAATCTTATTGAACTGAATATTCAAAGAAGTAATAACCATTTTAGAAAGACGTGATAAGATCAAAGCTCCGCTAAGTTCCAGGCGAGGTACGCTCAGTTTCTTTACAGGTGCTACTTTGCTTTTAGCACAAAGTAAATTTATAAAAATGTTACCCTTTTTATCAACACTGCGAATATATATGGCCGCGCCATAAGCAACTTCGCTTGCGTCACAGAATCCGTGCATTTCAATAAGAACAGAATTAGGGAGAACTACATTTCTTTGAATTTGCAATTTATTCAACTCGTGCAACTGATCTCTGAAAGATAACCACTCAGACTGAATATGCAATGGCACTCCTTCATCCCAGTCTAACTTCTCTAACCAAAGGAGTTGCATAAGGATTTTGACTTTAATGATTGATGGACTTAAGAGACCTAAAGGGTCGAATATTTGAGCGATACCAGAAAGTATTGATCTTTTAGTGATAATTTTGGGAGTAACATTTGAATCAATAGAATAGGACAATGAATCTAATTTAGGGCACCATTGTAACCCAAGTGTCTTTGTGTTTTCATTGGCACCAAAAAGGAAGGGAGTGTCTAATGAAATAGATTCCTGGATGGACTTAAGAAATAAAGAATTGTTTGACGTCCACTTTCTAAGTGGGAAGCAACCTTTTGAAAGAATTTCAGAGACTTGTTTACAATTAAGGATTAAGTCCTCTAACGAATCAGAACCAGTTAACAAGTCGTCAACATAGAAGTCTTCAGCTATGATTTTAGAAGCTTGAGGAAATGTATCAGAATGCTCTAATGATAGCTGATAGAGACATCTAGTGGCTAGATAACTACTTGACGTAGAGCCATAAGTAACTGTATTTAATTCATATGAATGAAGAGGATCTTTCGGATGATTTCTCCATAAGATTCTTTGGAGACACCTTTGAGTATCATCAATAAGAATTTGGCGGTACATTTTGGCAATGTCCGCAGATGCAACAAATGGATACCTTCTAAATCTCAACAGGATAGATATCAAATCATTCTGCATGACGGGACCTACCATCTGAAGATCGTTGAGCGAATGACCAGATGATGACGGACAGGAACCATCGAACACTACTCTGAGTTTTGTAGTGAGACTGTCCTGCTTCATCACCCCGTGATGAGGAAAGTAATAACTATGTATTGGCAAAGTACAATCAGTAACTCTTGACATGTGGCCTAAAGCCAAGTATTCCTGCATAAATGCAACATACTGCTCCTTCATGATAGGATCATTAAGAAGCCTTTTTTCTAAGCTATAGAACCTTCTTTGAGCTATTGATCTGGATTCTCCCAAAGAGTCAACCTGTGACTTAAAAGGAATGGACACAATGAACCGACCATCCAAATTTCTCCTAAAGGTTGATTTGAAGTGCTCCTCGCACAATAACTCTTCTGGAGACTGAAGTTTAGTACCTGAGCACTCCTCAATCTCCCAAAACCTAGAAAGGCCGTCAGTTTCGATATTGTGTGATAATCCACATATGGTAGATTGCTGACTATTCACCCTGGTATTTATTAAAGGACCAGAAATGATCCACCCTAATCTAGTTTTCTGAAGTATGGGTTTTTCAGGACCTAACTTGACCTGACCCACACATAGCAGGTCCCAAAAAATACTAGCACTGATCAGAATATTTACTTCCGAAGGAGTATGAAAATTTGGGTCTGATAAACGAATATTTGCAGGTATGGGCAACGAAGATGCATCAATTTTACAAACTGGAAGTTGTCCACATATTTGTGGAATGATTAAACACTCTAGGGGGAAAGAATATATAGATTGTAAAGAGTTAATAACAATATTGCATTTGTGATTTATTTTAGAAGAAACATGAGCGATACCCACTACAGAAATGTTAACCTGCTTCCTTGAAATACCCAGCAAATCAACTAAACTTGATGTGATAAAATTAGATTGAGCTCCACTATCTAAAAGAGCTCTACAATTATGAGCAACCCCTAAATGGTCACGAACTTGGACAACAACTGTTGATAGAAGGATTTGTTGATTTTGAGAAGTATTAGAAAGTGTCTGAGGGCTACTCTGAGAAGCAACTACTTGATCATTGACCTGAGACAATGGATTTAGTGGATTTTCAATAAATTCATGGAGAAGAGTATGATGTTTCTGGTTACATTTCTTACATTCGCCATATTTGCACGTAGCTTGTTGATGTCCAGAATGCAGACAGTTCAAGCATAATTTAAATCTACGTACTTTATTGATACGGGCAGGAATGTCTAATGAATGAAATTGACTACAGTGAACCAGTTTGTGTTGCTGGTTGCATAAAGGACAAGAAAGAAAAGAAGATTTTGTGCTTACAAGAGCCTTGGTACTGTTGTGTCTGAATTTGACATGATTATTGACAGAAGTACCTTGAATATTGGGTTTATTTAGATTATATCTTTCTAGAGTATCTGCCTTCGTTTTTAGGAAATATATGATGTCCGAAACTTGACTGACTTTACCATTGTTGGCCTTCTCCCATTCTTTCACAGATTCAGAATCTAATTTTTCCAAAAGAATATATTTGAGAAGGGCATCCCAATGTTCGACTGGTTGTTCTAATGCCTCCAAAGCTCTAAGATTGCTACAAAATTTATCAATTAAATTTCTGATTGAAAATGAACCTTCTTTATTGATTGCTTTTAAATTGAATATGGCTTTAATATGGTTATGCAACAACAATTCCTTGTTAGAATATCTCTCAACCAAAAGATTCCATGTAACAGTAAAATTAGAAGCAGAGAGAGGTATAGAAGCAATAACTCTCTCAGCAGAACCTGTTATGCATGCTCTTAAATAATGTAATTTTTGTATTTCAGATATACTATTATTTTTTATAACTAACGAATCAAATAAGTCATGAAAATCTAACCATTCTTCTACGTTGCCACTGAATTTTGGCAATTCAATAGAAGGAAGTTTTATATTGGAGGTTGTATTTGTATGATTGGATGCAAAATGTTCACTAGTAGGACTAGATGTACTGGAGGCACTAGCTGAGGTTGTTGTCAACAGTTGTTTTGCTTTAATTATAACTGAATAAAATGATGTTTCGAACGTTTCTCTGTAATTTATTTCTTCCTCAGTTATTGCGTCCAGTAAACTTTCTATTTTTAATTGGGTTTCTTGATATTGAGTATAAATACTATTTGCGTTTTCGATGCGCAATTCAATTTCAGCGCGAGTTGGCTCATTCATCTCACCTTGGGTTGAGTCCCTATCAATGAATTTAATAAATGAGGTTAATCGCGCTTTAAGAGATGCTCTTATCTTTTTTAACGTAGGCAAATCCCCCATTTTAATTCAAATTTAAATGTTTTAACTATTATGTGTCAAAGTAAACTAACAATGAACAATAAATTTCAAGATTGAAAAAGTATAAGTTAGGAAATTGAAATGAAAGGCAGATAAGTAAGGAACAAAAGCTCACTTCCCTGATTTTTGATGATTCGATGTCCCGTCCAGTGAAATCGTCAGTATGTGTTCAATCGGATTGTATACTTGACTTGAAGCCTGGGGCAAAGGAGCACTCGATGTATTTCTGCGACTGTCTCGTTCAACGTTGTCGGCAAACGTGGATCTTATAGGTTGTATGGCGTGGAATAGCACAAATATCCGAAGCTCTAAGGACCAATGTTTTGATTTGTTCTTTTTCTTAGATATGATTTCTTAGATTTATCTATTTGTAAATGTGAGAATTATTAGATTAAAATTATACTAAAATGAACTTCAAGATCTGACTTTTTTATTTTTCCTTGACACACACATATATGATACATAATTAATAATAGTTACTATTAGCAACCTTCATTTCCCCTTTTTAATGATTATTCAGCCACTATCTTGAACATATCTAAGGAAGAAACCAGGATCATGGACTTTTATTTATGAAGCTTCAGTCAATTCTTCAGACGTTTATCTGAAATTACCGATGCCTTATCGAATTACTAATCAAACAGCTTCACTCTGCAGATTTCCCATAACTCTCGCTTCGTACAACATTCAATAAAATAGTATGTTACTATTTTATTAACATTTTTTTATCTTTGATTTGCCAATAAATTGATTTGAAATATCATTTTTTATTCATTTATAACACTGTATTAAAGTACTCATAGCTGCACAAAACTGCCCCATGAGTTGAATCATTGTACCCCGTATGTGGGGCACTTTGATGCATTGACTACGTTTAATAATTACACAAATATCTTTTTTTTTTTGTTAACATTTCTCTATTTTAGAGATGTTTTATTAAAAATTGATTAGTTATTACTACATTCTACGAAAAATTACATTTTATACTCATTAAATTCCGGAAAAATTAGTAGTAGAAAAAAACTGTCTCAATGGGCCCCCACTTCCCCTATTAGTACTCCCTTTCGAGTTCCAGCTCATTGTTTTTACTACTTTAGCCCTGAATACACCTTCTTTTACATCTTTTTACATCCATTATTTGATCTTTTGTGGTTCTTTTTGATACTCTTGCCATATTCATATCTGTAAAACTGCCAAAATTTCAAATTCCGGGATCTCTCAGACACAAACTCGAATGACTAAAAACGATTTAAATTCGTTTGTTCAGTCCTAGTTAAATTTAAAGCAATATATTTATAAAATGTAGAGCTTCTTTGCTCTTGAATATATTTTAAAGCCTTTATTTACATGTCTTATCTTATTAGAACACAACGTAAAGAAAACGGAGACCAGTTTTGGTGGAATGATATTTTATCCCAGATCGGAATCGTAAATAATGACAATTACCGCAAGATAAGATTAAACACCCAAACATAACAAAACTATATATATCTCAAATGAATAACGGTATAGAAATTTCAAAAATACCGTTTTGTTTATAAACAGATAGGTATCCTACTACGATTGTTCATTTTTATTCATAGATTTTTGTAGTCTCTGCATATATTTACATTACTTCTACAAAAATCATATAATTTTAACAACCATGTGTCACGCAGTATATCTGTTTATTTTTATGTACTTACTATCAATAAAAATAGTTGATTTGATGTATTTACTAGAAGACAGTGAATGGGAGTGTTTCGATCCAAATTTCTACAGAGAATACGAAGTTTTGTGCTTGTACGAAGAAGAACGTCAACCTCAGGTGTTAGTTCGATCAGGACCTTGTGGATGCTGTTACGAATGTGAACATATTCAATAAAAGGTAAATCTAAAAATATTAAGTTTAGAACATAAATAATAAATTATTTAATTCATTACAATAAGATTCTTTCATTAAAGAAAGTAGATCTGGTTATGTTACCCTGAAACCAAACTAATTAATTCTTTATATAATTTAATCTTAGTCATTTACTCTCATTTTTTTTTGGTATTAATACTCCAGTCATCAGAGACATCGAGACGAAAATAACACTGAACCTTTACAAATCATACGAACAAGCTGAATTCTGTAAATGTCAATTTTGAAAACCCAAAGATGCAATAAAAACTGTACCACTTCTACCCCCGCTTTTCCCATAAAACCAACCCTCGTAGGGGAGAAACCCCTCTGAAAAATCAACTTAATGGTAAAAATTCGATTTTTTTTTATTCAGAGTGTCCTATCGACAAAAATCACAAAAAGTTTTAAAGGTGAAGAGTGCAGCTGTGGTATGTAATTTTGCCAAAAATAAGCTCAGTTTTTATAAGGGTGTTAAATAAATAAAAATTTTGCAATATTTTACGATTCTCATGAGATCAATAAAATTAATCACTTTCTTTGACAGAACTGACAGACTGTGCTTGTTTCTGGAAGAATCATACTGGCAGCAGTCCACTGTCACGTGTTTGATGGAAAGAAAGCTATGACAGTAGTGGCATACTGGAGGGTTTTCTGATGCCATAAGGTATCCATGCGTGAGACGTGTATGCCCTATTTTTGTAGTCGGTGAGTAACTACTTTTTCTTACCTGTTCATGGAGAAGACATTGACGCAAGATAAGTTGGGGTGAATATATCAATATCAGTTTCAATATTTTAAGATCCGTATGGAATTGGACCTCTTTGAAGACTAAGTCGGAAGAACATGCTGCTTTAGCGCCTTCGTCTGCTTTTTCGTTTCCCAATATACCAACATGAGATGGAGTCCAGATGATTATGACTTTTATCTTAGAAGTATATAGTTGGTTACATATGGTATGGATTTCCTGGAGGAGAAAAAAGAGAATCAGTACAAATTGCGATTTTTATGCTTTCAGTTGAAGTAGGATGGATTTTAAGTCTTTAATGCTTGGAGTATTCCATATAATTCTGCGGTGTAGATACTACAACTCTTATTGTCGTCGTCAGTGTGGATACAGCGAAGCCGCAACAGTCCTCATTCTTGGACGCATCGGTATATAAAATTTCATCAAATTGGGTTATGTTGTTTTGGAAGGATTTTCTAAGGATTGAGTTTGGGGTTTCTGTTTTGTCGAATCTGCATAAATCAGTATTAAAAATTGAAAGATTCTGCGTCCATGTAGCTGTCTTGGTGGTATAAATAAAAGTAGTGTTGGAAAGGTTGATGGAATCTAATAACGGAGATAATATTTGTGGTAATGTGAAAGACTGATTGGATGTGTTTCCTGGGTGAGGTTCTATAGGATTAATTAGATTTATTACCGGGTTACTTGGGTTTGTTGATATTCTTACAAAGTATTAAAGTATAAGCTGCTGCCTTCTTAGATGAAGTGGTGGCTCTGAAGATTCAACACAAACACTTTCAGCGGGGCTTGATTTGAATGCACCAAGGCATAGTCGTAAGGATGTATTTTAAATCGTATTTAGAGACTTTAGTAGAGAGGTACCAAATGTCATATAAAGAAAACCTGCCATAATCTAGCTTAGAGCGAATTAACGGTCTATATATTTTAAGGAGAGGTTCTTCATCAGCTCTTCAAAAGAAGCTATCAAGATATTTTAGTAAATTGATTCTTTGGGTACAATTTCTTTTAAGTTTCTGAATATGCTATCTCCAAATAAACTTTTTATCAAAGGTGATACAAAGAAGTGCCAAATAACTAATTGTTTGTAAACGAAGTCCGTTTAGAGTTATAGAAGGTGGATTAGGACTATGCTTTTTGGTAAAGTGAATTACTTTGGATTTAGGAGCTGAACACACAAATCTAGCACGCGTAGGCCAGGTGTCTATTTTGTTGCATTTTATAGCAAAGTGTAAGTGGCAGCTGTGACTCTGCATTGGCAGTATAATATAATATCATCAACATATATCGAGTACCTGACGGGTGGCTATATATACGAGGAAAAGTCATTCATGTTAAGTAAAATAAGGTAGTGCTTAAAACTGCGCCTTGAGTCAAACCGTTGTCCAAAGCATGTGATTTTGATATTTTTCCATTTGTTAATACTCTAAAACAGTGCTTCTTAAACTGTGGGTCGCGACCCCCAGGGGGGTCACGACCCACAGTTTCCTATCACCAAAAGCTTCCTATTTATGGAACCGGACATGTTGGCTGCAACAAGAACTGTAACTTTACCTGTAACAGCATTAAAAATTTCATTATCGTTATAGCCGGAGCTGAGAGTAGGCCACACATTTTCCTCCACACAACATAGGTTGTTGTTTTGAACCAATCGAGCAAAGCACTTTCAATGTCACTGTGATTTGATGACCGAACCAGTTTTCCTTTTTCACACTTATTAAACTGCATAATAATTTTCACTCGCCGTTTCATTATTCCAGCAATTGTTGAGCGTGACGTTTTAAATTCCTGGGCAATCGAACTCGCGGAATCACCGGAATCAACTCGGCAAATTATTCCAAACTGTTCCTCAATAGTAAATTGTTTCCGCGAGATGTTTTCTATGAAGGCTAGACACAACTGAATTCAAATTCAGAAACTCTTGGCTTTGGCCAAATGGTGTAATATAAACAAAATTTTGTAATACAATGGACCCACCTTGGGAGGTCTAAATGTCTAAAGGACAAGTAATCAAGTGTAGATGCCTGCCCGGATGTACTATAACCATAAATTAATAAACCCTTATTTCTTATTTCGTGGTACTAAATATCGGTAATACCTGTGAGAAATATAACACTACAATGTCAATTTTCATTACTTTACAAAATAGAACTTTTAAACTTATTAAAATGTGGAAACAATATTATGTTGAACATTGTATCTACTGTCACATCTTGCGTTAGTTATAATTATTTATTATTTATTTATTATACAGTGTGTAAAAATGTCATAAATTGAAAAAAAATGGATATTGTATCATCTGAGGTATAGATATGTATTTGAAATTGTACGCTGTAACCAATATTTTAACTGCTAGTGTTCCAAGAAATACGTTCGCTCTAACCGATTTGTTCATTATGAACAATATAAATGCGTTTTTTGTATGTCATTTTATGGAACCTACTATTTTGTTTGTTATATCCGATTCTACGTTATAGGCGGTGTCGTTGTAAACGATTTTGACTGTAATAGATTTATTGCTTATTTTACCTTTCCATTGCATGTGGTGTGCCTTATTAACAAGATTGCAATTTATGCAGTCAGTTGCCGAATCCTTAAATTCCTTGAATTATTAATGCACGTTTCACACTTCCCTAGACGCTGGTACTTAATTGCTTGCTTTTTATGTTTTTGTATACCTGATAATCAATCTATTGACGACCTGTGATGGTCTATCTGTTGTATTGTTAGTCGCGTCATAATGAATCGTTCTATTATTGTCATTATTATCTCATTTTTGACTATAAATAAATACTGGTTATTTATATCTTATTTATGTCGAAATTAATTTGTAGATATTAATGATTTATTAGAATTAAATGTATAGTTTGTTTCACGAAAAATGGTTGAGTGCTTAATGGTTACCTGAGCTGATCCCATTGTGTATACAAAAGTCTCTCAATAAACTACCGAAGTACACAGGGTCGCACTTCAGAAAGTTTGTTATTTAATATATTTAATTGGTAGCTGTGTAATACACGATTATAAAAATTTATTAAATTATTTCATATGGCATTTTCAGGTTGTTCAAGTGAATATACTTAATAATTGAGCAATTTGTACATGAAGAAAGTAGTTTTTTTGTTCTACGTGAATAATTGTAGTATATGGATCTAAATTCAGAAAGGTACTTTCCTTCACACTTTTTACAGGCTTAGGACTGTCAGCAAAAAACTGGCGTGTTTAAAAGTTTTTGCTCTTTCTAATCGGATATCGTTAAAAATGTACAGTAATAATAGTTCTATTTACAGTATATACATACAAACGAATACATAATGTACAAAAAATAGATGAATTGAAAAAAAATATAAAAAAATGTATATTAGTTAGGTAATATTTACAAAAAAAACTCCCAAAATAACCAAAATATATTTATGAATTCCTAAATACCTAATTCTGTTTCGCTGTAGCTATCCTCTTCAAGAATAATAACAATTGGTTTAATTATGTGATTCAAAAATAACATATAAAATTCTACGTTCATTACATGGCGTATAGAATTTTTCCAACTTTCTGGGGAGATATCATCAACACATTTCCTTATTAATTCGACTACACTACCACTTAAAGTCGAAGAAACATTTTGTGACCTAACATTTGACTTCATATATGCTCTATTGGATTAAATAAACAATAGTAGGGCGGAAGCCGTAACACTGTATGTCCCGTGTCCTCGGCCAATGTGTCACAAACATATACTTTTTTAATAGAAAATGATTTTAACACGTCTAACAGTTCATTTTTAAATAACTTTCTTCAAAATATATATCGTTTTCTAACAGGTAGTTTTGAATTTCAATTTTCGTGTTATTTGCACTTGGAGACTTATGTAACTGACGACTGTGGTAACTTGCATTGTCCATTACTATCACACTATTTTGAGAAAGGTTAGGTATAAGACAATTCTTAAACCATTGCTCAAAAAGCTCTGCCGTTGTATCCCCATGGTAGTCCACGGAGGAGTCTTTAATGTTGTTTGTAGAAAGCCATAAGGCATTTGGGACCCAACTATTTTCTGATCCTGTATGTAAAATTGTTATTCTTTTCCCTTTGTTTGATAAAGCTTTTGTTTGACACCTGTTGGAAGAAACGGACCATCCTTTGGATGGTGTTTCATGAGTGTCAAACCATGTCTCGTCCAGATAAATTATTGGTCGATCTTCTGTAAGGTACTTTCTTATGGGAGTTATATATTCAGTATGCCACTTTTTAAACGATGGGACTCCATAAGCACTTGCCTTTTGTCAATTGTACGATATCTGAAGTCAATTTTAGACAAAATCCTCCAAAGACTAATGCGGCTACAGTTTATTTGTGTATCATCATTGTCCAATATCAAATCTTCAGAATTCATATCCGAAAATTGGACAGTATAATTTTATCACCCAGTAGACCGAATGAATTTATTGTTATTAAATACACACACGTAGTTAATTAGGTTACATACGGATTTGGTCAATTATCAACAATATACTTTGGACATCAGTCAAAAGTGCTGACAAAGTTAAACAATTTACATAGATTAGACACACATATCACGCGAGGCCCGCGAATATATTGACCCAATTAAAACTTAAATAAAACTAATATCTCTTGCCTAGCATTCTCTTGCATTCAATCAATATTCACTCAACAAACTTGATAGTCTTCAGCGATCAACTGCAACAGTCTCTACTCAAAGTAATCCCGGGTCAACACCCATAGTGTACGTCTCATCAATAAACTCTGCTACTATTATTTGGTGTTTCCATTACAACTGAACGAACATCTCCTCTGAGCCAACGAAGGGGAATTTGTTCATGGTCCTTCGAGCCGGATTAATCGGAGTCATCCCTTTACTAACAGAGGGATAGATTATGCCGGGCCAATAAAAATAAGTACCAACGAGAGTCAGAGGACAGAGGAGCTATAAGGGCTACATCTCAGTATTTGTGTGTCTGTCAACGAAGGCAGTACACCTTGAAGTAGTAAGCAATATGTCTACGGATGCATTCATCGCGGCGTTCAAGAGATTTACGGTACGCAGAGGACAGTGCAACAACGTATACAGCGATAACGGAACCACATTTGTAGGAACAGCAAATTTGTTGAAAAAGGAAAATCAAAAAATAAATGACGAGATAAAACAAGGATTACTAGCACAAGGTACCTAGTGGCATGTCATACCTGCATATGCACCACATTTCGGAGGATTATGGGAGAGCGCAGTGCGAATAATGAAATATCACTTGAAAAGAATCATCGGGGAAACAGTTCTAACATATGAAGAATTGAGTACGGTGCTGACACAAATAGAAGCATGTATGAACTCGAGACCATTATGTGGGTCATCAGAAGACCCTGAAGGGAAAATAGCCACGACACCAGCTCACTTCCTTATAGGGAGAGAAATTATATCACCAAAATCGGGAAGAAGAGCTTACGACTTATTTGAAGATACCGACGAGGTGGAGATTATTGGAGAAAATAAAAAGAGACTGGAAAATTTGGAAACAGGAATACCTGCACCAATTACAACAGAGAAATAGATGGCATAAGGCGCACCCTAACATAAAAGAAGATGAAATAGTTATAATTAAAGAAGAGGATACACCTCCAGGCAGATGGCCATTAGCGAGGGTAACAGAAACACACCTTGGAGCGGAGGGATTAACCAGAGTAGTAACAGTGAGAAAGGCAAACGGGAAACTGACTAAAAGACCCATACATAAGCTAATACGACTGGAAGAAAAGAAACAGGAAAAGCCGAAGAAGGCAGCAGCACTAAGATGGAAGAAAATACTAGTAGCTATAATGTTTTTAACGATGTTAAAACCCATAAAGGCAGAACCGTATAAAATATATAATCCGATACAGGATTTTTCACAGAAGACCTTGGAGAGGTCGTCATAGACCGGGGAACATTTCGAATAAAGGTGTTACTCGAAAAAAGGAAGAATTCGAACAGAGCACCAACTAATAGGAAATATAATACAAGGCGTACGAGAACTGTGTCAGGTGATAAAAATCGTGAATTGTAAGGATATAATAGGGAAGTTAGAGGAAGGACAAAGAAAGGTGGAGTCAGTAAGCGGGGGGTTGACAGTAGAAATAAAAGGAAGGGAAAGAAGAGGAATATTAGGAACAATATTAACCTCAGTATTTGGAGTCAATGACGAAGCCTACAGTAACATTGAAGCATTAGATAATAACCAAAAGAGCTAATAAAGGGATCACAGCACCAGGCGAAGATAATGTTAGAAACAATAACATCAATCAATCAGAGAACAGGATAAACGAGCAAATGAACAAGTTTAACAAAGCACTAATCACAGGTCTACAAGAAATATCTAAAGTACTCAACGAAGTAGAAGACAAAGCACAAAGACTAGAAACCGAATATAGCAAGTTACGAATACAAATGATAGCATTACAAGTTATGGACTTCATAAATGAATATACTCAATTTTACGAGGGAATATTAAACCTTAACTATAACCACGGCACTTCATTGATATAGTGAAACCAGGGTGAAATAACCAAATTAATAGAGAAGCAGGGCAGATACTGCCTCAAGGGGTCGAAATAACGACAACCCATTACAGAAACAGAAGTCAGTCATGACGACAGATATACAACAGTCATCGGCTACTTCATAGTGACAGGAAAAAATAAGTACAGCATGCTCAAAGTCACGGCCATACCACTTAACGTTGAGGGGTCGGTGTTGCGCACATTTTGTCGCCCCAAGGAATCTACTGGTCGTAGATTATAACACCACTGCACTACTTCGAATTGACCGTGGAAGATAGAGAAAGGTGCTTACTGTTGACAAAGGCGCAGATAGCGTGCTCACCAACGGCTATAAGAAACATGGATACCCAACCAAACTGCATACTTGAAGAAATTTATGAGCGATCTAAGAATAGCACATGTCCACTGGTAGCCAGGACAATACAGACAGCTCAATGGAGTAAGATGGGTACTCCCAACCTCTGGCTAGTTATTACGCCAGTCCCGATACACATATCCATTATGTGCGATGGAAATCGGAGCGAAAGAGTACTGGAACGAGTCACATTCCTGAAGCTTTCACCCAAATGTATCGCCCAAACGAAAAATATTACATTACTCCCCACTAGCAGCGGGGTAGACAGAGCGGTGACGAGTTACCTGAAGTCGCCAATCACTCCCGTGGCCCAACTGGTAGCGAGGACACCCCGCAGGTTTAACACGCCTCTAAAACACCTACCTTCACATACCAGGAGGAGAGCTACGTCATGTGTTACTTAAGGAGGAAAGTCTGGAACAAGAAATGACGCATACGCAGTCTCGATCGATTCACGAATCTAATTGGCATTATTTTGTGGCCACCGGGACCATTACTATAATGATAATAATTGGGATACTCACGTTATGGAAGTACCGTTCTGTTGCACGACTATGTCGTTCAGGGAATCCACAAACTCCGGCTAACGAACGAACAGGAAGTACCTGTATTAGTTAGTAATCGGCACAACAATGTACCGTCGACTTCCCAAGCCGACATCCCACTCTCCACATTTTCATCCAATTGCCCTAATTTTAATCTAGAGATAGAGTCGGACATTGATAGCTAGGGTAGCGGTTGGAAGATTATTGATTATTCTTAAACTACTTATAATTTATCATGTTTGAATTTTACTATGTTATGTTATACTTATAATGTAAACTTTAAAGTATTGACACTTGGGCCAGATTGCCCGATTCCGCAGTATGTCCAATATCAAATCTTCAGAATTCATATCCGAAATTGGACAGTATAATTTTATCACCCAGTAGACCGAATGAATTTATTTGTTATTAAATACACACACGTAGTTAATTAGGTTACATACGGATTTGGTCAATTATCAACAATATAATTTGGACATCAGTCAAAAGTGCTGACAAAGTTAAACAATTTACATAAATTAGACACACATATCACTCGATGCCCGCGAATATATTGACCCAATTAATACTTATATAAAATTAATATATCTTGCCTAGAGAAGCACTCAATCAATATTCACTCAACAAACTTGATAGTCTTCAGCGATCAACTGCAACAGTCTCTACTCAAAGTAATCCCGGGTCAACACCCATAATGTACGTCTCGTCAATAAACTCTGCTACTATTATTTGGTGTTTCCATTACAACTGAACGAACATCTCCACTGAGCCAATGAAGAGGAATTTGTTTAATCATTAATAAGCCTAAAACAACGAGCATCTCATGTAGGTATCCGTTGCTCTTCGTACATTGTGTAAATTTTTCGTCTTAATTAAGTCCTTATCACTTTTGTCAATACATTTGGTAGAATCGGCATCTTTACGCTTCCTTCTTGACTTAACGGGATTTGATGTAATTCTTTTCACTGTGGTTAGAAATATTTTCGTTAACTCAGATATTTCACTGGCAGCAGTATTAGCAGTAAGTCCTCTTGTAAGTAAATAACTATATATTGTTTTTACGATTTCTCTAGCGTCAGCAAATAAATGCTTTTTATTTGCTGGATCACTGAAAGCAGCACCATCAATGTTTTTTCACGGCCGCCACATAATGCTGTTTTATAGGTTGTAACACTTTCAACTAAATGAAACAATCTTACTTAGGAAATACTTAACGATCAACAAATTTATTGTGGTCATTAAAAGATCAACCAGTGATAGTGAAACTCACTGTTAAAATGTTTACAACTTTATGAAATAAAATGTATTCTAATCGTTTTTATAATTTTATACGATTTTTTAATCGTTTTTATATTACCAGAAATTTATGATACAAACAAGATAATGACACTTCACAGTAGCTTCAATTTTACCTAAATACTTACCTGCTCAACTAATGTTGGCTAAGCTAGGGTACTTGTGGTCGGGTTTTATTGCAATCATTAAGCACTCAACCACTTTTCGTGAAATAAACTATACTTATGTATGTTATCTGTTTGATTTTACTTGCTTTAAATTGAGTTTTATATATAACGTGACTAGTCTGTACAGGTGTCTCAAAGTGGCTAGTCTGTACAGGGTAAATGCACAACATCGATGCCATACTTCTTTGTAAACTTGTATTAAAATAAACGTCACTTCTTACTACTTAAACTAATCCATCTTTTTGTGTTGAGGGTAGTTAAAGTACTAATGCCCACTAACGACCCTGCCTGGCTTTCTTCTGTCAGTGGTTCTCAAAGATAACTAATATTTGGTACAACATACTAGGGCTAAATTAAAATAAAATAAAAATTAAGAAATGCCTTTTATTTATGTCACACAAGCAGTTTGTTTTTAATTCTACAGTATGTGCTAGCGATACAAACCATTTGTCTATAGATTTAAATAAAATCGAATAAAATAAAACCAAAATATAAAGAAACATTTTATTCATGTATTGCTCCGTTAAAAAGTTAAGGGGAGAAGGACTTTTAAAAACCGCACTATATATGTTGGCAGTAACAGAACATAGAAATATCCGAAAATAAAACTAATAAATAAGTTGAAAATAAAAGGAGTCATTTAGTTTCTGTTTAACTATCATCATCATCATTATTATCGTTACTATCATCACTATCTCCGTTATTATTATTTATAATAATTGTCGATATCATCCAACAAATTGTCAATTTCCCACATTTTTTTTCTGTTGCTATTACGTGGTTTACGTAATTTTTCCATTTCTCTGTCGTAATGATCTGGTTCGCTGCTGTAATTAAATTTCGCATTTAAGCTTCTTTAAAATTCGTGTTGCGTCCAGCTATATACCGTTTTACTTCACTCCAAACCATTTCGATGGGATTGAGTTCACAGTGATAGGGTGGGAGCCTCAGAATCTTCTTCAATAAAATAAGTCCTTTAACAGAAGCCATTCTTGAATATCTTTTTTTAGCGTTGAACTGTTGGGAATTTGTTCTGACTTTTTGCTGTAATAGGAGGCATTGTCTATTACCACAACAGTTTTGTCTGGCAAATTTAGCATTAAGTTATTTTCGAACCAATTTTTGATGGTCGGTCTATCCATTTCGTCGTGGTAGTGCTGGTAGTGCTGTGAGCTCTGTTCCATCAACAAATCCACTGGTAGATTCTTGTGCAATAAAACGAACCGTGCACCACGATCAGTTGGAGCTTGTAATCCTGTTGTCAGACCACAAACAAAAGCATCGCGATGAGACGTAATTGTTTTATCAACCCATTCTTTTTTCGCACTGGGCCCGATATTTACCCATAATTCATCCAAATACACTATCTTGTATCCTTCTGCATGGTATTTACGAATTGCGCGTAAATAACGATGACGCCACGAGATGATTTCTGGTTTTTCAATCAAAATTGAATTTCTGCCACGTTTTGTAAACACAAAATCCATATTACTCAGCAAGCGATGAAGCGTGGCCCGTGAAAAGTTGGGCTAAGTTTCTTCGATATTTGCAACAGCTAATATGGTGTTTATTGTTGGTGGTATGTTGTCACGAAAAAATTGATGAACTATTCTACGAATTTGTCCCCTGACATCTTCATCCTAGATGTTGTTACAAGAATTATCAATTTTTTGCGAGTATTTTCGCAAACACCACTCATTTTTGACACTTTCCTTATTACACTTGATACAAAATCGTTGTTATCCTGATTAAGATGATAATTAATAATATTCATTAGTATCTGCTTCTCTGAAAGATTCAGAGCTTTTTCACGTTTCCACTGAACAATTTCCTTCATTTTGCGGTAAAAATTTGGCGTCAAATATAACAATAGCCAAAAACAGAAAATAACAATAATTGCTAACAGCAAATCACAACAACAGCCACCAACAAATAATAACAATAACAAAACAGTAACAGTACATCCAAGATGGTACAAATAATCGTAACTCGAATATGTTTACGCTCTCCGAAGAACAAATAAAGACTAATTAACGCCCTGGATGTATCAAGCTTTTAAACATATTCTGTACAAGAATTACTCTAATTGCTTCTTAATTACTGAATGACTTAGAAGAAAGTATTTGAAAAACTTTGAAACAAATGTTTATTTAATGCACATTTTATTATACTACTGCTACTAATAAAAGATAAAAGTTTATAAGTTACTATTAGAAACAAATAGTGTATAGTATTATGTAAAATTATTAGCAAACGATATTTGTAAATTACATAAAATTGTACGTGAGGACTTGTTGAGAACTCCTGGTTTATGGGATAAATATGGAATATATTTATATTTTTAACTAGTGGGCTTTACACTGAACGTATAAATTCATACACCCTTTTTGGTGGCCTCATATGTCATAAGAGTCATCGTATGTGCAGAAAGCAACAAACTAAGGATTTAATAGTTTAATATGATGTTTAATAGTTATAATTATTATTATTATTATATAAATGTTTAATAGTTTAATATGAAATTTGCAGTACCTACAGTTTACACGTACGTTTAAAGTTTACACGTACCTAAAAATCTAATTTTGTTTTTAGTTATTTGTAGACGACGGTTTTAGAAAATGAATTTTTAACACTTTTATGAAAAAGTAGCAAATAACGTAATTGTTGTTAGTTTAAATTTAAGTAAAATTCAAACTTCCGACTTATTTGTATTTATATCACTGATTTATGAAATATTTTTTTTAGGTTTACCAATTCCACCAAGTTTTAACCATTGGCTTTCTTGTAGTTATTCTTCTGGTTAAAATGTGCAACCCTACTTATGCTTTAATAAGTGGTGATATTAAGTATTTCAATGTACATTACAATATATTTTATTTACTGTGTAAATATTTTGGTTAATTTTTTTTAATAAAGTTTTTACTATTTGTCAAATTTTTTAAAAATATAGAACTTAGTAAATGTTCGTAAGCAAAACTTAAAAGTGATTCGTAAAGCAGATCAATAGTTGACATTGGTAACATAATAATTAGAAGACAGGAGTAACTAGAAATCATCACTTCAGAAAATCATGATTTCAAGCCACAGACCAGGGAATAATCCACAATAAAAATGTTAAAGTAAGTTTATTGACGTTTCAATTTTCACTTCGGAAATCGTTCTCAAAAATACAAACATTATACAACATACAAACTCAAAATCCAATGTTTGTATTTATTTGTTTGTCACAGATCCTGCGGCTTTGTGAGAGTTGGTACTCATTATTACTCTGCGAAATTCGAACGGGGAGTATGCTTTTATTGGAAGTGATAGTTGGCAGGGTGCATCTAGATATTCGCTAACTACATCATCATTTATGTTTTGACCTAAATTTGGAGTAAATATATACTCTAAATATTCTGCAAATACATCAGCATTTTTGAAATTTCTAATTTTATACTTTTCACAGATCTGGCACTTTTGTGTAATTTCTTTTGCAATGCGGTAATCTTGTCGGCAAATATAATTTTCTCGAAAAACCAGCCAGACTTTTCTGTTACCGATATGTCCATTGTCTTCGTGCAATTTTTTTACAATCTTCTCTGCCAATGTTTGTGTCACCAAATATAGTTCCCTTCCGTCTATTCTCTTGAAATATATGTCGTTTTCTATTTCCGCTCTTCTTTTTTCTCTTTCCTTCAATTCTCCTTGGTCTCTTCTTATTTCATTTAATGAGAATACACCTTCTTCTTGTGTCAAGATATTTAGTCCCACATGTAACGTAATTGCTTCCTTTTTTCCTGTTTCTTCATCCCGTGTTAGCGCGTCGGCTATGATATTGTCTTTTCCTTTGATATACCCGAATTCAAAATCGTACTCCTGTAGTAATAGAATGCCTATATGCATCCGATTATTCACCAATCGGTTCTTCATGATGTGAACCAAAGCGGCATGATCCGTCTCGATTGTGAATTTAGCTCCCAATAAGTAATATCTTAATTTGTTTACACAAAATAGTACACTGGCAAATTTCAATTCTGTCAAACTATACTTTCTTTCGTTACCCGAGATATAAAACATATTGGCACTTCTTGGTCGTTTTGTATCTATGACAAAACTCCTGCAAACTTTTGTATTGACGCATCAGTTCGGAGTATAAATGGTAGATTATAATTGGGGTGGTATATTTTTGATTATTTTGCAAATTCTTGTTTTAATATTTGAAAAGCCTTCTCCTGTTCTTCTTTCCAATTCCATTTTATCCCTTTCTTCAGCAATTTTATTAAAGGAATTTCCTTTTGGCTTAAATCGGGAATTAGTTTATTAAAATAATTGATCGGGCCAAGAAAACCTCTCAATATTTTCAAATTCGTTGGTCTTGGATATTCATCAATGAGCTTGACTCGGTCTTCGGCTAAGCTAACTGTTGTAGTGTCCAATTGGAAACCTAGATAAATTACTTCCTTTTGGAAAAACTGACATTTTTCGATGTTTAATTTTAATCCCGCTCTGTCCAATTCTTCCATAATTATTTTTATATGTTTCATATGGCTCTGTACATTTCGTGAAAAAATCTACAAATCATCGATGTAATGGGCTATGAAATCATCGTATCGATTTAAAATAGAATGTAGAGCCCGTACCAATGCTGCACAAGCGCTTTGTAAACCAAAAGGCACTACCTTGAACCTGTATACAATACCATCAATTGAGAACGCGGTATAGTTTCTACATTTTTCAGCTAAAGGTATCAACCAAAAACTATGCTTTAAATCAATTTTAGAGAATATTTGTGACCCTGTAATTCTTCCAAATATGGTCTCGATGTTTAGAGGTGATTCATATTGTGATACCGTGTGCTGGTTGATATTTCTGGCATCTAAACATAGTCTCAATTCTCCACTGCTTTTCTTTACTATTACAATTGGATTAATATACGATGAATCACATCGTTCAATTATTTGATCTTCCAACATTTTATTAATTTCTTAGAATTTCTTAGAAGATATGGGGGTTGGATTGGGGCAACTACAAAAAAAAAGAAATAAAGGGTACTTAATCTCTTGGGATAAACAAAATAAAAATAAACAGGAAAACCACTAGTTGTAACTAGGGAAATAATTATAAAACATCAAAAAACATATATTTTTCAAATTAAACTCAAAATGGATCAGAGAAACAAATTAAACGTTTATTTTTGTCTCAAATAAACAGTTATCAAAAATATAGATTACAAAAGAAACATACTATATAACTTAATACAAAATAACAAAAACTTACATGTTCTTTGTTTACATCAGAGATTGCTACAAAAATTTTGAGATGGTTCCTAGGTTATAATATGGCCAATTTAGATTATCAAAAAAAAACTTATGGATATCCTTTTATGAAAATATTATAGAATTTAACCTTATATATGAAATATGTTTTATATAAAATAATCAAATTAAAATTGTCTTACAACAACAATGGATTAAAGCAAAATGTCATATGTCAACATAACATTTTAAGACAGAATAAAATATGACATACTTTAGCTACGACAACTTAATATAAAACTTTAATTAGTACAAGTTCTTTTATTTTAATGAAAGCAATTATTAAAAAAAAGACAAAAACAATTTTTTTTTAACCGGAATATTCGGGGAACTCATGTAATACAATCCCTTTATGCGACAAAAAAATGTTGAAATAGATATAACATAATACAAATTTAAAATAGCACGTAGTTTATTGACGACCCTAAAAACCGGTGTCTTTATCTGACTTTGTAACAGAAACAAACATCTATATTTTTTTTGTCCTATCTCGTCGAAAAAAACTTGAAATATTTACAACATACATTTACTTTCTTCGTTGAAATATTAAAAAAACTTGCTATATTATCGATCGTTTTTCTTGGTAAAAATAACCAGGGACGTACTACAAAAATCCAAAATATAAAACGCTACAGTTGTCGATATTTATATGGGATCGGGTAAGTCTTCGATCGAAAGTTTCTCAAGTTTTTTACCTTAAATGAATGTTCGTACTTTTTTGCCACTCTGTTTTCCTCATTTATTAAAGTTTCGTGTTCTTTTAACATCAGACGCACCTCATTTTCTTTTTCTTCTCCACATATCAATTTTCTTTCTTTTTCCTCAGATTCTTGACACATATTTATCGCACATTCTTCCTCCTCTTTTTCATCAATCTCTTCCTTAAATACCACTGTTTCAATCATATCCTTTTCATTTTCCTTTGTTGACACTATTTCTTCTTCTTCTTCGGGGCTCATCTCTTCTTTTGAGGAATCCCGGTATTGACTTCCTTTATCCTTTTCTTAAGTTTTCTTCCTTTTCTTCTTTGTCCTTGCTTCGTTGCCAAATTCATTTCCACTGTTTGTTCTTTTTCCGAATTATCAATTTTCTGTTTCCCATGTTCATTTTCCTGTTCTCCTTCTTTTTCTTCTGTTAGTTTCATCGTATTATTTTTGAAATCTATGACTACATGTTTTTCTGCCAGTTCGTCCACTCCTACAATCATGTCATGCGACATGTTTGGCATTATTACACATTGTAATGCATACATTTTCTCATCCAATCGTACCCTCACTCGTATTCCTTCATTTATCGTTGCCAATGTCCGTTTATTTGCACCCACCAAATTTACCCTTGGTATTTTGTAGATTAAATTTGTCAAACTCACTTCTTCTATTAATTTTCTGTTTACCAATGTTATTTCTGAACCGGTGTCTATCAAAATTTTGATTGGTCTATTTTTGATGAAACCATCTACAAATTTTAAATTAACTCCTCTTCTTTCCTCATTATTTCCTGCTAATTTAATAAATTCCTTCGGGTGACAAAAAATTCCTGCCTGGTTTTTTGGTTTTAGTGGGTGCTTTCGTGAAAAACCGACTGTTGTTCTTCCGTATTTCTTCTTTCATCGCTGTGTCTTTCATCCTCATTTTCTTCTATTTGTGTATGATTTACCTCTCTTCTATTTTCTTTTGGTCTGTCATATCCGTTCCGGTTTCCACGATATTCCTGTTCATTTCGTCTATTGTAATTTCTGTTTTCGGGATATGCGCGTGTGTTATTTCTGTTGTGATTTTCTCGATATCTGTCCTCATTCCATGGCCGATTTCTGAAATCATCATTTCCTCTTCTGTTTTCCCTATTTTCGTTTTCCCTCCTGGGAATAAATTCTCGTCTAGTGTAATCCCTCCTAAAATTTTGTCCTCTCTCTCTGTATTCCTGAGTTTCTCGGTGTCTGTAATTTTCTTGTGACCTTCTTGCTCTTCTTTCCTGCATCCGTGATGCCCTTATTTGTAGGAATTGGCATAAACTATCGATGTCTTTGTAGTTTTGTAGATTGATTTGATCTTCAATTGTGTCATCAAAGTGTCTTGCAATCAACTCTACTAATTGCTCGGATGAATAATTGTATTGCAGATGTTTTGCGTTATTGTACATTTGCAATGCGTATGTTTTTTCTGATATACCCATCCTCTCATGGTATTTCCCATTTTGCAACTCCTTGTTTATCTGTAATTGCTCTGTCTTTTCCCAGAAAAAACTCAGAAATTTATTTTCAAATTCTTGCCAATTTTCAAATTCCTCCACTTTGCTGTCGAACCATAGACTCGCCTCATCTTTGAGATGATTTCTGATCATTTCCTTAGCTGTCTCAAAGTTTCCCATGTATTGTATCTTTTTCTTTAGATTATTCATGAACGGTACGGGTGCAGTTTTCTTACATCCCCGCCAAACTGTATTTTCACAGAAAGAAGGGATCACTATTTCCCTCCTTCCTCGGAATTTTGTTCCTTCTTGATTTCCTCCATTTTTCTTTCTATTTCTCGCATGTCTTCTTGTAACGCGTTTTTAAATTTGGTTTCTAATTTTTCTAATTCCTTTTTCTGGACAATCTTGATTTCATTCATCTTGTTTTCTACTTTCTTTTCTTGTTCTCCCATTTTATTTTTAATTTCATTAATCTCTGTCTCTTGTTTTGCGTTCTTTAGGGTTATTTCTTCTATCTGTTGGATCAGTTCTTTCTTTATCCCCTCAACACATCCTTTAATTTCCTGTTCATAGTTTTCCAAACGCTGCTCCATATTCCTGTTTGTTTCCCGTTGGTTTTGTTCCATTGTTTATTTTGTTTCTTGTTGATTTCTATTCTTTGATGTTTCAATTTGGTTTTTCTCTATTGTTTGTGTCTGTATTTGCATCATTGCTAATAATTTTTCTAACATCCTGTTTCTTTTCTTTCCTCCATTATTGTAGCATTTCCTTCATTATCCGATCCTTCATCAACAATTGTTTCCTCTTCTCTGTTATCCTCCTTCCTTTCTTGCATTTTGCTTTGACTCCTTGTGGTCGACATGTTCGTTAGATTATTTATCCCCGCCAAATATGAAGCTTTGAAATTTGTGCAATAATATCCCCGCCAAATATGAAATTCGAGTAATGTTGCAAAGACGAAAACTTTTCCTCTTATCCCAAATGCAATAAATTCAAATAAATGCAATAAAATTTAAAACTTTTGTCAGTTGTAAAAATCAATCAAATATCATAAAATATATCATGCAAAAATTTGTACCTAGAGAAATTTGAAATGTTATGTCATAAAAGCAAATATTATAAACTTTAACCATCGGCAAATAAATTTTCAATCAATCTGCTTTCTTTCTCTATCCTTTTAAATTTCAACTAGAAATACTTTCTACGCTTTACACGTTGGGGGCAATTTGTTATGATTGTTTATTTTGACTTTGATTTTAATTTATTGAGCCAATCAAAAAAATATAACTTAATTGTTATCAAATGTAAAATAAAACTCCTTATATTACCTGTGTTCGATGGATTCAAAGATTTTCTAGTTGTCCTTTATCGGGATAGAGAAGAAGGATAATAATAAAAGAAAATATTATATTACAAAAATTAAGTATTCTTTATTTTATATGAAAAGAATAAAACAATTATCAAATTCTGCTGTTATCTTATCAATCAGCATACAAGAAAATAAATGAAATTTTTATAATAATAAAATTTTAAATCTACATAAATTTATATTAAGAGACTACCTCCTGCAGACTACCCAAAAACACCTGATTCACTTCTCCAAAAACTCAGCTACTTATTAATGACACAAGGACCTCCTTTTGTCAACTTCATGCCGTGAAACTACTTTCACATATACTTCACAAAATGCCCACGGTAGATACACGGACCTCTTTTAATCTACTTGTTATCTCCTTCTGCAAAACTATTCACTTCTTTTCACAATTCCGGTATCCAAACTCACGAACCACGCCCTATCTTGAAACAAACGACTGTTTCCTTCGATGGCCAAATTACAACTGCTTCGGTCCCGGTCTCCTAATCAGGCTAACCACATTACCATTCAAAAAGGATTATCCAATCAAAAAGCTCAAATCTTGTTTACTACTGTTAATGTTTATTCTAAAAATTCTGTGTATCATTTGGAAGACCAAATTACTGTTTCAGAGAAAGAATAAATAAAAATTAATTTCTTTGTCCTCAGTCTGTTAATACACAATCTATACCTGTTTCCAAAGATTAGAATATGATCATTTAATACACAAACAATGACAAGATTAACTTACAGGTAAAATGTCTTCTAATTCTACACAAAGGGGTTTTTCGATAATTTTGTTGGAAACGGAAAATTTCTATTCTTATCTACACTAAATCTTATCTTAAATTACTATATACATTTTGTTTATAATGATATCTTAAAATTTTATTCCGATGGATCTTTTTACCTATTTTTTTCTTTGGTTGAAAGAAGAAGTATGACAATATATATATATATATATATATATATAATATATATATATATATATATATATCATTCTCAGCGTATTCTACCGATTATGGTGCAGCCTCCCTTATATAGTCGTTCTTTATTTCTGCCCACGATTGCCTAACATTCGATTTTCTGTGTCATGTTATACCGGCTTGTTTCCTTATGTCATAGTCCCATCTTAAATTTGGACGTCTTCTTGGATACCACAGTGCAATTCTAGTGGACCATCTACTGTCAGTTCCTCTCGCTGTCATTTTAAAAATTTAATTCTGTGGATTACATTAGTGACTTTGGTTTCCTGTCTGATCTATTTTATTCATTTTCGATTTCTCTTTGTTACACCTAGCATGCATCGCTTTATTGATCTTGGAGTGACTTTTAGTTGCACTATTATCTCTTTCCTTATTATTCAAGTTTCCTAGCTGTATGTAATGATTGGTAGTATAAACTGATCAAATGCTATTTCTTCAGGTAGAGTCGCGAAATCCAGTTAAATATAACTGGATTTCTACCAAAAGATGCTCAAGACAGTTTCATTCTTCTGTTGATTTCTCTGAGTAAAGAGCTAGATCTATGTATTAATTGTCCCAGGTATACATACTCGTCTACTATCTCAAGTATAGTTTTGTTTAGTATTACATCTTGGACATCCACTAGCTCGTTGTAAATCATTTTTGCTTTTGTCAAATTCATTTCTAGGCCAACTTTATTGCTCGCTGCATTTAAGTTACTCCTAAGCTTCTAAGTTTAAGTTCTTGTAGTTCTGCAGAATTATTAGCAATCAGAACGATGTCGTCTGCAAATCTTAGATGGCTGAGGTATTCTCCATCAATGGATAGGCTTTTGTGCTGCCAGTTCTGGCGCTCTGCTGTCAGATGGCGCCACGTTCAGAATATTTCATTGTTTTTCAATAATTATTTGACGCTGCAAACAACTAATTAGTTTTATAATAATATACAAACGATTTCCTATCTATTACAATAATTTTTATTTAAAAAATAAGTAATTTACAATGTTTTGTCGGCTAGCGTCATGTCCAAAAATAGTTAGTTAATTTTGATCTAATTAATTAGTTCACAAAAAAAAACATTACTACCATCTACTAATAAACTACAATCGCTTGCATATTCTCATTATTCTTATCAGAATATTTGTCGGTCTAACACATGGAGGTGTAAATATGGATACATATGCTGTCATTGAATATTTTACGAAGGTAAAAGCTTTGAAGAATAATTAAAAACAAATAGCATGAAACCATTAACCATTTAATTATTATTTTTGTTTTGCGAAACAGTACAAACATAAAATTCAATAGGTAGAAAATATTTGCTATTATCTTCACAATATATCTGCCAGTTGGTTTGCAAAATGTCTGAAAAAAAAAGATATATTTAGCAAATAGAGGATTACAACTTTATGACAGAAGGCGTTATATTTGAAGGTAAATAACTTATAATAATAACAAAAATAATAATTGATGAGCATCTACTAAAACAAATGAGTGATTTTAAGAACTAAGGGAGCGTATATACGAGCACTAATGCTAATGCGTTGATAACGCGGAAAACAGGGCGCGTAATTTCCAAGTTATAGGTGACTGTAGTTGTGTCGCGTTGAGATCACTTTGTCCGCGTTGTCAGCGCTGTGTGCAATGCGTAAACTGGGTTCTACAAACGTGACCGCCAGCGCTAGAATCGCTTAATCATCATCAGTAGCTCGACAATCCTTTATGGGTCCTGGATTGTTCTAGTATTTTTCGCCATTCTGTTCCGTTCTTTGCTTTGTCTTTCCAGTTGGTAATCTTAAGCGTTTTCAGATCTTGTTCCATGTATCTTAGTTTGGGTTTTCGCTTTGACCTTCTCCCTACTGGTGTTTGCCTCATTATATGTTTTGGCGTTTCAGTCTCCAACATCCGTTCAACATGGCCCATCCAACGCAGACGTCCTATCTTTATGGATGTAATGATCCCGGGTTCATTGTATGCTGTATATAGTTCAAAGTTATATCTTCTGCGTCATATGTCATTTTCCTTTACCCCCTTATATATGTGTCTAAGGATTTTTCGTTCAAATGTACCTAATAGGTTCTCATCGCTTTTCGACAGTGTCCACGTCTCTGATCCATATACAAGGACCGTTTTTATCAGGGTCTTGTATATTTTGCATTTGGTTTTTCTTGTGATGCTGTTAGATCTTAGATGTTTAATTAGTCCATTATATGTTTTATTAGCGATATGTATTCTTCTCTTAACTTCTTCACTGATATTGTTACCTGCGGTAACTACTGAACCTAGATATGTAAAACTTTTCACGCTTTCGATGTTATAGTCTCGTATTGTCAGATTCTGTAGGTTTCTTTGGCCTGTCGATTTACTGGCCTTCATGTATTAGGTTTTTATTTCGTTAATGTTTAGGCCACTGTTTTGTGCCGCTCTTTCTATTGCATTAAATGCTTCTATCATCTCTCTTTCGCTTCTAGCTATAATATCAACATCATCTGCAAATGCCAATATTTGTACATTTTTTGTTATTATTGTTCCTCTGGTGTTGACTTTTGACTCCCTAATTATTTTCTCTAATGTGATGTGATGTTAATGTGATGAATAGAATACAGGATAGGGTATCTCCCTGTCGTAGGCTCGTTCTCACATGGATTATATCTGTTAATTCGTTTTGAATTCGAATTTTTATTTGTACTTTTAAGTGTTTCTTTTACTATATCAATGAGTTAAGTTGGAATATTAAACTCTTTCAGTGTTAGCATCGCTTGCCCATTTGTATAACGGATTTCGTAGTTACTGGATCTCAGAATTAGTGTTGGCCTAAGCCAATGATGGCCTAATAATAAACGGTGAACCGCATAATAACATAACATAAATGCTGACGATACCATTCTTCTGGCGGGAACACTAGATGAACTGCAACACCTTACTTAAGAACTAAATATACATTGCAACGATTATGGACTAAAAATTAATTTGAAAAATAAGAAAAATAAGAAAACCACGTTCATGGTGAGTGTTAAAAAAATAAGTCTTCCATTCATAATCCGTTATAATTTTTTATTAAAGTTGGTAATAGAGAATGGGCTACCGGATTTGCTATTTATAAACTTTTGCAGCATATTCAGTCCCTCAAGACACCAAGGCCAAAATACATGGGTATGTATAAACAAATGTATATATGACAAAACAAACAAACAATTATTATTTGAGTAGTAAACAGAACTTAATTAATAGTCAGTCAATTATGACAGGTAGATAAAATGAAATAGAATAGAAATATGTACGTATGTTTTAAATGTATATTAGATATTAAAGATTCCGTAAACCAGCTTCACTCTGATGGACTGAGTCATAAATTTACTCAAAAAAGTTGTTTAATGTTGAGCTTTAACAACTTGATAGTGGATTAAAACCAATACCTATCTTAAAGTATAAGCAGCTCCAAGAACTTAAAAGATTCATTTCAGAGGAATTACAATCATTTTATGAGCCAGTAGTTGAAGCAAACCAAAGTGATGATGAATTTGATGTAAATATAACTAGCAGTTGGCGAAGGGTTGTAATTCTTTTTAATGTTGAGGAAGTAAATAAAAATCTTAGTACTGTAAAACTACTTACATGTATTATAGTACTCTATTTCTTCTTTTATTTGTAGGAACGTTAAACAGAACTGAACTTGGATCGTTTTTTCCAAACATTTTTATATCATTACATTTTTATTAATTTTTCTGTCGATAATTTAGAATTAAAATATATAAACTGTTTTTGTAAATAGTACTAATATTTATTACAATGAGTTTTGATAAAAAATTGTTTTCATTTTTAATTACCACTCGCTAACGTTTTTAATCTTTAATTAGGAATATTTCAAAACCATTTAAATATTATTTTTCCTTTGTACTTTACAAATAGATAATTAAAAAGTACCTGCAAAAGACAGAATTAAGAATCACCAACAGTCTAGGTATATATACCACAATTAGAATTAGGTAAAGGCATGAGACAGGGCTACATCGTCTCTACCCTTGCTGTTTAACATTTATGTAAAAAAATCTTTCAACTTACACAACGGAATGAATAAATAATTAAAACAAATGGAAGTCCCATAAATAATCTACGATATGCTGATGACACAGCTATCATAGCAGACAACATAGAAGAATTACAAGATATAGTAAATACCGGACTACGGTGAGAGGGATATATGTTCTAAACATTAGCTTCACAAAAACGAAATTAATGATAATCAGCAGACAACGCTATAGGCAAGCACGGTTGAAAATAAACAACCAACTTATAGGCAGAGTTGAGAAATTTAAATATCTTGGAGTTACTTTAAACAGTAAATAGGACTGCGACGAAGAAGTGAAGATTCGAGTAGCAATAACTAGAAATACTTTTACCAAATTCAATAACTAACTAAAGTGCTACATATTATGGTAGCGAAACCAGATCAATTCAAGTAACATCGCTAAACCATATTGAAGTGTTCGAAATGTAGTGTCTCTCAGAAGTTGCTTAAAATTCATGGATCGACCATACCTATTACAAATGAAGAGGTCTTAAAAAGACCTAATACCAAAAGAGAGCTTCTAAACATCGTTAAACAACGAAAGCTCTCGTATCTAGGCCATATGTTAAGTGGCCATAAATATAGCCTTCTAAAAATCATTTTAATGGGCAAAAAATGGGCCAGTTCGCAAATGTTCATGGTTCAGATACGCTACAAGAAGAGGAATTTTACTTTGTATCAAAAATATAAATAAAAATCTACTCTATAAATCTATAACCAAATTCTCATAATTTTATTTTCAAATTTTTTGAATAATTAAAACTTTTACGTGGATGTATCTGTGTTTCTGCTATCTCACTCTGTTAAGGTACAGGTAGATGGTACTTTCTAGTTCAATACTGCATGAAAGTTCGGTTTCTAAAAAAAATTGTCACATACTGTATACTGGAGACACCAGATCACACCTCGTTTCATATTAAGTCTTGTATCTACATTGAGAGTTTAAGGTGGGAAAATTAATATAAAAAATGAGAACTCAAGAAGGAACAAGAATTAACAAAATTACTTTCAACACGGATACTGATTAAACCAAGAAAGAGCTAACAATATCCAAAAGATCGGGACCGATACACAGATTAGAGCACAAATCAAGTACTCTTACAAGAAATACCGAAAGTTGAGGTATGTCAGCAATGCTTATCCAGAGCTTAAAGAAGAAAACTCAGGAACATAAAGGAGCAAGGACCTTAGCCAGGTCGTCATAGCAAGGAAACCTATTTCTCGAATAGAACTGATGTGACAGGATTTTAAAAGGATCTCGTCTAACAGAAGCACTCCCGACAAAAAAAAATATTAGAAAATTACATAATAGAGAAAACCATCAATTGTACCAGACTGACAAGCTTTTAACTCCGAAGAACTCGCTAAATCCAAACGTGTACTGACATTTCTTCAAGAGACTCCAACGTGACATGAGTCGATCTTGGTGAACAAAATAACGCACTTAGGGTGAAGCGCTGGGGAATCCTGGGCTACAAGCCTGCGAAAAATAGGGACTACATGTGAGTGTCCTGGTTGATAAGAAATCCGCCGAAGGATTAAACAGGTTGCACTGTCAGTCCAATTGCAAACTTCACCGTGCTAGTTTTATGCAGATAAATAAAAATATATTTAAGCAAGCTGGACACACTAGAAAACTACAGCCTGCGACAATTACTTTCAAAGAGAAGGCTGGAGTGGAATCCATATAAACGAAAGAAGCGTTATATTCGGCAATAAGCCAGATATCCAAATGATCGGAGATTGGAGAATATTCTAAGGAACGGAAAGTAATTATGGAAATAGCTAGTAATAAAATATCCAAATCCAATATCTTTTGTATATCTGATATTTTTAACTTTTATCTAGAGGAGAAGATATCTTGGTAGAGTATAATAAAAGGATAGAATGTGCTATAAAGTCTCATGATCAAGTACCTTAAACAAGTAGTGGTCTGAGACAAGGAGAATGAAAATAAGAAGAAAGAAAAGATAAATATACATAAAAAATACATAAAAAATAATATTAATGATACTTACATATAATACTATGCACATGTTCTGCAACAACCGCAAGGGCCGGAAGGCACAACATTTTTACATGTCAAAACGACACCAGGGCAAAGTAAATGAGCATATTGGAGACAAAAACCTACGACACAGTTTTGAGCATACGCAATAGCTGAAAAAAATGTAAAAACTAAAGCAAAAACAAGATATAAGGTTAAAATTTTAATTTGAGCCATATTGACTGTGAACGTTTTGAAAGTATCAGTATAATGGATGGAAATGTAAAAAAAGCTAAAGAACAAGTATTGAACTTTTTAAACTGCTAAATACGTATTTATAACGAAAAAATTTAAAGCGTAATGCAGGCCATTCACGTTCCGACTTGTGGTACGACTAGTGGTCCAACTTCTGCAGTTGGATCTGAAATCGGACCGTGAGTGGGCTAGTTGGATTAGTTGGACAACTAGTGGTACGACTAGTGGGACGACTTGAAGATCCGACTTCCGACTGGCGACGAAGTCGGAGCGTGAATGGTGAAGTTGGAAGTCGGATCACAGGTTGGATCGAAAATTTCCTGTCAGTTGACTTTCGGCACCTGTTACGTATGAGATTTCTATGAAATACTTTACGCAAAGATCTCTAGTTCGCAAATATTTATTAGAAAATAAACTTTCAATTGCACGAAAATTTCCTTTTTGTTAGGGCAAATCATTTTCCTTTCTGTAGATCTATTTCGGACATTCCTATACAGGTAAATTTCCGATACTCCAGATTGGCTACAGAAGAATTATCAACATACAATAAAAATTAAATCATACTTGTAGCAAAAGATCCCTAGTTCGCAAAAAAATAATAGAAAATAACTTTCAATTGCACAAACAATAATTATTCCTATTAAAAATATACGACACACAGACAACAAAATAAATCCCAGCTCCAGTTTAAAACAAATAAAATATAGATTTATACCTATACAAATCTTTAAAAACTATAATTTTTTCCTACATCTTAAAAAGTCATAAAAATCAAGAGTTGAAAAAATTAATTAGTTCAGCCCTAGACAAATACCTAGAGAAACTAAACCTAATTTTTAAATTATCATAACATACAATAAAGATAACAAGCACAGTGCTGTCATTTTTCTCCTCCTAATTATATTTTGCGTAGTGTTTATTCGATACATCCTAGAACTGAAGTTGGACCGCTAGTTGGATAGAAAGTCGGAGCGTGAGTGGAGACGAACATCCAACTAGTGGTCCTACTTAGTGGTACCACAAGTCGGAACGTGAATGGCCTGCATAAGAAAAAACCCAATTACGGAAAATCATTATCATGACCCAATATATAAATAAGTATATTCATTTCTTAAGCCGTAATTACATTTGATAACAATAATATATTGTAATTTATTGGGAATTTCGTAAATACAAGTAAACGCAATAAAAATGTATAATTTTTCAAAAAAAAATTAAAATACAATATGTTAATGTCTACTTGGGACATTGCAAATAAAGCATCATATTAAATGGATCAAAATCATGACGAACTACGAAAGTCGAGGATAAACGAACTAGAAAAACAGATAAATTAAAGGTTGTTACTTAAAATTTTTGAGGATTTTAGTCAATAAAACAAAAAATAAACAACTGATTGAGAAATAATGAAATAATAATAATAATAATAATAATAACCAACCAAAAATTATCTGAAATATATCGTCAAACACCCTCAGGTCCAAAACGACAAATGCCGATATGGATGCCAAGCCCAAGAAACTATATAACATCTTACCGGAGGCTGCCAGGCATTTGCTGCAACTGAATATAAGGAACAGCATGACTCAGTAGGGAAAATCCTCCATCAAGAGATAGGTTTTAAACTGGGACTTCTACAAACAAACCATCTCCCATATTATCAATACGTTCCTGAAAGTATGCTTGAGAATGACAACTACAAGCTATACTGGGATCGCACTGTGCTCACAGACCAAACTGTAGCATATAATAGACCAGATCTCGTGCTAGTTAATAAACTAACAAGACAAACAACTCTAATCGATGTCGCGATACCTAACAACAATAATCTGGGTGTTAAGTACAACGAAAAGATCACTAAGTACAGAGATCTGGAAATACAAATAAGAAGACAATGGAGAATGGAAAGTACCGAGACGATACCTATTATTCTTTCTACCACTGGAGTCATTCCAAAGAACCTCCTAGAAAACATAAAAAAACTGGGTCTAAATGAACATCTATATAAGGTCATGCAGAAAGCTGTGCTACTTTCGACGTCCAGATGCGTGCGAAAATTTTTAGGAGATACACCGACGTACCAAGTCACCTAGGACTCGATAACATGGAAAGAGTCCCACCAGAGCTTAATCCTTTTGATACCGTAGGTATCTGGGATGAGTGAATTTTCCCCTTAGAGGGAGTGTGAGCCGTATGGCTAAATCTGGATAATAATAATAACCTGTGGGAGTTTTTTATCAGTTCTTCTATTAGGCGCGGCCCCCTGCGAATGGGGGATGCTCTCTGGGTATTGTTAGAACCGATATATATATATATATATATATATATATATATATATATATATATATATATATAATATATAATATATATATAACCACAGGTGAGCCAAACAACAACAAGAGCTCCACTCGCTGAAGGTGCTGCGCTGGAACATCAGCCGGCGCTCACCCAAGCGGGACGACCGAGGCAGCGCATGAAATGGACTGTGTCTATAAATGAAGATATTTTGCGCTTCTATTGCAAAGTGATGAACCTCGGTCGAGAAACGATCGGCTATAGACCACAACTGTATGCCGAATTTTGCAGGGAGTATCCAGAAATTAAAGTATCTGAACAGCGAATACCAGATCAATACCGGGTAATTAAAAGAAATAATATTATCCCATAGGCTAGACGCGCTATCATCAGAAGCGAAGTCGAACGCGAGATTCATAACCAAGAGCTAGTTGTGGATCAAGACCATAATCAAAACCCAAATGAGCAGATTCCTGAGCCCCTTATACAAGACACTCAACCTGTTAATACCCAGCAGGACAACAACGAGTTGCACAATAGCCTGGTAAGATAAATGGCACGTGCCATACAAGAGTTTAATGGTACAAACCCACTTAGCAGACCACCGCTACCAAAAATAAACTCTTGTAAGAAACTAGGTGCGCTGTTACAAATTATGAACACTGAAGTCCTACCCAATTATATCGTGGAAGCACATACATTAGAATATTTGCATATGCTGATTTACTGTGCAGCAACAGCAATTGCTAATGTTATGGGCATTAAGATCAGAACACGACGGGGAACTAATATCGGAAGGACTGAAAACAGAATTGCACCCTGGGAAAAAAGACTGCTGAGGAAAATCTCGTGACCTTTTTGAAGCATATAATGACAAAGTGGAAGACTAAAATTCACCTTCAAATACCTGGTGAAACCAATATCAAAACTGAAGATATCGCTATTAACCGGGGCCTTTTCCAGGAGGACTCGTTGAGTTCACTTTGGTTCTGCCTAGCGATGAACTCACTATCTCAGCTGCTGAACTCCACTGACTCAGGATTTAGCATCAAAAATAACAACATTGTTGTGGCGAAGCTTAATCATCTGTTGTATATGGATGATTTGAAGTTAATGGCTTCCACTCGAAGCCACCTAGATCAGATGCTAAAAACTGTAGAAACTTTCTCAAATGATATCAGTATGCATTTTGGACTAGGCAAGTGCCGTATACTAAATATAATCAGAGGAAAGGTTCAGCCCGGAGGTTTCGATATGCAAGATCGCCAAAACATCGAGGCAATGGGTGAAAATGATATTTACAAATATCTCGGAGTAAAACAGGCGCGGAAAATTGACCATAAACAGATGAAAACTGAACTAACTTCGGAGTTCGTACGAAGAGTAAGACAACTAAATCGGTCATATCTTAATAGTAAAAATATGTTTAGGGCATTAAATACGTACGCCTGTTCCGCGCTGAGCTACTCGTTTGGTATTATAAAGTGGTCAAAAACGGATATAGAGGGTCTTCAGCTGAAAGTAACGACACTTCTCACAAAGACGCAAAAACATCATCCACGCAGTGCAGTAGAGAGAACAACATTGCCGCGGTATCAAGGAGGAAGAGAACTTATGGATATAGCTGAGCAATTAGATAAACAAATTGCTAATTTAAGAACTTATTTTCAGGTACAGGCTGAGACATCTACTTTACATCGAGCAATTTGCGCAGTAGATGACACAACGCCGCTTAAACTGAGGGAACAAGAAATGCGCATAAACCATCTGACTAAGCAAGAAAAAATGCGCACAAGGATGAGTAAACCTCTGCATGGGCGACATCTCAATGAGATCAGCCAAGAATATGTCGACAATACATCGTCGAACTATTGGTTGACATCAGGAAAGATGTTTCCCGAAACTGAGGGTTTCCTACTTGCCATTCAGGATCAGGTAATTCCAACTAAAAATTACCTAAAATATATTGTTAAAGATCCTCAAGTCCAAAATGACAAATGCCGATATGGATGCCAAGCCCAAGAAACCATCCAACATCTTACCGGTGGCTGCCAGGCATTTGTCGGTACCGATTATAAAGAACGCCATGACTCAGTAGGAAAGATTATCCACCAAGAACTAGCTGACAAACTGGGACTTCTCCAAACCGACCATCTTCCTTATTATCAATATGTCGCTGACAGAATGCTTGAAAATGACAACTACAAGCTATACTGGGACCGCACTGTGCTCGCAGACCAACCAGTGGCCCATAATAGACCGGATCTCATACTAGTGAATAAAATTACCAGGCAAACAACACTTATTGATGTAGCGATACCCAACACTAACAATTTGCGTGTTAAATACAACGAAAAGATCGCCAAGTATAGAGATCTAGAAATACAAATCAAGAGACAATGGAGAATGGAAAGTACCCAGACAGTACCTATTGTTCTATCTACTACTGGTGTTATTCCCAAAAAACCTCCTAGCGAACATAAAACAGCTGGGTCTAAATGAACATCTTTATAAGGCCATGCAGAAAGCTGTACTCCTCGCGACGTCCAGATGTGTAGCTACGATAATTTCTGGGAAATACTCCAACATACCAAGTCACCTAGGGCTCGATAACACGGAAAGAGTCCCACCAGAGCTCAATCCTTTTGATACCGTAGGTATCTGGGATGAGTGCATTTTCCCCTTAGAGGGAGTGTGAGCCGTATGGCTAAATCTGGGATAATAATAATAATAATCGTAAGAAAAACATTGCTGTCATAACCGAAACAAAAAAGAAACTTCATGGAACTAAATATTTGGATGGTTTCACAATAATATACAGTGAGGTATATCAACACGAAAGAGCTCGCTGTGGAGTAACTATATTAGAAGACAAAAAGTGAACACCTAAAATAGAAAACTATTCATATTTATTCCTCCAATTATCGCGTACGGTCTCACAGACTGAAACACACTGTCAATATCCATAAAAACCTCAAATATGCTTGCAGAAGTCCGCCGCTCTAGCATGTCGGTTTAACAGTCTGTCGCCCGGTGCTTACAGTTGCCGCAGGCTTAAAAATATTTCGTAATGTTATTTCAATTCAACGAAACGTATTTTGAATATAAGTTATTAGAATATGGAAAACAATTACAACTTTCTTGGTTTTCAACTAAAATGAATACTAAAAAAAGACAAGAAAAAAATGAAGGGCGAACTTCAAAAAGTAAAATAAAAATGTACCTAATAACATTCAAACAGGTAACATGAGGTAGGTAATCAAATACCTTTACTATAGAAAAGCTTTTTATCTTACTTTTACTGAAGCAAAGTGTTGTATATTTAAGAATTAAGTTTTATGTTTAGAGTAGAATCTAAGTTGTATTTTATACTGTTTGCGTTAGTCTGTATGCAGCTTAAGATCATGAACTTTAGTGTGTAGACAGCTTAAGCTGACAGCTGACAGAGAACAATGATGGCCGCTAGTTAGAGCCCGTAATGTAAGTTATATGTTTTAAAAAAAAGAAAATAAAGTTCTCCAGAATAGTTATTTTTATAATATCCACCACCAACGAAATAAAACACAAAGTTTTTGATGATATAATTTATATTTAATTCATTTAGCAGGTCCTCGTTAATGGATAAAACTGCTAAGGGGTTCAAATTTTCATATGAAATTGTATTTCTTAAGTAGGTCTTTACCCATTTTAGTGTCGAAAGAGAGTGTTCGCCACTAGCATTTGCGACCATTTGAAAATTAAGATATTAATTTATTTTCGTATAAAACTCGTACCAATTCTAAAGGGTCTATTTGTAATTGGGGAAGGGACGTTAACAAATGCTTTAAATAAACACATTCTTGGGGAAAATACTCGTCCAAATCCTCCTTGTATTTTTGTTGTAATTCGGTTGCCGATCTAATAATATCTTCATCTTCCGTAGTTTTTAGTTTAAATAAAATTTCAAATGCTCTTAAACAATATTTATAACTATCAGATCGGCAAATAATCTCCGACTTAAGATTGTCTATTATAAAAACATAACATTGTGTCAAACTTGCCTACGAATTCTTTTCTTCTAATTGCAATTTTTTTTGATAATCCTCTTCTCATCATAATTCTCATTCTCTCTTAACAACATCCCTAGGCCTCTTACTGATCAAAACGATCACGTAATAAATCAAAGTAATCTGCTAAAGATGATAACAGATGAGCGGTTGTGCTTAAATCCATATTTTCCTTTTGTACTGCTTTATTTGCCTCTTAACCCTTGGTAAAACGTCAAGCCAGAATGATAAAATTATTCCGTTTTCCAACAAATCAAGTTTTTCCGATAGAGAAGCTGCTTCAACCCTTACTACATTGTTCTCATTTACATACGTTGACGTTTCAAGCAAATATGTTTTAATCAAACCGTAATTGCTTTTTAACAACGCCTTTACGGGATCAAAACGAGAAGACCAACGGGTTGTATTTACTTTTTTAGGTAACGGTGTCTGCCCGACTCATGCGAATCCTTTATTGCACGAGACAATAACTCCCACCTGTGTGTAGACACGGAGAAAGAATTGTAGATAGCTTGTACCAACATAAAAAAGATGTTGTTTCCAAACAACAATTTGTTGTATTTTAGCCAACCAAATTTAAAGAGTGAGCAGCACATGGCACAAGAGAGCTAAATCATTGTAAACCAGAATACTTGCCACTTATACTACTGGCATTGTCATAAGACTGGCCTCTACAGATCTTCAGTCTAATTTCAAAAACTTTAACAAACAAATAACTGTTAATACCAGTGTTTTTATAAAATCCCACAAATCTTTCCACCGAATTCCCTTTATTGTTACAATATCTCAAAGTCACTGTAAGTTGGTCATGGTGTGTTATGTCAGGTGTTAAATCTACACTTATAAAATAGTATTTGTTTGCTTAATTTTTCTAATAATTTCATAAATAAATTGATATAATGTTGAATGTTCGAATAAATGAACTTTAAAAAATTAAAGGCAAATATCGAGCACAATTTTAATAATCAAATCTTGCCCAAGTACTTTCGCTTTCTACAGTGTCATCAGGGGCATTTCGTTAAATTTGGGATATCCAGCAAGCGCAGAATGTAATAAACATGAAATTGAAGATAAATTTACATAACACTACACTAAGACAAGGACAAACAGTTTAAAATTATTTAAAAAATTTTAAACCACGTCCAAAGTTATCGCAATAATAAACAGATGGCGTTAGTTTACTATATCTCTCAACAATGTGTCATATTATTTCGGGACTCAGATTGTGCTCAGTGTATTTATCGTGATCGTTTATGATTAACAGTAGATTCAAATGACGACATTAGTAATTTTTCTGCATCACCATCTGATAATTATATACCTCCAGAACAACAAAACGGGGACCGGGAAGGCGAAGGATTCCCTGGCTGAAAAATCTACGAACGTGGTTCAACACAACAATCACAAATCTTTTTAGAGCAGCAGTGTGCAAAGTGCAGATTGCCATGATGGTCGCCAACATCCGAAACGGATAGGCACTACAAGAAGAAGAAGAACAACACTCGTCTGCAGAATCGGAATTAGACAAACTGTCCTTAAAAATAGCTGCAGCAACTGAACCTGAGACATCCAATTCACTTATTGTCGAGCAAAATGTTCACCTAGCAAAAGCAAAACAAGCTCGAGATGTACTAAAATCGTACAGTGATGACGCATCAGATTAACACTATGTTGCTACTTTTGACCTCCAAAAAACACTGCCATACCCGAAATTGTCTACATCTATTGCATATTACAAATAAAATATGTATGTCTATAACCTAGGAATACATTCCTTCAACAAAAACAACGACTTTATGTATGTGTGGGACGAAAAGATGGTAGAGAATCTCAAGAGATATCTTCAATATTGACCATGCATCTGAGAAAACATGCCAAAAATTATAACCACGTAACTCTCTATTGAGATTCATGTACAGGACAAAACAGAAATTTTAAAGTGACTGCCACGTTACTAAATCTTGTTTAAGATTCTTACATAAACATAAATACTATAGATCACAAGTTTCTTGTATCTGGCCACTCTTTCTTACCAAACGACCGATATTTTGGGGTTATTGAAAAGGCTGCCAGAAAATCTCTTTGGGCCAGACGACTGGATTAATGTAATAAAAACTTCAAAATTGACAGTGCCTTTTGAAGTAACTAACATAAAAAGGAGCGACATTGCGTCGACAAAGAACATAGAAGATGTACTTGTAAATAGAAAAAAAAGATAGTGATGGAGCAACGGCGAAGTGGTTAGAAATGAGATGGATGATGTACGAGAGAGAAGATCCTTGGGTTTTGAAATACAAAACTACGCTAAATGAAGATTTTCCATTTTTTACTGTCGAGATGCCTAAAACAAATGTCTCAAAATTCATTGTTAATCAAAGTCATCTGTACTCCACACCTAGACATACAGAAGCAAATAAAAAGGACATGATGTCTCTCCTCCCATATCTGCCACCACTCACACACTATCATTTTAAAAATCTCTGAATCAACACAGGAACTCGTTCACGAATCCCGCAACAGGGTGAAAAAGACGAGATAGACGATCATGAACTGGTCTATGATAATTAAAACTAATGCCACTTAAGCTGTGAGAGTATTATTAAACATTGTTGTAATAAGTTTTTTATTTGTTATTGTTTTTTATTACTAAAATTCTAGTTTTGTCATACTTGGCTTTTTAATCCATTTTTTTTCCACCAAATATTTCAGAGTAATAATGGATCAAGTTCAATTTTTTTCGTGAGTCTCCAATTATTTCCCCAAAGGTTATTTATTTAATATTACACATAGCTTAATTATTTAAACTACATAATTACATAAGAAGTTTTCACTTCTGTTCATGTGATTCCCCGTTGGTGACTAGAGTGGTGATATTTCACAAAGGGCCAATTGCAGCGGGGATCCACCTGGGCTAAAATACTTTAATATTCTTACCTCACAAATTCACGAATAACAAATACGAGTAATACCAATCGAACAGAATGAATGTTCACAAACAAGTCCCTATTTATTCTACAAACAATTAAAAAACCAATATTTCTAACTTCTTATGTGACCATACACACAAATTAGAAATGTTTGAAAAGGTTTTTAAAAATCCCGCTTATTCTGACGTCAGAGTTGGGTGGTCCATTCTAAGTTAAATTTGGTTGTCAAGTTGTTAGGAAAAATTTAGCAAAAATTCTATGGAATTTAAAAAAAAATCATCTGGCAACCATGGGCGGCACCGTTAGTTAATGTGATATAGCTCGGTCAGCAGTTAATATCGGTCTCAGACACCGACGCCGATGCAACTATAATTTACGCACTATCGTAAAAATTGAAAGCAAACAAGGTAATTAACTTATAACCGTATTAATATTTTTTATAAAAAGGAACAGCAACGACTTTAATATTTGTTAGAATCAGCCGCACAGACACTACGCAGTCGGACATTGATTCTGACGAAGCTAAGTTTTCCAGTAATTGGTTAGCAAATTGTTCTTTCAACCAAATTATCGACAAAATAGAGGCTGATTACTCAGACGAAGAAACTAATATCGCATATTTCGACCCATCAGTTAGCAACACTGTTGGGAAAGGATAGGCAAACAAGATGGAAAAAAATATCTCCGTTACGGAAAAATACTAAGACAAGATCTGAGAATATCATAGGTTTGACCAGGACCTAGTCTATTCATGAAAACTTATTACGCTATTACAGTTATTACTGTTATTACTTATATACAAATCATAGAAATTTGGAAATATTTCTTTTCAGAAAAAATTATTAATCAAATTGTTTTACATTTTAACGAAATTATTGAGAGTATTAAATCAAATTTTTCAAGAGACAGTGACGCAAATTTTACAAATTTAGGTGAAATTTATGCACTTCTGGGTTTACTGCATTTAGCTGGAAAGTAGAGGGCAAGTCATCTCAATTTATACAATTTATGGAAAGCTGACAAATTTTTCGTTTAGTGATGTCTCTTAGATGATTTAGGGTTTTCATGCGAGGTTTTGATTATAAAGCTTCTTGTCAAAAACGATTAAAACAGGATCAACTTGCTGCAATCCGATATATTTTAGATTTATTTGCAGAAAGATGTCATAAAGGATATCATAATTCCGCATTTTGTCACAATTGATGAATTGCTTTTGGGATTTCATGGGAAATGCAATTTCCGTCAGTATATCTCGTCGAAACCAAGCAAATATGGTATAAAAGTTTCAGCAACATGTGACGCTAAAATGAGCCATTCCAGTAATTTGGAAGCGTATGTTGGTCTTCAACCAGTGCATATAGACTAGCGTATAGACTATCAAACAGCGCTCAAGATGTTGCCATGAGACTCTTACAAGGAATCTAAAGAACCAATAGGAATATCGCAATGGATAATTGGTTCACTCGCGTGCCACTATTTGAATAACTTTATATAAAAAAGTGACAGCTGTAGGTACTATCCGCAAAATAAATAAGAACTAGCCTTGGGGTTTACTGTTCCTTCAACCAGACCACCAAAGTCTAACATATTTGGATTTTACTGTGAAGGTACATTTCTATCATACATATCTAAAGCAAAAAATAATATGTTACTTTTGTCCACGATGCATCACAATAATGATTTAGATTTAGATACAGGTGTTTTTTAAACCAATAATAATAACGGTTTATATTTATATTCCACAAAAAGTTGTGTTGATATAGTGGACAAGCTAATGGCGAACTATAACTGTGGTTGTTGTACGCTAAGATTGCCTGTAATAATATTTTATGCGATAATGAATATTGCTGGTATAAACAGCCAACTTATTTACGCAGCTAATAATACGAATGTTGAAATGTTGAGGAGAAATTTCGTTCATAATCTATCATATGAACTTTTTACTCCACATATGCTAAAAAGGTCCAGTTCTCCATATATTCCAAGACTGATGCGGATACGTCTAAAAGAATTAACTAACCAAGATACTACCAAAGCTCTGGTTAAAAGAGAGCAAATTGGGAGTTACAAATTTTATGGATCTCAGAAGAATCAAAAAACAAAATATAAATACGAACATTGCAGTAATTTTTATGTTTAGAACACTTATTTGGCATACGTAAGGACTATATTGGAGACGTGCAAGTACTTCGATGTGATACGAGAAACGATCGTGCGCGAGTAGCGGAGAAATCTTGCATTTTTTACTGCACATTTAATAGATTTCATAAATTCATATTGTCAATTGGCAAATTGTCACATTTCATATTCGTTTGTCTATTTACAACTTCTGTCACTGAAGAAAATGGGATTTATTAATTGCTGTGTTTTAAATTGTAAAAATACAACAAAAAATTGTTGAAAAGTTAGTTGGTGATTTACTTTCTCAAATCCAGTTTTTATTATTGCATCCATATTAACAGTATTGCTGTAATTTAATAATATATTTATTTGTATTTACACTACAGACAACGTTTACCTTTTAATAACATACCGACATAACCTCACCTTACTTTTTTTTCTTATTCTTTTTGGGGCTACATCCTTGACAGTTATCCGGTAACCTCGATCTAATATGAAAGCGCAGTAAATTTTGCTGATTTACGACACCAGGTGTCGCTCTTCCGAACTTGCGCGGTCCCAATATAATTTAGTTTATATTTGTACGGCGGTTTTTAGTAGTTTACTGTAGCAATGATTTTTCATTTTTTTTTTTACTTGATACCTGCTTATTTTTAAAGCTGCCTCTTCTTTGTGTTGTGTTTGTTCTTATGTAAGTGTATATTTTAAATTTAAATAAAGACTGGTTTAAAATGTGTAGCTCTATAATTTTTTTTCTAAAAAAGTTTTTTTGCCCAGCAAACCGTCATGTTCAGTTGTCTCTTGAGTACTAATTAATCTGGCATTCTGCTGTCAGATAGCGCCACCCTCAGAATAATTTTATTGTTTTGTCGTAGTTTTATATAATCTACATGTAATTAGTTTTATATTAATCTACAAACGATTGCTTATTTATTACACTAGGTTTTATCTAAATATTAAGTAAGTAATTTGCATTTTTGTGTCAGCTAGCGTCATGCTCAAAGATAAATAATTAATTCTGAATTAATTAATTGGCATTCAAAACAACTGAACCTACAATCATCTACTGAACAACTGCAATAGATTACATATTCTCATTATTCTTATCAGAATATTTGTCGGCCTACCACATGTGAGTATGAAATAATATGAATACATACGCTACCAATAGGTATTTTACGAATTTAAAACCTTTGAAGAATAATGTAAAAACAAATAGCATAAGAACATTAACCATTTAATTATTATTTTGTTTTATAAAACAAAAAATAAAGTAAACATAAAATTAAATACGTAAAAAAATATTTGCTATTATCTTCACATTATATCTGCCAATTGGTTTGAAAAGTATCCATCCGTATATCAAACAAATACGGTGTTATAACATTATGAATAGACGACGTTATGGCTGTCGGTAAATAATCCATAATAACAAAAAATAATGAGCACCTACAAAAACAATTGAGTCATTTCAATGGACTAAGGGTTATAAAAGTTTCGAGAAAGATAGGGATATTGATCACAAAAATTGACAGGTTTTGATATATACCCACTGGTGAAGCGTCCATGTAACCATTGTTACCATTGGTAACAGTTAAAAAATCTCGCAAATAAATATTTTCTGACTACTGTGAAATAATTTCATTTATATTTTTTACCAGTAGAAATATGTGTTAATAGTCATTCAATAAAAAGCCAACTAGATGCACGAAAATATTGACGAGTTTATGGGACTGTGTTGCAAGTTAAGTTGTTCCACTTTTGTTTGTGGATGCCCGTGTTGGTCTATCAACTATCGGTCTCGATGACCATTCGAGAGAAGCGTGCCAAGATATACTAATACAGGGTGAGTCACGCTCAACGGGACGGAGCCTACCGGGGAAATGGCTAAAGATATTAAAAATTCCTTTTGTAGGAATACGTAGGTCAGTACCGGCTACAAATTAAAATTTGTGAGATATATACAGGGTGTCCCAATTTGGCGTAATGATATAAACTTATACTTTTTTAAATGGAATAACCTATATTTCACTTTAATTTGGATTCGACTGAGCAAAATAATGTTACTTTATTTAACATTCCTATACCTATTTTTGACCGGTTTGGATTTATTTGGTTTTTCTGAAAATGTACTATTCGCGAAATTAATTAATTACACAATATCGCATCAATTATAATTAACGCCTTTTTGTCAATTAATTTTCAAGTGTCCATGCTTTACATCAGAATAATTACCAATTAAAATTAATCTACAGAGTGTTCGCAATACGAAGTGTCAATGCTGTATAATAGTTTGTGTAATTACTTTCTTAACTTAAATGGGACACCCTGTATTTTACTTTAATTTTGAATTCTAATCAAAAAAATAATATTACTTTATTAAACAATCCCTATACCTATCCTTTATAATTTTCGATTAATTTGGGTTTTTTTGAAAATGCACTATTCTTGAAATTAATTAATTAAACTTTATTACATAAAGTTAAACAAAACACACTAGAAAAAAATTAATTTACATTAAATGTTCAAAATGGTGTCGATTTTCTTCAATACATAACCTCACTCTGTGTTCAAAATTTTGTTTTACTCTTCTTAGCATTTCTGAAGTAACTGTTGCAAACGCATTACGAATACGCGTTTTCATGTCTTCAGCGGTTGTAGGTGGAGTTTGATAAACCAAACTTTTAATATGTCCCCAAAAAAAAAGTCCATTGATGTTAACCCAGGTGATCTAGGGGGCCAATTGACAGCACCACCCCTACCTATCCACATTCCGGGAAATTTTCTGTCTAAATATTCTCTAACGTTACGCGTGTAATGTACTGGAGCACCGTCTAGCTGCAGAAACATTGTTCTTCTTCTAATATTTAAAGGGATATTTTGCAAAAGTATCCAAAAGTCTCTTCGTAGAAATCTTAAAAACTTTTGTCCATTTAAATGGCCAACAAATCACACATGTTCTCCTATTATTCCACCATATACATTAAGGGACCATCGGTTTTGTCGATCAGTACATCTATATTCATGTTGATTTTCCGTATTATAATAGTGAAAGTTATGTCGGTTCACGAGTCCATTATTATGGAAAGTAGATTCATCAGTGAATAAAATTTTATCAAAAAAATGTTGATCTGCTCCCGTTTTCTCTAGAAACCATAAACAATATTCTAACCTACGTTCAAAATCAGTTCCATACAAATGCTGATGCATTTGAATATGGTATGGGTGATATTGATATTTTTTAAGAATTCTGCATATACTAGTTTGGCTTACTTCAATCTCCCTGGCCATCGTCCTTGTACTTGTATTTGGATTTTCAATAACTGATTGAATAACTTCTAATTCGGTATTTTCATCTTCAGTTATCGGATTTATTAATTTTCGTTTAGTATAAACAACACTGCCAGTTTCACGAAACCTTGTTAAGACTCTGTCAAATACTTCTTTACGAGGATGACGTTTTAAGGGAAATCTCTCAGCATAGACTCTTGATGCTAACAAACTGTTTTGATCACATTCACCCAGTATTAAAATCATATTTACTCGGTCTTCAATTGAATAATCTGCCGTTTCTATTTAATTAACAGTTAATAGTTTGACAATTAGTTTGACAGCTAGGTACCTTTTGTTTTTTCATGGCATTCTTTATAATAACGAGCTATGTAATTAATGACATTTAATGTTCCAGGTAACATAATGCAAATAGATTTGAAGATACTAGATATTAATATAAAATTTTATAATAGTTTGATTATAATAATTGTTACAACATTCAAATACAGGGTTTTTGTTTAAGTTAAAGTAGAACTTTATGTAATAAAGTGATAAAAATTAATTAATTCAAGAATACATAGTGCATTTTTAAAAAAAACGCAAATAAATCGAATAAATCTCAAAGATAGTATAGGAATTGTTTAATAAAGTAATATTATTTTTTTTAATTAGAATTCAAAATTAAAGTAAAATACAGGGTGTCCCATTTAAGTTAAGAAAGTAATTATACAAAATATGGTACAGCATTGACACTTCAGATTGCGAACACTCTGTAGATTAGTTTCAAATGGTAATTATTCTGATGTAAAGCATGGGCACTTGACAATTAACTGACAAAAAGGCGTTAATTAAAATTCAAGCGATATTGTGTAATTAATTAATTTCGCGAATAGTACATTTTCAGAAAAACCCAAATAAATCGAAACCGGTCAAAAATAGGTATAGGGAATGTTAAATAAAGTAACATTATTTTGTTCAGTAGAATTCAAAATTAAAGTGAAATATATGTTGTTCCATTTAAAAAAGTATAAGTTTATATCATTACGCCAAATTGGGACTACCCTGTATATATCTCACAAATTTTAATTTGTAGCCGGTACTAGACCTACGTATTCCTACAAAAGAATTTTTAATATCTTTAGCCATTTCCCCGGTAGGCTCCGTCCCGTTGAGCGTGACTCACCCTATATAACTAACCGCTTCAAACGAAACGAGAGTCAGTTTCCACGCACCCACAACCCCCCCTAGTCAAAACAGAATACTACCGCCTTTCTGCGGCGATCAAGCTACAGGTGAACAATCTGCAAGCCAGCCAATGGATTACGACCACCTCTAGTCTTGATTATCGCGACGGTGGTGCGTTCTGGCACAAATTCAAATGCCTAACCAAACAGAAAACCAATAACCCTTCTCACCTTGTGGTGAACAACCAAATCATCAATTCTAATCAACAGAAGGCCGACGCCTTCAAAACCCACCTACAAAACAACCTAATCTCCCAAAAGATCCTAGATTTGATCTCGCCTTCCGTACAAGATAGATCAACAAACTTTCAAAAATGTTTGTCAACTCGGCAAATCGAACGCACCAGGTCCTGACAATATTGCCAGGAACTGTGTGAAACAACTCTCACCGAGCGTCACTATTTACCTGACGAACATAGTCAATGCCACTCTCAAACTCTGCTACTTTCCATCTCCGTGAAAAGTAGCCAATACAATCATGCTCTTAAAAAAGAGCAAATTCCGTACCGACTTACACTCTTATAGGCCGATATCAGTTACAAACGTTCTTGCTAAGGTCTTCGGGAGGATCCTCAAGAAGAGACTCGTTGACTTTACCACCGAACACAACATCATCCCATCATTCCAATTCGGCTTTAGAGAAGGGTACTCTACCAAAACGGTATTGACAGAAATCGTCACACACCTTTCACAAAGTCTGAACAACGGAAAAATTATACAGTATCAATAGGAGAATTATACAGAAACAACAGGCATCTTTCTCGGTGTTCAAAAAGCCTTTGACCAAGTTTGGCATGTGAAACTGGTAAAGAAACTGTTGAACATCGGTCTGCCACTCTCATTCGTCAGACTTATCCATTCATATGCCTCTCATCGCCTAATAACGGTAAAGGAGCGGGATCGCTTCTCTGATTCTTTTACTCCTACAGCAGGAGTACCACAAGGTTCAGTATTGGCACCCATATTATATACAATATACAATAGTGACTTCCCCAAGCCCCGCTACACTAACACCACTACTTTGCTCTACGCAGATGATACATAACAACAGCACGAGACGTTGACGCAGTTCTTGGGTTTGCTCAAAGTTACCTTGTGGTGTGGGATATGGAGAGTAACACCCAACCCAAATAAAACACAAACGCTTCTCTTCAGACATCCGTATTGCAGTCAATAAATCACACCCATAATTTCAGCAAGGCACAATCTTAGACTTCTTCGATCGTAGGCACTATCGTAATTTAACATCTATATTACGATGCCCGACTACCACACACAAAAACTGCTTGCGGTGGAAAGGAGAATCCTGCGTAGAGTAAACTACAAGCGACTCGATTACCCTTCTGCCCTCATACATCGCCTGTCGAATATCCAGCCCATAAATGAGAGGCTTTCCTCTCTGTGCAGGAGTTATACAATCAGCACCATCCGAGGCCAAAACCTCAGAGCCCAAAGCATTCTAAAATCTACCTGCTTATCACTCGGCAATGTATTCACAAGAAGACCCAAACCCAAAATTCCCTTCCTATCCGCTATTTCAATGACCCTTTATGACCAATTATTATTTTTTTTTTGTAGATCAATAACATTCTGAAAAGAACCGTTATCCATACCTTTTGCCTCTGAATGTCCAGGAATAGACTCCTCTAGCACCCAACAACCAACAACCACCAACAAACAAACACCAGTAGACCCACGACAAAAAACAGCAGCCAGACACCAAACCACCAAAAAAACAAACCACGATCTGAAGAGGCAGAAAGCCTAAAACAGGACACGAAACACCCAGAACAAGAAACCACTCAACGAGAGATAAATCAAGACGAGAGAGTCAGTTTACTTCCAGCACTAGCACGAAGCTTACCTACCTGACTTGACAATAGGAAATTCGACGTTGCCGAAACGTTGTCAAAAGAATGGTGTTTCTCAAAAACATAATTATTCAACGAGGAATCAAACCCGGAAAACCACAAAAAGTGCTTATAGCACAGAAATTTTAATCTTGATAGGGTATAATGTATAATAGAAGGGCAGGGTGTGCTATAAAATCCTCATGACCAAATATGTTCAACAAGTAGTGGTCTGAGACAAGAAGAATGAGAAAAAAAGAAGATAAATATCGATTAGGTACATGGCGTGCATTTAGAAAATAATACATATAAAAATAATATTAGTGATACTTACATGTAATATTATGCACACGTATTGCAACAACCACAAGGACCGGAAGATACAACATTTTTACATGTCAAAACGATACCTGGGCAAAGTATACGAGCCCATTGGATACAAAAACCTACGTAACAGTTTTGTTGAGCATTAGCTATATCTGAAAAAAAAGTAAAAGCTACAGCAAAAACAAAAAATAATGTTAAAGTTTTAATCTGAGCCATATTAATTATTGTGAGCGTTTTTGAAGTATCAGTATAATTAATGGCCACGTAAAAAAAGGTAAAGAATCACCAAAACAAGTATTGAACTTTTTAAACTGATAAATACGTATTTATATCGATACATTTAAAGCATTAAAAAACCCAATTACAAAATTAGTTATCAGGGCCTAATATATAAATAAGTATATTCATTTCTTAACACGTAATTACATTTGATAACAATAACATATTGTAATTTATTTGGAATTTCGTAAATGCAAGTGAAAGCAATAAAATTATCACTTTACGTTGCAAAAAAATTTAAAATACATAATCTTCTGATTTTTAATATCCGTAAGTCGGTTTCAACTCCATGTAACCACCTAATTCGCGGTCGGCCTTTGCTTCTTCTTCCTACAGGTGTTCTTGTGGTTAGCTGTTTAGCAATCGTATTTTCTGGTATTCGTATTATGTGTCCAGCCCATCTAAGTCACTGTGTTTTAATGAACGTTATGATAACTGGCTCATCAAAGAGCTGATACAATTCAAAATTATATCTTCTGCGCCACTGCCCTTGGTCGTTTATAGCTCCAAATATTTTGCGGAGTATTTTACGCTCAAATATTCCCAAAAGTCTTTCATCTTTCTGCGTTAGAGTCCATATTTCGCTCCAAATGTGAGGACCTATGTATTGGAATCAATCAGCGGTACGCCGAATAGATGGAAAATATACAGAACAGGTCAAAATCTTAAGAGGAGTGAGACAGGGGTGCATAATTTCACCACTGATATTCATCTGTACTCGGAGCACATTTTTGAAGAGGCCCTAAAAGATATTGATGAAGGCATCTCAATAAATGGAGTCAAGCTTAATAACCTGCGGTATGCAGATGATACAATAGTGTTTTCCAATACCATAGAAGGCTGCAAAACTTAATGAACAAAATAACAGAAACAAGTAGAACCTATGGACTGGATATAAACACCAGCAAAACCAAGCTAATGTTCATCAGCAAGCAAAACATAACTGGAGCAAATCTGTATGTGAACCAAATGAGAATTGAACGTGTCTCACAATACAATTACTTGAGAACTATAATCAATGAGTCGTGGGACAATACCCAAGAGATTAAATGTCGCATCTGAAAGGTCAAAAGTGCATTTTGGCTATGAGCTCTGTGTTTAAAAGCCATGACCTCACCCTGAAAACAAAAATAAGGCTCCTTAAATGTTACGTGTACTCAGTGCTTCTGTATGGAGTAGAAACGTGGACATTGAAGGCGGAAACTCTATCAAAACTTCAGGCGTTTGAATTATGGTTATACAGAAGAATCCTGAAGATACCATGGACAGACAAAGTCACCAATGAAGAAGTACTGCGGAGGATGAACACAACCGCGGATTTGGCCAACATTGTGAAGAGCCGTAAGCTGGAGTACTTGGGACATATAATGAAAAATCAGGCAGATACGAGCTACTCCAATGCATTTTGCAGGGTAAAATTGAAGGAAAAAGAGCCCCAGGACGAAGAAGAATATCCTGGCTTGCTAACCTGAGAGCATGGTATAGAAAGACCTCAACACAGCTATTTCGTATAGCAACCAACAAAATCATCATAGCCAGAATGATCGCCAACGTTCGGAACGGACAGGCACCCTAAGAAGAATGTGAGGACCGGCCTCAGCAATGTTTTGTATATAAAAATTTTAGTTCTTCTTTGAATGTTTCTTGAGTAGAAATGCTTTTGGAGTCCATAGTATACCCTATTTGAAAGATTTATTCGTCTTTTGATTTCTTCGCTTATTTTATTGGTAGCAGTCCATAGCGACCCAAGGTATGTGAAGTTGTCAACACATCCAAAGGTATGACTTCCAAAGACTGTTTCTTGTTCCTCATTTGCTATCGGATCCCTTGTAACCAACATGTACTTGGTTTTTGGTTTGTCTTCGTTGATGACTAGACCGACCTGTTTCGCAGCTGTTTCCAATTCTAGGAGATATTGCTTAACATTCTTCTTCTTCCTGGTCCCCTCTTTCCGTAGACCTTTCCCTGTAATATAAGTTGCAGTAGGTTATATCTATGGTCGTTTCGCATTATATGTCCAAGATATTCTAGCTTGCGCTGTTCCACTGTGGATATAATTTCACATGTCTGATCTATCCGACGTAGAACCTCAATGTTTGTTAATCGGTACACCCAGGAGATCCCATTATCCGTCTATAATACCACATCTCAAACGCCTCGAGTTTTCCCATGGATGCCTCGGTTAGTGTCCATGATTCAACCACATAGAGCAGCACTGTAAACACGTAGCATCTCAATAAACAGATTTTTGTTTTTAGGATAGGTCGTGGCTCTTAAATATCTTGCTCATTCGGACAAACGCTGACCTGGCTTTTTCAATTCTCTGTTTTATCCCAACTGAGTGGTCCCATTGGTCGTTAATAGGTGGTTCCTAAATAGTAGTAACAGGGCACTTGGAGTATTTGTTGCTGATCTACCAGTAATTGTCTGGGTGGAATATGCTTCTTACTGATGACCATGTACTTTGTTTTCTTGATGTTAAAATCAAGCCCGACTGATTCTCCACAACTGCGTTACTAGTGTCTGTAAACCTCTTCTAGGGTTTCTATCTTTCATAATCATATTATTTTCGATATGCTCTAAGGTTTGGCTCATGACGTGTTCCAAATAGACGTTAAATAATAGAGGAAGATTATGCAGCCCTGTCGTACCCTTCTCTTTATTGCAACTTCCTCTGTTAGTTGGTTTTTGGTCTGGAGAACCAGATACCTTGGAAAACCCCCCGAGTAATGATTTAAAACTGTTGAAAAATTAACATTCTAATTATTTAAATAATATATATTCGTAATGTAAGCAAAAAGTACATACAAACTAACCGAAGAAACAGAGATACAGTTAACAGCTCCTTCCCCCTCCTCCGCTCTCACTGGTTTTAAAGCTAACCAATTTTAAGGACCACATTTTTGAACCATTGTGAACGATTCCATTAAAATACACCCTTTTTCGAATTTTTTACAATAAAACTTTAAAATATGTTCTTTTAGATGACCCTAATAAGGTTTCATAATTGTTATAAGCAAAGCTGCTAACTGTTGTTATAAAAAGGGCACTAACTTCGTTCAAAAACGTCTTAAGTCAGCTTTTTTGCTTGTAAATTTGTAAAAAAAAAATGCAGGCTATCTAAATATGAAATAATCAGTTTTTTGCAGTCACTGGTTAAAAAGTTGTTTTAATTGTTTATAAGCAAAAAAAAATCAACATACATTTGCCAAATTATTTTGCAATATTTCAAAATATTTTTTCTCATTTTTTTGAAGCTACAGAACATTTATAGAAGCTACCCGTATAATTAATATAACTAATTTTCTGACTTACATGGTGGCAAAAAAAATTAATTGGGCTGTGCAAATTAACTTAATTTTTAAACTATTTGACCGATCGACTTAAAATTTTAATCATATTTTAAGCATTACAAGACTCAACATTGTATGTAATATAATAGTTATAAGTTTATTTTTAAAAAAGTTAGTAATATTTATTACAAACCAAAATTTCTGACTCATTTTGCAATTTTCTAAGCAACAAATAGGTTCTTGGAAACATATAGGCTCTTGTTATAGAGGGCCATACTACTCAAAACAACTGTCAGTTGCCTGGTCGGACGAATGTCATAAAAGAAAGCTTATTTGCCTGGGCTATCACACTTAAGTAAACGGATAGTAACAAGATTCAAATTTAATAGAGCTCATATCAGAATTATTCGCATGTTTGATTCAGAGGAACGTAAACAGGATAAAACAATAGAAATATACAAATCACTTCAAACAAAGAGAACATAAGACCATAAGAGATAACTTACATGCTAGAAGTAACCTCCCTATCTGCGATCTCATAAAAAACATTACCTCTAAAACGTTTAACCTTTTTTAGGAATACATGTCAGATTTTAACGGGATACAGTTATTAGTAGATTGTTGACAGCTGCATAAAGCTGACTGGTTTCAAAAAATGACTCATATGGAGAAAAATTACTTTCAATCATCGAGTTAGAATCTATGGAGAGGGCATCACGTGACTAAAAACGACCTCACTTTGGCCATATTGTTAATACTATTGTTAATATTGTTTTGACACTTTTGACAGATCGTATAAGTTTAGTTACGTTTGTTGTTTTTCGAATATTTTAAGTTTTATAATACTTTTATATAAACTGTAAATAATATATTGTGATAGTGCATAATAATAGTTTCTTGTTCTCAACGTAGTTGCAGTAGCAGAAGCAATGCTAATAAAAAATCTAGAAAAATAACGTATGTACAGTTAGTATACAAATATGTAAACAAAGTAATGGCCCGTACTTCAGAGAATAAATTAATAGTATTGACTGTATTAATTTATCGTTATGTATAATATATCGTGTTTTTAGTGTTTGCCGCGGGATAAATAAATCACAGTTTATTAAAAATGTATTGCACTTTTTAGATTATGATTAAATCTTCTAAATAACTAGCCACATTTTTATATTATTATTGTTTTAATATTATTGAGTCCGGCCATGGTCCCACCGCCATATTGGTATTATCGTTAGCCACACCTACCTACGCCGTTTTTAATACACATGTTAATATTCTCATAGCTTCTCCATAGATTCTAACTCGATGCTTTCAATCTATCATTAAATATTGTTATTTAAGAAATAAAACGGTGAAGAAAACAAAAAAAATCTAGATAAACATTATAGGAAAAATACTCCTTCAGACTACGCTGTCAAATTTTCATTATCATCATTAGCACTACAACTCGTGTGGGTCTTTGCCTGTTCTAGAATCAGCTTATATTTCTTCCTATCCTTCGCTTTGGTTTTCCAGTTTCGTACTCTTAACATTCATAACTTAATAGTTGTAAATCGTCTTCCACTTGGTCCTTAAATCGTGCTCTGGGTCTGACCCTTCTCACTCTATCCGGTCTCTGATTATAAATGTGTTTCAATGGCTTTATCTCAATCATTCTCTCTAAGTGGCCTATCCACCGCAGCCTGTTTATTTTGATGACCTACCAATACTATACATAGTTTAAAACATAAATACATAGTTTATAAGTTTGATTTCATATTTTTGTTTTATCTTAAAACTTTAAACGTGTAGGCTAATGACGATGCTAGGCTCATAGAGCCAATTTCTGAAAAACCGGAACTGTAAAATCCAGCACATAATAATAATGGGGATTTTTTTTCTTCATTTACTGTTTAAATCACTAAAAAAGAAAACATAAACACATTTTTTAACTTTACATCATTGGACATATTACAATAAATATTTTAAACTCTACATGAATATTACAACTATCGATTCTTAACTCAAGAATGGTAAATCAAATGGTAATTTTTGCTTCAAGGCATCGTCGGTTTTATCGACTAGTGTGTCCACCGATAAATATATTGCGTGGTTCTCTAATCGTTGTAAATGTTTATCACTATGTGACACTATCACTTCACTCACAGTTGGCACTTGTAGATCTTGTAGTATGTCTTTATTGCTTACAAACATGGCCGCATCAGTTATTGCTCGTAACACCTTGTTTTGAAATCGGTCCATGATTACTAGGTTGGATAGCAGGGTTGGTAAAGCAGTGCCCCACACCTCTATGAATTTTCCAGGTTAGTCTCTTGTCCATAGTACTAAGATTCTTTACAGTTTCTACTGTTGGAAGGAAAGCATTGTTAGAATCCAAAGCACGTGGTGTTCGTGTGTATTAAGGTATAAAAACGCTTATTAAAAGCTTAAAATTTTTTTATATAATAAAGAAGATCTTTTCGGAATTGTATCATTCCATCATCAGTTTATACTAAAAGAGAGAGTAAAAATACCAATATAAAAACAACAAAGTTAAAATTTGGAACATACAAAAAGAGAAAGTTGGTTTTTTTTACTTACTTACATAAAAAAGGTTGATAAAAAACATTGTGTGGCCACATAAAAAAACGTTCGGTGGACATCTGATTTAAAAAATAATATTACTTCGTGTTATTTATTCAGGTAAATGCAATAGACCTCTTGACTTGGTGTAATATAAAAAATGAAACTGGGGCATCTTAAATGACCCCCTGTAGTTGGTGAAGTTTTTATTGACTTACATTACCTCTGATCTGTGTTGGAGTCTAGGGCTAACTGATAGAAAGATGGTATGAAAAATCAGTTAGTACCCGTCAATGTCAAGAGGAATGATGTGGTAGGAGCAAAGTCATTGTGCTCTAAGTTTGTGAGTAGGCAGTTATTTTAGTGAAGAAAAGTGTTTTTGATGTTGGTAGGATCATAAGCAATTTTTTGGTATTTTAAAAAAATTGATGGGAGAATATAAATCAATGCGTGACTTGACATTGTTGAATCATATTTGAGGTGAATTGCTATGGCATTTAGTAGATACTATGTGGCTTGATTTAGATTTATTGAGTTTAGACAACTAGAGAAAGGCGTCTTACTTAACTGAGTGCATCTAAACAACATAAGATATGCTGAGATAGATGGTTTACAAACAATATTGTCGCGCATATCAGATATAAGTCGAGAATATGGGCTCGAATCTTCAATACGAAGAAAGCAATGTACATGGTAGTTAGTAAGCGCGAAATATTAAATACACATATTTTAGTAAACCAACAGCCAATTGACAGGGTAAACAGCTACAAATATCTTGGTACTAACATAAACAGTGAATGGACCCACTCCACTGAAATAAAACAACGCATAGGGAAAGCAAGATCAGCGTTCGTAAAGATAAGTCCTCTTTTCAGACGTCCACGATTTACCACTTAGTGCCAAAATTTCTATCATCAGATGCTATGTATTTTCTGCATTATTATACGGAGTAGAGGCATGAACGCTTTTGGAAGCTTCTTTAGGAAAGCTCGAGGCCTTCGAGATGTAGTGTTACAGGCGCATCTTAAGAATTTCATGAAAGGATCGTGTGACTAATATTGAGGTCCTACGTAGAATGGGCGTATATGGGGGAATAGAATAGTATGAGAACTTATCACAGATATGGTTTAGTAAGTAAAGTTAGGATAGTTATGCTGATCGCCAACATCCGGAACTGATAGACAACCGTAAGAAGAAGAGAGTTTGATCTTCCACTTCTTAGTCCATTTCTGGACTTAAGTTTTCTTGGAGCTGTTCTGCAACAACGGGATCTGAATGTACCGCCATTATTGCGGTATCGTCCGCAAATGAATGTGGCTGTACATACTTTATTGTAAGTAGACAAATCGGAGGTGAATATTAGGTAAAGCATCGGCCCAAGAATGCTACCTTGAGGAACGCCTGCCTTTTTGAGATGTAGACCGGTTATTTCGTCTTCATATTTTACCTGGAAATATCTTTCGTTTAGATACGAGTATAGTATGTCATACAGGTTCTGTGTAGGTCCTTTTTTAGTTTATACAGTAGTCCCTGATGCCACACCTTGTCAAAAAGCTTGACTTACATCGATGATTGCAGTTGAGCAATATTGGTTATTTTCAAGTGTTTTGGATTAATTCTGCCAGTCAATGGATTAGTTCAATTGTTGAATGTTTGGCTCTAAATCCAAATCGGTGTGTCGGTAGAAGTTCTTTTTAAGCAATAATTTTTATTATTCTTTTAGCTAGTAATTTTTTCATAATTTTTGACACAGCACTAGACTTATTGGTCGGTAAGAAGTTGTCTCATGTTGAGATTTACCAGGTTTTGGGATTAGGATTGTTTGCACTACCTGGCATTGGGCTGGAAAATATTTAAGTCTGATGACGACGTTTGTAAGGTAGGTTAACATAAGTAAAATATGTTTAAACATAAAAGTAAATAATGGGGATGTATTAGGGGCTACTTATTAAATGCTATTGTATCCTGTTCTCTTCTCACATAAATGTCATAAAGACCCATGCTCTTCAACTTGATCATGGATGAAATCATCAAAACCGTTAACAAAGGAAGAGAATACAGAATGGGAAATAAAGAAATCAAAATACTCCGTTACGCACACGACGCAATGTTGATAGCCCAAGATGAAGATAGTTTGCAAAGACGGGTCCATAGATTTAACATAAGAGCTAAAGAATTTAATGACAATCGTATCTCAGAAAACTAAAACAATAGGAGTCAACAAAGAACCAACTAGATGTAAAATAGAATTTGATGACATCAGTATTGAACAAGTAATGGAAATAAAATACCTGGGAATTACACTGTCTAGCTATGAAGACTTGGACAAAGCGGTGAGAGATCAAGTACAAAAAGCAAATAGACTGGCAGGATGCCTTAATAACACTATATGGCGAAACAGACACATTGACACTGAGATGAAATCAAGAATTTATAAAGCCAGTGTAAGACCAATAATGACATACGCCTCAGAAACAAGACCCGACACAGCCACAACGCAAAGGCTACTGGAAACGGCACAGATGAGAGCACTGAGAAGAATTACGGGAAATATACTGAGAGATTGAAAGAGAAGTGAAGACATTTGAAGAAAATGCAAGGTACAGTGTATAAATGAATGGACACAAAATAGAAAAAAAGAATTGAATGACCACATAAGCAGAATGGAGGAGTCCCGTTCGTCAAAATAGCAAGAGGTAAGTCAACAATCGGCAGAAGAAGTATCGGACTACCGCGCAAAAGATTGGAGTGACAACCTTCCATAGAGGCATTAATTCCGCCAATGAATAAGCAGTATTGCTTATAAAGAGGAAGTAGAAGAAGACATAAATTTCATGAGTTTTATTCTTTTTGCAGTCACTTAGCATTATTTTCAAAATGCTCTCTTCCAATGTTTGCTCTTTTAATATATGAAGATAAACATGGCTCCATTAATACACAAATTCCCATTCCCATATTCTATCGCATGCGTCTAAGAGAGACTATCCCAACCAATGCGTTAGTCGCTTGTGACTGCTGCTTGCGTCAAGCGCATGCTAAGACAGGCTGCAACTTAAGGTTAAAAAGTATATTACGATGTTATACAAAGTGATTATGGTACTGTAAAAATAAATTATAATACTGTAATTTAATTATTAAATATATTATAGTAATAATAACAATATATACAACATGACCTTAATACTGAAAATAACTCAAGTTTTCTTTTTAAAAACGGCAAAGAAGAATCCCACCGAATCCACCTCTGAATTAGGTCCAAATCTCTGAACCAAACTCCTTGTTTCATCTGAAAGAGAAGTTCCAGGCCATCCAGGTTCTCCTAAACTCAAATCTGGTTGAACTAATTCTAAGAAATTAAAATTTTTTAAGGCCCACGCTACAATGCCTTCGTTCTCAGACAGCGTTATAGTACATGTGCTGTAGACCATAATTCCGCCTGGCTTCAATAATTTTGCTGCCTAAAAGTTCAATAAGCATTGAATAAATTACAAAATAACATATAGAACAGTAAATAAAAACAAACAAAAAGCATTTTTACTCTATAAAGTTTGCGCTATAAAGCTAGAGCTAAAATAGCTCTAGCAAACGCTAAAGCAGAAATCAAAACGACGAACATTATAAGATAAATACATGAAGAAATAGAGTGAAAGGAACGTATATAAAGAGCAAACAGAAAAGATTTTAATTAGATTAGTCTTATCCGAGATTAAAATAATAATTAATAATAATAAATAATATTTAATATTCTTAATAGTAAAAATTCGTTTAAGGCACTAAACACCTACGAATTTTCCGCACTTAGCTACTCGTTTGGCATTATTAAGTGGGCCAAAACAGATATAAAAACTCTTCAGCGGAAAGTACGAACAAACACTAAAGGCACAAAAACACCATTCTCGAAGTGCAGTAGAAAGAACGATATTAATGCGGTATTTGGGAGATCGAGGACTTATGTGAGCAATGAAAAAAAACAGATTACTAATTTAAGAACTTATTTTCAGGTGCAGACGAAGACATCTACTAGGAAGAAAAAAGAAATGCACATAAACCATCTTACTAAGAACGAAAACATGTACACCTGGATGGGTAAACCTATGCATGGGGACATCCCAATGAGGTCAGTCAAGACTATATCGGCAATATAGCGTTCAACTGTTTGTTGACATAAGGCAAGATGTTTCCTGAAATAAGAGGTTGATTACTTGTCATCCAGGATCAGGTTATACCAACCAAAAATTACCTGAAATATATCGTCAAATACCCTCAGGTCGAAAACGACAACTGCCGATATGGATGTCAAGTACAAGAAACCATCCAACATCTTACCGGGAGCTGCCAGGCATTTGCTGCAACTGAATATAAGGCATGACTTAGTAGGGAAGACCCTTGTTTAAGAGATAGCTTTTAAACTGGAACTTCTCCAAACAAACCATCACCCATATTATCAATACGTTATTGAGAGTATGCTTGAGAATGACAACTACAAGCTAAACTGGGATTGCACTGTGCTCACAGACCAAACAGTAGCACGTTATAGACCAGATCTCGTACTAGTTAATAAACTAACGAGGCAAACAGCACTAATCAATGTGGCGATACCTGCACAACAATAATCTGCGTGCTAGATACAACGAAAATATCTAAAGTACAGAGATATGGAAATACAGATAAGGAGACAATGGACAATGAAAAGTATCCTAACGATACCTAATATTCTTTCTACTATTTGAGTTATTCCGAAGAATCTCCTTCTTAGAGTGCCATCTCCCTACGGAGGTTGGCAATCATAATGGCTATTTTTATTTTTGAACTTGCTGCTGTAAACAAATTAATCGATCTGCACTGATACCAATCACGTAGATACTTCAACCATGAGTTCTGCCTTCGGAAAACAGACCTTCTTCCTTGAATCTTTCCCTATACTAGAAGTCTCAAAATTTCATATTTTGGTCCCCTCATCTCGTGTCCTAGGTATTCCAGGATTCTGGTTTGTATAGTGGTTGATGGAGTTTTCTCTGATTTCCGCCAATTGTTGGGGGGTAAATTTATTAAATTCCTTTTCCCGTGCGTGTACAGTTCCAAATATTTTAGGACCATGGACTGTACAAGAGTTTATTTCGATATATACAAGCAGACTTCACGGCGCTGGTTCTTTATGTGTTTGGTTTAATAGTGGTTGTACTTAGAAAAAAAATAAAGCGTAATTATTCCAATCTACACATTTAATAACGAGAGAATATTTACACAAGCACTAATACTAACGAAAGAGTTCGCTTTAAAACATTGTCCATTATTCTATCGGCGTTTAGGGGCGCGCGAGCTATCGCGAAAACAAATACACATTTCACTGCATTTTTGGCGGCGAAGAGAGGGCTTAGTCGCTAGGTACCGGCTGGTACCGCACAGTTTGAGACACTAGTCACATTTGCGAGGGATTTTTGCTTGAATCTTTACCTAAAAGTACCGACAAGGCGGCGTCGGTTTTACCACCCAACAACCCTTATAATCTATTTATGGCACAAATATTTTGCAGGCAAAAAGTACAGTCTGTAGCATAAAATCCAAACCAATATTTGTGAGAACTAAAAATTACACTAAAATTAATATAAAATGTTGTTTTTACAACAGTAGTGATTAGTTCTGTTTCTTTACCAACCCTCTCCAGTACTTCTTTTTTTGTAATTCTATCAGTCCATAATATTTTTAATACTGGGCGGTAAAACCAGAGTTCGAAAGCCTCGATTCTTTTTAAATTGCATTTTTTTAATGCCCGAGTCTCAGTTCCATATAATAATATTGAAAATATATAACAGCGAATGGTACGTAGTCTGATCTCCAAATTTAGATTTTTGCACGTTAGGAGTGGCTTCATTCGTATAAATGCTGATCTAGCAATCTCTAATCGCCTGTTTATTTCTGCAGTATGATCATTGTTTTCATTGATCAAAGTTCGCAAGTACTGATATTTTTCTACTTGTTTTTATCACGTTACCATTGATTGTCAATAGGTAATGTATATTTTGTGGTCTTTTTGTAATTAGCATGTACTTCGTTTCTCAGCATTCATAGTAATTCCCATCTCAGCACTATTCAGAAGAATCTCCTAGAAAACATAAAAATGCTGGGTCTTTTGATACAATAGGTATCTGGAATGAGTGAAATTTCCCCTTAGAGGAAATGTGAGCAGTATGGCTAAATCTGGAATAAATCTGGCAAATTTGTTAGTATTGTTATATTTAAACGATAGATATCTTACAAGTACATAGTAATATGCATTTAGTGCCAAAATTGTCAAACAGATCGCGCTGCTTTCCCTATATGACTACGAGTACTTCATTGTTGTGCCAACTCAACATTTTAGAAGCTGTTTAATAATTCTATAATTTAAAAAAATATATATCTGGTTCTAATAGGTAATTTTTTATTACTTTAATTGTATTACATTCGTAGCTTTGAAAATCATATACATGTTCTTTATATTTCTCCTCCTGTGGCCACATTAATCTACAATTTTGCCCGCTGTATTGACGTGATTTCTTTTGTTACAGCAATCAAAACCGCCCCAGTATCACTGCAGAGAATACGAGGCAACGGGGCCACAGAAAATGTGTCAACAGCTTTAACAGCGGTGGAAAATGGGGCCGCAGTTAACTCAGCTAGCCTTACATATCACATCCCAAGGCGGACACTTCGATGATATTTAGGAGAAAGAAAGCAAGTAAAGTCTGTTCTAGAGCAAAAAGTTATACTTACAAATTCCCAAGAATCAGAATTAGTTCAACGTAATATCCGATTTTCACAAATTAGTTATCCACTTACTGCAAGCGTACTTCGTAAGTATGTATACCGGTTTACAGAACTCAATTAAATCTCAAATCTTTTTCAGCAAAGAAAAGGAGTGATCGGCTGGTCCCTTATTGGCTACGTAGCTTTAAAAAGTGAACTGAAAAGTGAACAAACCAGAACAGATACATCACGTAGACGAGAAAGGTTACAGACTAACACTGCACCATCAGCAGAAAGTTTTTACGCAGAAATAGAAAAAAGAAGAGTACATTTTGTTGCAAACGAACATGAAGAAAGTGTCACCAGAAAGGGTTTTTGTGGTAATGCTCTTGGTGGCAGCAATCCCTCCAATGGTGCTTTTTAAGGGCTAAACGTATGAACCAGAATGGGTTGACTCTACCTTAAGGTGCTGTTGCTTAAATGTCTACAAAAGGCAGCATGAATATTAAAACGTTTGAACGTATTAAAAGATACTAAATCACTCTGCATTGTCTTTCCAGTAAACTACTAACGAGTTTCAGCCAATGGGGTTACGTGTTATTTCCAAACAGAGATTTTGGTTAATTTTTGGGATAAAGCAATGACACCATTTAATATAAAATCGGGTTTCTCGTCAACATGAATTTATCCGTTCAACCCAGAAGCTATCCCAGATATAGCAGAAAGAGAATATGACTAGTATTGCTAGTAACTAACGTTAGTAAACAGGTGATTGTATCCCGTAACCTTCAGGCATGCAACAAAGTTTACTATTGTAATTCTGGGTTTCCAACACAAAGACAAAGGCAATAGAAAAAAATATAAAAGAAATGTTGATGATGTCAAAAATGTTTGCACTTAATGTTAATGTCAAATTTTACCATGTATTAGACTAAAGTTACAAATAAAAAGGCAGCCGAGTTTTTGTCCGCCAGTGTAATATCTTTAGCAAAATTAACAACCATAAGTACTAAGAAGCAAATTCTGAATAACTTACACTTTCAAACAGTTTTCTTTGTAATGGAACGAATGATTTGATCTCGTTCTCTGACAACCTATTGGCCAGTTGTGGTCTTTTCCCAAGAACACTACAAGGTGCATCTAAAAGTATTTTGTCGAACGATTGAGGTGAAAATGGTGGACCGTCTATTATATTTGAACAACTTAAAGTATCTGAAAGTATTGCAGTAGAATCAGCTTGAAAACTATACACTTTAGCGCCGAAATCCTCACAGCGTTTTTGAAGTTGAGCAACCTTCTTTGGAGTCTTGTCTATGGCTATTAATATTCCCTTAAAACATGTTTGAACAAGTTAACAATTATCATACATATTATAAGTTATTGATATCTAACAACACTTGTATATTATTATAATCTTTAGCCAAAGAAGTAATATTTTGAAAATAAAATATCTAAGATTATTATGATTTTAGTAAAACTGGATTTCACCAAATAATTCATTAATTCCACGATGAATATAACAATAACTCTACACTAATTATACAGATATTTTAAGGCAAAAATATTTTTCTGAACCTAGCTAAATGACTGAACTATACAAGTTTTCAATCAACACTATTTCTAAACGTTATATACAAATACTTTCCGGAGAAATTTCGGATTCAAAAGCCACATTTAATCATTTCAAAGTGACTCAACTAACCTTTCTCTGTACATCAATAGATGACGCAATTTGAACAGTTAGGCTTCGCCGTGTAAATATTTCATTTGATATTGTTATGTAAATCTCGCCCAAGTGACACTTGACATTTTACGCATTTGCACAAGTTAGTGAGGAAATTTATTAAAAGTTAAAATTAATTATATTTACGTGACACTAATGGAGGTAGGAAAATGAATAAGGTGGTAGAAAAATGTACAACCACCAAAAAAAAGAACACCACTAAATGATGTTTTATTTATTGTTAAGTTGGTTGCCTATGTGAGTAATGTTGATTAAAGTGCGCGAAGTATTCACAATGGTAAGAAAATAAAATAAAATAAACTTGGGGCAAAATGTAGGAGTATAGTTGATGAAAGTTAAAGTAAATTTATTTGACATTGAGAAAAGTAGAATTCTTGTTAGATGATCTATTGATACAGAATGTTAACTGAAGATTAAATTGAAGTAGAGAAAGAAATTGATATGGGAGCAGGACATTAAAAATATGAAGTGGACGATGTCAAAGACTGAGATATCCTAAAGAGTAAATTGAGAATTGGTGAAAAAATATATTAATTTATAGAAAACAGATAAAAGAAAACAAAGGGTTATATGTTGTATTAGTAAATATGTAAAAAATGGAGGATAGAATGGAATATCAAGCAATAGAACAAGATGGAATTTGAAGTGATCATATGAATGAGAAGTGGCGATTGTATAAGAAAAATGTGTTGTATTAAATTAAACACTGTATCTGGAATTAGGTTGGGAGTTGAAAGGAAGAAGACGATACAATGAAACAAGTTTCTGGAAAATGTTAGTGGGCGATTTAGTAAGGAAGTCTAAAGTTAAATGCTAGTTAAGAAAAGAAGGAGAAAGGGCCACAGTAATCAAGTAGAGGGATTTATAATTGCAATTACTGAAAACAAATGAATGGGACTAACTGAAAAATTAGAAGAAAAGTTAAACTAAGAATGAAATCACGATTAAAAGAAGAGTGGCGATTGACGCAATTTGTGCTAGTCTTCATGTCTTTAACAATCTTCACACAGGTCCAGACGCAAAAGATTTTTGTCTTGTATGTTGTGAATTAATATGACATCATCAGGAATGTTGAGATTGTGTTTGTTAACTTTCAAGTGATGGGAAAATGTTGAAGTGTTTTCCGTTTGGAGTTAAGAAGATCTAGTTGATAATTATCTATATGTTCTGCCAATATAGGAAGCATCACAATCATAGCAAGACAATCTGTTAACTCCACTGCGGTTCATATAGTGGGTGGAATCTTTAGTATTAGTTAATATATTGTTGGGAGTGATACTAACTTTGAAAGAAATGTGAGTATTGTCAGAACATTAGTGAGATGTGTTTATTTTTTTCTGAAATAATTAAACTATGAAAAGGTAAAGACCTGTAAGTAAGAGAAATTGGTTGGTTGATAATAAATTCTGATTGCTGAAGTAATTTAAATTCGCTTTTCCTAATAAATTTGTCGATGATATGGTGATCATACCCATTGTTAATTGATATTTGTTTAATGATGTTTAATTCTTTCTTGTATTCATCAGAGGATAATTGAATTTTATGTAATCTATGAATTAAACTTCTAAAAGATGATAGTTTATAAGAGGGTGATTAGAAGAAGAGTGTATGACATGGTTAGTTTGGGTGGATTTGCGATAGATACCAAAGATAAAGTGGTCAAGTCTGGTAATAGATAGATCTAGAAAATTTATGACATTTGAAGATTCAATTTCCATTATGAATTTAATCTTGGGATGAATTTGATTAATTTTAAGAAGTAGGTGATGAGCTGAGTCACAATTACCTGAAAGGAAGACTAAGCAGTCTTCTACATAACGAAAACAATGTGAAATTTCAGGGTTTTTCATGATGTGATTTTATTCAAAGTGATCCATGAAGATATCAGCTAGGAGGAGGGATAAGCAACTGCCCATTGCTACACCATCAAGTTGTTTGTAAAATTTATTATTAAATAAGAATAAATCTTGACATAGACATAATTCGAAAATATCTAGTATCGGTGAAATGATGTGGTACTAAATGGACTTACTAAGTATTTTTATCAGATCTGTTGTTTCATGTTTGAGTACTGAAGTAAATAGGTTGCTCACATCAAAAGAAAGCATAGTGATATCAGGATTTAGATTAACGAGTTGGAAGTTTATCAACCAATTGGTAACAGTTTGAAACCGAGAATTGTGGAGTAAATTAATTAAATTTTGTGAATGGCTTGGAATTAGAAAAGAGATAGATAAAATAGGCATATAAGTATTAATGAAGCTGACAGCAGGGCGGATAGGAATGTCAACTTTGTGTATCTTAGGCAACCCATATAGCCTGAGGATATTCGGATTACTGGGATTACTAATTTTGCTGTAAGGTGCACCATGATCAGAGAAAATATCAGAAAATTTTTTATGTTATCTTTTAGTTTAGATATAAATCTTTTAAAAAGGAACAACTTGCAAAAGAGCAAAGTTTTTATATTCTATGAAAGAAGTAGGTAAACTTTGTTGTTGTAATAGTCCCTATCTAGAAAGATCAAACAGTTACTTTTATCTGCTTTATTGAAGATTAAATTATAATTGGAAATTTCTTTGGAAATTTACAATTGAAATTGAAAATTCTTTGGAAGAAGTCTGAGATAGTTGAGGTCTGAGAAGTCTGAGAGATGTTGGAAAGGTTTTTGATTCTAGGATGGATAACTGGAAGTTAGAGAATTTTTTGTTATTTTTTAGTATCAGATCATTCATTGTATAATCCTCTTCCCTTCACCTTTCAACCTATTTCCAAACACAGTATTTAATTTAATTCAGCACATCTTTTCTTATTCAATCGCCACTCCTCATTCATATCATCACTTCAAATTTCATATCTTATCATTTGACATTCCATTACATCCGCTATTTGAGTTTTTTTTATCTGTTTTCTATAAATTAAAATATTTTTCACCAATTCTTAAGCTACTCTTTAGGAATCCTCAGTCTTTGACATTGTTCACTTCATAGTTTTAATGTCCTGCTTCCATATCAATTTCTTTCTCTACATTTCAATTTCATCTTAAGTAAACATTCTGCAACAATACATCATTTAACCACAATTCTACTTGATTCAGATTTTAACATAAAAAATAAATGTACTTTAACTTTCGTCAACGAAACTCTTACACTTTGCCCCAAGTTTATTATATTTTATCTTCTTACATTTGTGCATACCACATTGAGCAAAAAGACAAAAGAGGGAATGTAAAGGTAGTGGGGGCAAACATATTGTTAGACAGGAAGTGCGATCTTTAGAGGCCACATTAAACAAGGAAAGAGAGTCTCTCTCCTTGTTTGACATCAAATTTAGTTGGGTTATGTTATTGTTTCCAAATGTCACATGAAATCTTATTTATGTTGAAGTTTTTTTAACAATTGTTGTCGCATTTTAGACTCTTATCATTAATAATTAATTAAAACTTTCTCGTCTAAGACACATTCTGAAAAATATTATGTAGCTACTGTTGATAAGTGTCAGAAAATTTAAATTTGGCGCATTCGCATTTCCGGATATGTCCGCCATCAGACGCCACTTTTTTGGTCTCTTTTTCATAAGGATTAGATTCCCTCTTTTGTCTTATTGCTCGATGGCCTACCATCACATACTTAGCCATCGAGCAAAAAGACAAAAGAGGGAATGTAAAGGTAGTGGGGGCAAACATATTGTTAGACAGGAAGTGCGATCTTTAGAGGCCACATTAAACAAGAAAAGAGAGTCTCTCTCCTTGTTTTGACATCAAATTTAGTTGGGTTATGTTATTGTTTGTCCCAAATGTCACATGAAATCTTAGTTTATATTGAAGTTTTTTTAACAATTGTGTCGCATTTTAGACTATTATCGTTAATAATTAATTAAAACTTTCTCGTCTAAGACACATTCTGAAAAATATTATATAGCTACTGTTAATAAGTGTGAAAATTTAAATTTGGCGCATTTGCATTTCCGGATATGTCCGCCATCAGAGGCCACTTTTTTGGTCTCCTTTTCATAAGGATTAGATTCCCTCTTTTGTATTTTTGCTCGATGTACTTAGCACACTTTAATAAACATTACTTTGATAGGCAACCAACTTAACAATAAATAAAATATAATTTAGTGGGACTCTTACATTTTCTACCACCTTATTCATTTTACTACCTTCATTAGTATAACGTAAATATAATTAATTTTAATATCTAATAAATTTCCTCACTAACTTATCACCAAACAACATTATTAACTTAGCTAGATACGTCATTGTTCAAATGTAAGAGCACGCAATAACTGCATATAATCATTTATCATTACTGGTTCATTTTAATTATTTAATAAAATATTACACACAATACTTTTATGGTGTTTTTTGAGTGTTTAACCACAGAATCGACCATCCAGCAAGAAGCGAAACGAAGGGCTTTTATGAAATCCAAATTTCTGTGACAATCCGACATGTTCTAAATAGTTTATCTGTCAACCTATAAAAACTAAAGTTTGTTTAATGGAGATGTTCCGTGTGTGTTGTTTAATAGTAAAAAATAATAATAGTGTTGTACATATTTAGTGCATTAAAAGAGTATAATAATATAATTCAGTATAATATAATAGTAAAAAAAGAATAATACTGAGAAGAAAACATTAGTTTTAATGATTACTTCGTTTCTCAGTGTAACTATAATTTTACTACAGTTTGAACGACTTCCTCATTTCTTTTGTTAGTGTACTAAGTAGTTTAATTGTCACTGTCACTCCGAAATTTCTATCCTACTAACATCAAAGGTACCAACAAAGCTTTCGCTTCTTGTTGGGTGATGTATTCTGTTGTTTAACACAAACCTGTCAAATCACAAATCACTGGCTTGAGGAACTGTCATTTTTCAATTAAATTTATTTCCTTCTTGATTTATTCATTTGGTTTATTTCATCCGGTGAGCAAAGTAGTCCCCGTTTTTCGAGCAGGGGAAAAGTATGTTCCCTTTAGGAGTAATCTCATAACATCGACCTTGTGTCATCATCTTAATAATAATAAATATGATTTTCATCTAATTTAAAGGGTTTTAAACGTAGATCAGTAGCTAGTTTGAACTACTTTTTACAATGTAAGTATTTTCAACATATTTAGAAATTTAACTGTCAAAATTTCATACTTCAATTGTCACTGTCACTCCGAAATTTCTGTCCTACTAACATCAAAGGTACCGACAAAGCTTTCGCTTCCTGTTGGGTGATGTCTTCTGTGGTTTAACACAAATCTGTCAAATCACAAATCACTGTGTTGAGGAACTGTCATTTTTCAATTAAATTTATTTCCTTCTTGATTTAATCATTTGGTTTATTTCATCCGGTGAGCAAAGTAGTCCCCGTTTTTCGAGCAGGGGAAAAGTATGTTCCCTTTAGAAGTAATCTCATAACATCGACCTTGTGTCATCATCTTAATAATAAAAAATATGATTTTCATCTAATTTAAAGGGTTTTAAACGTAGATCAGTAGCTAGTTTGAACTACCTTTTAAAATGTAAGTATTTTCCACATATTTAGAAATTTAACTGTCAAAATTTCATACCTTTTTATATCATTTTAAAGTAGAAATATACTTTCAGGTTTCACTGATGATGGTCTGATTGGACAAAACGTTTTGGAATAATTGTAGTCCTTTTGGATAAATTTTAATTATTTTTAATAAAATAATATAGCATCATACACCAGAAGTTTTTACTTCTTTGTAAGTTTGTTTTTGTAAAAGGTTTTATTAAAAAGTTTGCCAAGTATACATCCCACTACAGCGGCAACAAAAATGCGAATCGAAAAAATCTGTCACCGGATTTAAATATCATAAAACTCTTTGAGTTTTATGTGTAAAGGGCGGAACCAGAAGTAAAGCTCAGCTTTTCAAAGTTCAGCAGATCAGCTTTGCAAAAATATTCAATGAAGATTTTAATCTTCATTTCCTTTTTCCGCTATCCGATACTTGTAAACGATGTGATGTGATGTTTGTAACATGGAAATAAAAAGTTATAATGGTAATAAAAAAGCAGAGTGGATACAGAAACACAGTAACACAAATGGCAGAATTGGCTCGAAGTGGTATGACGGAAGATGCAGTCAAGGATAGAGATACCATAACAGTAATTGCATTAGATTTGATAAAAACTAGCCATTTCCAGTATTTCTACGGGAGTGGTATATTACAAGAGACAGATTTGGACATATAATTTGAACATACACAATCTAGCCACAAGGCAGACACACATGTATGTATGGCATGAAGGCATAGTCTCACGTGGTCCGCAAGAAATTGATTCTTGCATTTTACACTACGTAAAAACTTATGTTTACACACCCATTTTTCGTTTCCGGTCACTCCTATTTGTATTGTAACAGAGATTGTTTACAAAGATATTTTAATGACGTTTTTTAGCCAGATGATTTGCCAGAATCAAAAAGACCTTTGAAAATTGAAAAAAATTCTGAAAAACAAAGTACTTGCCTGTTACCCAACCGACATGACTAAGATGGTTCGATAACTTCTAGCCAATAGCAAGCTTTTTGTCACGTGCTTCTGTTTAGTCTGTCGGTAGCTTGGGGTTGAATATAGTTTAGTTTTTAATAACTCCCTAGATTTATTCCCTTACATTTCATTTAATAACTTCACTTTACTACTTTCAATTATGTAAAATATTTACCCATACTCTTCCATGTTTTCTTAAAACTGTGAATTTGTCTAGATCCTTTTAATTTTAAAGTTGCTATTTGACCTATTCTTTTTATTGTCCACATAACAGATGTCATGGAGCGCTTAATGTGGCTGAAATGGAACGGGTGGGCCATGTGTACAGAATGAATGAGAAGCGGAGGAACTAATAAATTACAGTGTGGAAACCGCGAGCTGACAGAAGAAGCAGAGGTAGAACACGATAAATAGACGACGTCAAAAGAATAGCTGGGAATTAGGAGGAGGCTCAAGACCGACAGAACTGAAAAAAATTAGGGGAGGCATAAGTTCAATTTTGGACGCAGAAGGCTGAATGATGAAGTGCATCTATCTCGATTAATGTTTATTGGTGCGGCGGGTTTTTTTATATTAAAAGGCTTTATTTTTCGAAGCTATAGTTTCTGATTAATTTTGACTACATGGGCCATAATTAACAGTTTAAGTTTAATAAACTTAATTTAAAGACAATCAGATGTTAAAATGATTTATTTTTAAACATTAAAATGTTGCACGTTATAGTCGAGTCCAATGATATTTCGTCCGTCGGCAAAGTCAAACAGATAATATTTGTATGTTATGAAATTCGAGTAACCGATATCCAGGGACGTATCGCGATATTCGTTTTTTCATCGACACAAATTTTTTGATACAAGTATTAAATCATAACATAACAATGTGTAATGTGTATATTATAGTCAAAGAGCAGAAAATCTGATTTTGGAAAAACAAGCAAAACGTTATATTTCTTTGTTTTTTAAATGGTTAAAAGTGAAACGCAAAAAAATTATCACTCTACCACCCTGTCGGAAAAAATACTAGCTGATACAACGGCATCTACTATAGGGCTTTTTAACGCTTCCTATTTGTTTCAGGCACTTGTTATGGGTCATACAATTTTAAGATATCTATGTCATACGTCTTTTGTATGTACAGTTATTGGTATATACTATATACCAATAACGTATGATGTAGATATATTAAAATTATACGACATATCATAAGTGTCTGAAATATATGAGAACCGTTGAAAATCCCCATTAGCGTTTAACGATGACGTACATAGACGAAACTGTGGAAAAGTATTTTACATTTAAGAAAATATTGTTTTAAACAAAGTTAGCAATTTATAATGAAAAACCGAGTTGTTTTAACTGAAATAATCATCATGTTAGCGTACCTTTTCTAAAATATTTCTCCTGCAGGCGAGCTCTCATCATCGTCACTATCCACCAGATTAATAATAAGTTGTCCACTGTTTGAAAATAATTGTCCTAGTCTTCTGTACTCATTTTCTACTTTCACTACACGGTTTACTGCTTTTTTCCAGTCGGCACTTGTAATCTCTGATAGTTCATGTCGAATTAAATCGACCACTTTCGCGTCAAATTTTGGAAAACTATTCTTCCTCCGAATCCGTTTTTTTATTTGTCCCCAAATAAGTTCGATAGGATTGAATATACAAAAATAAGGTGGTAACCTCAAAACATTATGGCCATGTTGTATTGCAATAGTGTCCAGTATATATTGTTTCTTATAAGTTTTAGTACGAAGTACTTCAAGTAACTGTTTCTTATTATAGTTGTCTTCAAAATACAAATCATTTTCTGTGAGGAAATCTTTTAGTTCCTGTTTTGAAGATGAACTGTTGGGAATTTTTTTGAGAAGCCTTGAGTGGTAACTAGCATTGTCCATAACTATCACACTGCCCGGTGTTATATTGGGAAGTAATGTATTTTTAAACCACTCTTCGAATATAGTAGAATTCATATTCTGATGATAATCTACACTACATTTTTCTATTTTTTTTTCCACAAAGCATTAACCCATTTGGCACCCAACCATTTGAAGATCCACAGTGCACAATAATCATCCGAGAACCTTTATTCGGAGGTACTCCTTTTAACTGGCACCGAAGTGAACCATCAGTCCAACCCTTACTAGCGGTATCATGCGTGTCATACCATGTCTCGTCTAAATAATATATAGTCCGCTGTTGGTCTCGATATTCTTGAATTTTTTTTAAATAATCTAAACGCCAGTGTACTATCCTCTTACTTTCCATAATAGCCACCCGTTTATCAACGATTTTGTATTTGAACCCAAGTTTTTTCAGCCTCCTACGTAAAGTGGTTTTAGGGCAGCTCCTTCCCATCGCAACAAGCTTGGTGTATATAATATCAATTGTTGGTATTACATTTTTTTTGTATTCCTCGTAAACCAAATTCCTTAAACATTTAGCAGTCACGATATTAATTTGTTTAGGTTTTCCAGCATCCGATCTTCTTTTTCTCTTTTTAACACCACTTTTCACGATGTCGCGCATAGTAGAATACGGAATTCCGGTTAGAAAGGCTGCTTTTCTTATAATACTGCCTTTACAACTATTTTCAGGATCATTTTGAAGATTTTTGTAAACGTTCATACAAATGCTCTTAGATTGTTCATTCAAAACAATTCTTTTCTTTGGAAGTCTTAAACACTTTTCTACAGTTACAGTCTCAGTGTCATTGTTTTTTGTATCACTTACACTTAAAAGATTGTTGACTACTATACTTTCTCTACTACTACTTGGGTTCTCTTGCTCCCATGCACGAAAAACTGTAGGCGATTTTTCCCATGGTCTAAACATTTTCTTTATAAACAAATAAACAGTTTCAAAAAAACAAACAACAAAAAATACTAAAATTATTATATCTAATCACAATGAAATTTCAACACAACTTAAAATTAAAGCAATGCACAATGCACATCTATAAAAAGCTAGTTGTGAAGATACAACTAAACTAAAAATTTACAAGTCCTGTCCTTAGATAAGGCACATGCCGGTATTTTTACAACAGGATTGCAACGTCGTAAATCAATCCGTTTAAAACTTGAAAATTGATACTTGGGCATTAGTACAGTTAAAATTGTTAGACGGTTATATTTATACGAAATATTAAGCAATATAATTGAAACTTTTTTCTACTTTTAAGGATAAAAAAGCAAGTTCATTAGCGGAAGGTAATTCAAAATTATACTGCACATTATATTTGAAGCATTATTTGGTCAAAACATCTCATTTTTGGTAGTCAAAAAAAATATTAAATGCATATAATAATTTGTCTGGACTAAAGGTGGTAAACTATGATCTGGAAGTTATATTTTTGTTTGAATTTGCCGACGGACGATAGAAAGTCGGTGCTAACTATAATTCTGTCTTCTGCCGTTTTGGCGTTTCACTCATTCTCAATACTGAGTAATTATCAAGTTTTCGTTTTTCGTGAAATTTTTGTTATAAAATATATCATGAAACTCCAAAAAGCATTAATTATTTCTTTATAAATACCTTATTCTGCATTAATTCTGATATATGAGTAGTTTTATTCCCAGGAGAAGCACACATATCAAGTACTACATCACCAGATTTGGGGTTAAGATTATGAACACATAAAATAGATGGTATATTTTGTAGTAAAATCTCTCCTATTGGTAATATATTTTCGTTTATGGGTACACATCCTGAAATGGTGTCTGTTACTTCTACAGCAATGCCACTGAAACATATTATAGAAACCAATAAAAACATGTACATTACCTCACAAACATTAACCCTCTATAGTCCATTTCCATCATATTGATAGCACATTATGTATGCAAATCCCTAAACTGTTGATACGGGTGACTCAATGAAAAATAGATATTTGTCAACAAGTTTACAGAAGTATATAGGAAAACAATTTTAAATTGAGTATGACCACCAGGTATAAAGGTTGAAGCAGAATAGAATACATTAGTTTTGAGGGTTACTAATCCCTTAATAAAGTTGCCAGTGTCGGAGTGATAAAGATTAACAGGTACTAATGAATTTGCAAGAAATGTAAGATGTTTATTTTATTGGTTATATATCAAATAATTTGTGGCCGTAACAGGGGCCGATTTGTAAAAAAATAAATATTATTTTAATCAAATTCCATTTCAGATTTACTGCTTTCTTTAGAATCTAAGGAATCTTCAACTCCAATGTTAATTATTACCGGTTCCAGCATTGCATCAGTCATATTATCCAAATTCCACATTTTATTTTTTTCCTTGTGAGCAGGACTAACAGCATTTTTCCAATTTTATGGAGTTACTTTTGATAAGGAATGTTCTAATAATTGTTGTAAGTCTTCTAATTTAAAAGTTTTGTTGTTGCGTCCGACTTCACCCTTTAGTTGAGACCATATATTCTCTATCGGATTCAGATCACAGTGGTATGGGGGTAAACGTAAAATTATATATTTTTTATAAGCTACTTTATGTTGCCTTACAATAGGTAATAATTCCTTTTCTGTCGAATTCTCCTTGTACTCAATTGCGTGTTTATCCAACCATTCGATTATCTCTCCTTTTTTCCATGCCGTTGTTGGCAATTTTTCTGCTAGTCTTGAATGGTAACTAGCATCCATGACTATGACAGAATTTTTTGGAATTAAATCCAACATTTAATCAAAATATTCTTCAAAAACGTCAGCAGTCATTTCCTCGTGGTAATCTTTGGTTGATTTTGAGGCAAAACTTAATAATCCACCATTGACAAAACCGTATTCGTTTCCAATATGGGTTATTATGAGTCTGCGTCCTTTTGCAACGGGAATATTCTTTATTCCAGTAGATACACCTTCGATGAATGCCTGACGGGAACTTTTCACATTTGTATCAACCCATAGATATGGTACAGTGTGACCTTCATTTAGCCAAGTCTCGTTCAAATAAAAAATTGTTTTCCTTTCTTCTCGGTACTTTTTAATAGTTCTTAGATAATCTCGTCTCCAACATACAATGCAATCTTTGTAAATTAAAACGGATTTTCTTCTATTCTTTTGCCAACGAAATCCATCTCTCCTCAATCCCCTCAATCTCTCTCAATCATCTCTCAAGTCCCCATAATTTCTTGTTGCTTATAATTGGTAACTCTTCGTTTTCTCTAATTAATGTTTGGATTTTGTCCAATGCTGGAAATTATTTGTTAAAAAAAAATGAGTGGACGCTGCGTCTTATCATGTTTTTATGTATTACATCAATTTCCAAGGGTTTACTCCCTCCACTCTTCCTTGGGAGATGAAACAGTTCCTCATTTTCTTTCTTTTAGGAATCTATAAATTGTTGCTTCTCCAACCCCTGTCATGTTTGAACACATGTTAACGATTTCACGAACGTAACTTAAGGGCGTTGATGTACAAGTACATCGTGTACATTTAATATTATATTTTTCTCTCTTAGACTAAAGACACCTTTAAAACTACACTTAACCGGGATAAAACCGGTTGTCGACGTCATTTTTAAATGCAAATAACAAAATATCGACACCAAAAACGTAGGTAGGTAAGACGTGAACAATGTACATCTACAAACTAAATGGAAGATACAAACAATTTCTAATTTATATTATTGGCATAAGCTGTAATGTGGCATAAAAACTACTTAAACTATCATTAGTGAAGCCTTATCAGTAATTCCAGGTAATCGTTCAAAGAAGGTATTCTTTTTGTGTCAGGCAATAACTTGTATAGAAAACAATAATCACCTTTAAATTACTGTTTACATTAATTTATTTCGTAAAACATTGAATTTTCTCGTTAGTCACCCGTGTATAATTAACAATAATCGTATGGCATATATACCGACGTTTTTTACGCACAAAAAGATTGAGAGTAGTGAATCGATATGAAGAACCGATATATCGTGACGCTACCCGTGGCGCCTTCTAATGTCGCTAGCTCCATGACGCTCGCCTTAACATTTTACTATAGAGAAAAAAGTAATACAACGCCAGTATAGAAGATTTGCTTCAAAAATAATCTTTCCAATAAGCTACTAGTAAACCTTCATAATTTTTTATATGGTACTTATGGAAAAATATTCATAATCAACAAATTGATAAAATGCACCTAAATTTTTAACTAAGTAGTAGTTTCCGGAAAATTTATATATTTGAGTTAATTTAAGAAAAATAATAAATTAAATTTAAACAATTACCTGGGCGTAATATTTTCAGTTGCAAACAACTGGTGTCTCTGCATCTTAACTACCCCATTTCCAATGAATATTTTGAAGTCATTTTCATATATTCTCTGAAGTCCCTTTTTACACTTTTTTGCAACATCGGCGTAAATACTAACGTTTTCATTTACCTGGCAACCTAAAAAATTTCATAAGTAAAAAAGCATGTAATAGAGAACAAGACCCAAAAGAAAAACAGAAAGAAATAATAAGATTTAAATATACTATAAGTCATAAAAAGTTTATGGGTGGTTTTTCTCAGGCCTGTATTTTATACGATATTTATTTGGAGAATAGTGCAGTATAAAGGAACGGACTAAGGCCTAGGCAACCTAGGCACGTGCCTAGGGCCCGTAATTTTTGGGGCCTGAAAATTAGGTTTTTAATTTTTTTAATTAATTATGCCGAATCGCTGTTTGATAAAGTCTACAAAAAGCGTTCCCGTGCTTATGCATCTACACCCGAGAGTGTCGATGTCGATGTATGTAAATACGATTGTAGATTGTTTTTAATTTATAGTTAATACTTTGTGAAATTCCTAAATATATAAAACCAACCATCAGCCACTTCGGCTACGTCAGAATATATAACGCCACAAAAACATTCACCATCCAAAAATGAAAAAAAAAGAAAACAATCCAAAAAGAAGTGGTTCTTATCTTCAAGCTATCAATAAATATATCGCTGAAAATTACAAAATAGATGCGGAAAAAGTTGCACCGTTCATCAAAAAATATTTAAAAGTTGCAGTTGCTAATGGATCGTTGATGTAAACAAATGGAAAATGAGCAGCAGGATCTTCAAGTTGGCGTCTATCCCATCGTGTTCTAGATCTACAAAGCCTAGTTCAGGAGAGAAATAAAAGCTTGAGTTTGAATAAACCGAAAAAAATTGCCACCGCTGCCAAACATTCAGCTACCAGCGAAAAGGCAAAATCTGCAAAGAAAGCGACTAAGGCTAAAGAAGCAGCATCAAACACAGAGAAAAGCTGGCCAAGGCCAAGAAAGTTGAAAAAGTCAATTCCTAAAACTAAGTCATCCCCAAATCCGACTTCCGCAGAGGCTAAAGTAAAAATACCAACCAGAGCGAAGAAATCAAATAAAGTCAGTCCTATGAAAAAACCAAAGACACCTAAACCAAAGACCGCCAAGGCTACCACAAGTTCAGCAAAAGGCTAGAAAAGCTGCTACTTGTGGAATGTGAGTTATGTACATATTTTTGTACTTAGCATGTATTTCACAAGCGATTAATCCATTTCAGGTTAATAATCATTTACTTTAAACTTTATTGTCACTAAAACGGATTATATATTTTTCCACTAAATTCGATACGATGACGACGGCGACTGTAGATCCGTTCTCATAATGTTAGCGGTTCATTAGTTTCTTATCGGCACCGATACGGTCAAGATGTCTAAACGAAAGCAATGTATTATGCAAAAGGCCACATTTTAGTCAAATGATTTAAATTGTGATTCGCCTGGTAAGTTTATTTGAAATACTACCTACATAAATTTTAAAACTGTGTTTAAAATTTGGATAAATATCTATATTCCTACTGTATTTTTAGGATCCAATCCTGCGCTCTCAATTCCTGAGGAATACAGAAAAATTTTCGAATCCGATGATTCAGATCAAGATCCTAATTACATACCTATAGAAAGAAGTGGCAACTATTCACGTAGTAAAACACCAATGAAGAAAAGGCCTAATAAAAAACAATGTCTAGGTAAGTAATTAAATTATCCAAGCCTTTTTGTTTTAAAATGTGACCTTTCAGCAATTTTTATGTATTATCATGGATGATTTTTATTGCAGATCGTGCAATTAATTTTTTTATTTTTAGGTACAGTTTGTCCTGGACCTACAACCGAGGCTGAAAATGACAATATCTTGGAGGGTCTGTCTAACGAATATGACGGTGAAACATCAAACAGAAACGACAACGAAGTTGAAAGTAACTCCGGCGGTTCTGCAGGTAACCATTTTACCAGTAATTTAACAAAAAGGGGTACTATTCGAAAGCGGGGGCTGAAAGGAGATTTGCGAGTGAAACGAAATGAGCGAAAAAAAATGGAAACTTAGGAAAAGAATATACCACAAAAACCAGAAAAATAGTTAAAAATAGAGAAAGGAGGGAGTTCCTCGAATGTTGCAGTAAATGTTCTACTTTAATTGAAGTTAACATGCGCGAAAAAATATTTGATGAATATTGGCAGATAGGAGATTTTAATAGAAGGCTTGCATCCATCGCAGGTCTTTTAAACTGCAAAGAGCCGGTAAGAACACGCAACAGGCCAGCCAAAAAACAGGTTTCAGTGAAATATAACGTTGAAATTAATGGCACGCGCACAAAAAGTTGCAAAGAATGTTTTTTAAAAACGTTTGAAGAAACTAGGCGGTTCATTGCTACAGCAATTAGAAGAAAACAAAAAAATATATCTGGAATTGTTCCACCAGATAACAGAGACGCTTCATCTGATGATCGCAGCAAAATTTTAAGAGATGACGTTCGAGATTTCCTTAATAAAATACCAGTATATGAAAGTCATTACTGCCGGCGAGATTGCTCAAAAAAGTTTTTGCTTCCTCACCTAACTATAACAATGCTTCATGAAGAATACAAAAGCACTTCGATTCTCGAAGCGAGATCAGCTTCTTTTGAAATTTTTCGGCAAGAGTTTCATGGCATGATTCATCACTTTAAACAACTGAGGGAGCCTTGTAACTGGCTACCCACATAAGAGGGTTGGAAATCTTTGGATTCCAAGCCTTACTTCAAAGCACTTGTGAATGGATGTATCTCCATAGGTTTGGTTCTTCAGTGACCGTTGAAGGATAAGGATTCTTAATATGAGCAAATATAGCTCCAGAGAAATAAAATCACTTTTGAGTTTATCGATTTATAATTAAATCTTTTAAGAGTAAAGAGGCTCAACACGGCCGTAACTTACTATACAATATCAAATGTACTCTTTCTTTATAACACGTAAAAGAAAACCGGTATGAGAAAATACCCGATTTCGACGGAGAGAAGAATTAAATACGTGAATTGAGTTTTTTACTCGATGCCTCGATGGCGATGTGTGAACTTGAACTGATAAAAAACCACTTTATGCGTGAACGTGAAGCTTATCCCTATTTTGTTTAGGTGTGAAAAATATTTAAGAGGGTCAGACGCCAGTCAGTCGCGTGTCACGAACAAACTTGATAATCTGATTATTCTAGTTATTCTACATTAAGAAAAGTCTGAAGAATTACATTTTTATTTTATATTTTAAAACAATATGTTCATTTCTAGAACAACAACCTAAAGTCGATACCTGTGAGACTTGTGACAGACTAACCCTTGAAGTAAAGTTGGCTCAAGATAAGCACAAAACGGTGATACAGGAGAAACTGCACTTACATCAATCAGATGTTGACCATGCTTATGACCAAAAACGGAACGACAAAGAAGTTTCGCAAATGATGCATCAAAGAAAACATTAACGTTTGACTTGCAACAATGCCTTGCAACTCCATTATTAAAAAATTCAATTTCTTTTTATAAAAAGACGCTATGGACCTTTAAGTTAACAATTTTTGATTGCAACAAAAAACAAACTTATTGTTATGTGTGGCACGAAGCCATTGCCGGACGTGGAGCAAACAAAATTGGATCATGTTTGTACCACTATTTTACCAATATTCTTGAGCCGACGGTAACATCTGTAATAATGTACTCCGATTCATGCCCTGGCCAAAATAAGAATAGCCATATTGCGGTTATGTGCTGGGTAGCTCTTCAAAATTCTAGTACCCTACAAGAGATAAGTCACAAATTTCTTATTTCCGGCCATACTCATATGGAGTGCGATAGCTCTCATGCTCTCATAGAGAAAAAACAAAAAAAATTCAATGGACCAATTGAACACCCTCATGACTGGGCGCAATTAATGCGTGACACTGGAAAAAAAATAAATTTCTTATTATAGAGTTAGAAAGAATCCACTTTTATAATTTTTCTGTGTTATTAAAATCGTCGTTAATTAACAGAAAAAGGCGTAAATTAACGATAATGGCGTGATTCATTGGGGTCAGGTTAGATGGCTAACTTACCGCAAAGATAAATCTGGAATTCTTTTTTATAAATTAACGCTCGACAATGAAGAGTTTAAAACTGTTTCTTTCTAGAAACAAGGGAAGGTTGGAAAACTTTTGCCACCTCTTAGATATCAGCAATCACGAATGATACCAAAGGAAAAAAAATTATCTCTTTGATTTACTTCCTTATATAGGCCCAACATACAGGGGATTTTATGAGAACCTTAATGCGGGCAATGCATCAGACGTATACCCTGATGCCCAAGATGAAGAACTCGAGATTTTATGATCGAAAGCAATATTTTTTTAACATTTTTTACTATAATATGTATTATTATTATGTATATTATTATTAACACTATGTATTAATTTAGTATTCATTTTATTTGTGTTGTTATTAATTGCATTTCATTTTTCTTTCTTTTGTACTTCGTTTTTTATATTGCAATAAAAAAGTATGTTACATACAACGTATTATTGTGTACCTATGTGTTTTGTTCCAATAAAGACATTTATGAAAAAAGTATAATTTATTGTATAACAATAACAAAAAAGTATAACATTTTGAGGAACTGTTAAACACTTAACACATTGTACACTAATGGAATTAGTGTAAAACTCACTAAGTACAGACAATTTAAAACAATTTATAAAAATAAAGGTTATAGGTAATTAACAACAAAAAAAATGAAAACATTTCAATAATAAAGAAAAATGTACTGCCATAATTTTGAGGCTTTAAAACTGGCATTTTATCAATATATAGATTCTGGAAAAATTGTGAAAAATTCAATTGCGTTTTCTCGAAAATGCGATTTTGGCACATAACACACTTGTCACAAGTGACACAGATATAAAATACCACAAATTGTTATTGTGATATTGTGTAAAATAAATTTAATGGAGGATCATATTTTCCTTCTTTTTAGTACATAGTATTTAAAATGAGTTCATATAAAAATTTTAATGGGTGTGAAAAATAAAACAAAAAGCAGATCGAGATATAGTGGCAAAACAAATGAAAAGAAAGTTGGAATTTTTTTTAACTGGAGATAGAGAACAAGTACAACAATAGTCATCATTTTCACAAATTTCGCCTGTTTAAACTCCAAAAACATCATTTGATGCCGAAACTATTCTGAAAAAAGTCCAGCAGGACCATAAAACCGAGCAATTACTATTGTGAAGATGAAATAAAAGAAGAAAATATAAATTTAAAATAATTTCAATGTAACTACGAAGAGTTTTGTAAACGACATTGCATTATGGCCAGATACTTAAGAGATGCCGTAATCATTTTTTATTCGATGTAACGAAGGGTTAAAACAAATCACAAGAAAATTAACTATTCCTTCGTTCTTCTGAACATTCAATAGCGGGGAAAAAGTTAAATGAGATTGGTTGGATTATACTGAAATCAACAACTTACTGTACTATTAGGTATGTAAATTATTTTCCAATCAAACAACGCTAATGACAAAAAGGACGATAATTGGAAAAGTACACATAAAAAAGGTCAGATCATAAAAACTGGAAACGATACGTTTAATAAATAATACTGTAAAGCTTTACGTTATTTTAGATTTAAAACCTAGCGCCATCTAGTAAACAATAGCTAAACTACTCACATCTGACATTTCATTCATATTTTCATCAAACGATAGATTTTTATCTAAAAATATATATTTTAAAAATGTTATGTAAGATTCTTCTTCTTTTTGTATAGACATAACTCTGTCTGTTTTGAAATGTATTTAAATATGTAATTGTATGCAAAATTCATTAAATAATTATTCCGAAATTAAAATGAGTTATTACGAATGAATAAATCAATAATTTGAAGTAATTTTTATTTTACATGTTTGTTTTATTCTTACATATGATATGCATTTCACGCACGCTACATATATAAAGTACAACGAACTTGCTCGTATGAGTGGGTTTACTCCCATGAATGGGGTTACTCTTAATTGGGAAATTATTGAAGAAGAATATGAGGATATTACTCCCTTTTACTAGAAAAATTAGAGAGAGTAAGCAGAAATTGGAGAAAGTCAGACAAAATTAAGTGGAGTGACTGTAAATGGCAGTTGGTTGGATCCCCGTTGCAAAATCACTAGTACCTTATAAATGCTATAAGAGCCCAAGGAAAGTATTGTGACATGGCGAGAATTGCCGCCATTAAATAAGCATAGCCTAACTCCCTCTAACTTTACAGACTGACTGTCGTGATACGTAGTCCATCTTTTGTAGTGAATTTTTATGTATGAGAGAGTAATAAAACAATAAATTATGTATGCAAATCCCTAAACTGTTGATACGGGTGACTCAATGAAAAACAGATGTTTGTCAACAAGTTTACAGAAGTATATAGGAAAACAATTTTAAATTGAGTATGACCACCAGGTATAAAGGTTGGAGCAGAATAGAATACAATAGTTGTGAGGGTTACTAATCCCTAAATAAGCTTGTCAGTGTCGGAGTGATGGAGGTTAACAGGTACTAATGAATTTGCAAGAAATGTAAGATGTTTATTTTATTGGTTATATATAACCAATAAAAGTTTAATAAGTACCTACCTATTTGCAAAATAAAGTTTAATTCTTTAGATAAAATAAAAGGTTTTATTTTATCTGAAATGAGTGCATTCCACGAAGTAAGAGTTTCAACAATCAAACATTTAATTCTTTAATTCCAGGAACCTACGACAGTAATTGACTAGATAATTACCTTCTAAACTTATTCCACAGAAAATGTGATAGTGGGTTTTTCCATTTTGTAGGAAGGTCCAAGTGGCGTATTCAAAATTCTTAACAGTTCACTAAAAGTAGGTACTTCAGTTGCAAGGTGCAGTTTATTGTGTATACTAGTGTTATGGAAAATTTGGAAGTGCCGTGTAAACGCCGAAAAATTGGTCCTTTAACAGTTAATGAAAAAACATTAATATTTAATTGTTTTAAATCATTTACAGACAAACGTTTATGTGAAAGTGTTGATGAGACCGTTGAGTTAGTTAGCAGTACACTTGGTGTTGGGAAATCTACGATTTACAGAGTTATTAAAGAAGAGAAATGTGGTAGTTTTCAAATGCCACGTAATGCTCCAGGGAAACCAAAATTTCAAATAGAATATCATTTTAAAGAAGGACTTCGACGGAAAGTGCATGAATTCTTCTTTAGACTAGAATTTCCAACATTGGATAAAATTCTTGTCTCAGTTCGAGATGATAAGGATTACCCAGAAATGAGTCGAAGTACGTTATGGAAACTTTTAAAAGAAATAGGCTTCCGCTGGAAAAAGAATCCCAGAAAGTCTATTTTATTAGAAAGAAGCGATATTGTCATATGGAGAAGACATTTTCTAAGAACCATAAAGGAAATGAGAAACCAAAAAAGAAAAATATTTTATCTTGATGAAACATGGATCAACGAGGGTCATACACCAAATAAATTTTGGCAGGATGAAACTGTTACAAGTCAAAGGCACGCTTTTGTAAATAACTTATCTACTGGTTTAAACCCACCATCAGGAAAGGGACGCAGGCTGATAATAGTACACATTGGCAGTTCAGACGGTTTTGTTGAAGGTGGTTTATTAACTTTTGAATCAACTCGTACCGGTGACTACCATGAAGACATGAACGCTGATGTCTTTCAAGAATGGTTCGAACAAATGATAGATCTTCTTCCTAAGAACTGTGTAATAGTAATGGATAATGCAAGTTATCACTCCAGACTTATAGAAGGACTGCCCACAACCAAGTGGTTAAAAAAAGACTTGCAGAATTGGCTGAATTCAAAAAATATTACGTACCATCCCGGATCTATAAGAAAGGAACTTTATTCGTTGTGTGCCCTTCATAAAGAAAAATTTAAAAAATACGAAATTGATGAAATTGCCAAAAATCGTGGAATGACAGTACTTAGATCCCCACCATATCATTGTGAATTAAACCCGATTGAACTGGTATGGGCACAGATAAAGAGTGAAGTTTCAAAAAAAAATACCACTTTTAAAATTCATGATGTTAAACAGTTGTTTTTGGAGGCCGTAAATAATGTAAAACCTTAAAATTGGGAAAAGGCAGTAAATCACACTATTAAAGAAGAGGAAAAAATGTGGAAGCTGGACAATATTACTGATAAAATGATCGAGCCAGTTATTATAAATCTTGGTTCTGAAAGTTCATCTTCTGAATCTGATTTGGATTTGTAACAAGTAGCTGTAAGTTTTATATTAATATTTTTATTCATCTATTTAACATACCTTAGACGGTTTTAAAAACTCTTTTTCTCTTTTGTAATTTTTAAAAATTAAAAAAAAAATGTGAATTTTTTAAAACCCTTTTTAATGTAAGCCAGTCAGTTCTAATATAGTTTGTGATAAAAGAGGTCACTTTTGTTTACATACACATAACACTTTATAACACTGAAATAATTAATTTATTTTTTACAATTATTCAAAGTACTTTTTCAATTAATCTTGAGCACTCCCATGGAGTGGTCCGAGGTACCAGTTAAAATTATGCTAATTACTCTCTCGTTCATAAAAATAAACTATAGTAGGGAGATACTGATACTGATATTGATCATGGATTCAGAACCATAGATCCGGTAGAGGAAGATCATATGGCTTCCCCGGTCGTCAACAAGCGAAATTCCTATAAAAATTCACTAAAATTAAATACACATAAAAGAATTAAAATATTCACGTGGAATGTTAAAAAGTTATATGAGGAAGGAAAGCTTAGAAACCTCTTACTTAAAATGGTCAGACTTGATATCTCTGTATTGGGAGTTTGCGCAACAAAGTGGCCAAGCAATGAACAGTACAATTCTTAAGACTATAGATATATTCCTCTGCAAAGTCTGTAAAAAAATGTGTCCCATTATCAGATCGAATAATGCTTATTTAATTAGCTGCATTCCCAGTGGATATAAATATAATACAAGTATATGCACGAACTGCAGACGAAGACAATACTGTGATTAAAACATTTTACCAACTTGTATCCGAAGCCTTAGCTATGACAAAAAAAAACACAAACTTACTCTTATCATGGGGGACTTAAATGCAAAAGTGGGATCAGAAAGTACTCTCAATATTACTGGAAAGTTCGGTCTAGGACAATGAAATGAAAGAGGAGGACAGTTGGTGCAGTTCTACAAAGATGAAAAATTTGTAATTATGAATACATGGTTTTCTCTACCAAAACGTAGACTATCTTCTAGGAAGTCAGTGATCGAGGAGACAATACTGTAAGAAATCAAATTCATTGTATAACAGTCAATGAATGATTTAAAAACTGCATAAAATCGGTCAAGAGTTACCTAGGTGCCGATATTGGATCAGACCATACTCTACTGTGTTCTACAATCACAGTCAGGCTAAAGAGAGTCTGTAAAAATCAGAAAAGATCCAAAATATCACTAGATGCACTCCAAGACCCATGCACTCTAAATAAACTCTCAAGAAATAAAATTAACTTAACTTCTCACACGGCAAATATACAGCCACAACGGTTCTGCTCAGAGCCAACACTGACAGTAGCGAGCATAAATATCAAGGGCATTACTACAGCCAAACAAGACATCTTATCAGAATTCTGCAAGAACACGAAATGTGAGGTATTGTGCATCCAGGTAACCCACAGAGACCTAACTGCAGCGAGACTGGAAGTCTCCGGTATGAAACTGATTGCGGAGATAAGAATAAACAGAAAGATACAGAATAAGCATATGAGTGCGGTATTTGTGAGAACTCAAACCATAGTCTCACCTGTGGGAACAACAAATGTACACGGTATAGAGATAATAACCACTAATGCACAATAACCTCCGTATACAAGCCCCCAAACCAGCTTTTTATATGTTCACCCGCCCCCCACTAACTTCCAATCACAACCCAATCAGTTTGTACGAAGAGACTTTAACAGTCACAGTTTACTCTAGGGCTATGAAGATTCGGACGCAACTGGAGACGCAGTAGAAGCATGGGCCGAAACGAGTGGTCTCACGTTAATCTATGATCCTAAACTTTCACCATCCTTTCAGTACGAAGTTTGGAAAAGGGACGAAACAAACATTGAATTTAAAAGGGGGGAAGGACTTTAATGCACTACATCATAGTCTTGGGCACAATGAGTTTTTTTATCATAAAAAAACTCATTGTGCCCAAGACTATGATGTAGTGCATTAAAGTCCTTCCCCCCTTTTAAATTCAATGTTTGTTTCGTCCCGTCTAAGTGTTTTCTGTTTTAGTGTGTTTAAATTATCCTTAATTGTTTGTATTTTAACATTTTATTTACTTGACTATTCCAATAATTAACTCATTTAACTACATTAACTCATAACTACAAGTTGGAAAATAATTGCACACCCACACAATTTTTACATCTACACTTATTCATGGTCATAAAACTGTCACCTTCATAAAACAATTACTCAATAAATAACACACATTTCAAAAATATATCTCTGGAATAAGTATAAATAGCCTTTAATAACACAATAGTATATTACATCACTTACATTTAACAAACAATCTCACACATATCTCAAATTCATTGGATCAAATCTATCTCCTCAAGAACTTCCCGTTTACTGTCAAACAACTGCAATAATAGAATTGAGTTCTCCATTCAACAATATAAAGTAGTTTCAACCATGTTCTACCATCCATCTATTAATAGAGTACCGGCATCATTTGTTTAACTTTGTATCGAGACCTGAGGATGCTTTGCATATTGTAGAAAGCGAAACCGGTCGTCTGATAGTTAAATTAAATTGATTGTGAGTAAGTCTTGTTTATTATTTCTTTACCTATTTGAAATGGACTCACACAAGCAACACATTCATGAAGTTTCAAGAAATTGGACTAGAACATTCCAACAACACAGGTGATTGCTGGAAACAAATGAAAACAACAATAATCACTGCATCTCAAGAAAATCTTTCAAGACAACGAACAGTTAAAAATTACTGGATGACTCAAGACATCATCCATTATAATGGACGTTCGGAGGCGGTACACATTCATAAACAGAGAAAAATACAATGAAATACATAAAGAAATCCGAAAAATAATTAAAGTAGCAAAGACCGATGGCTACAAGAATTTTGTTTGGAAATTGAGAAACTGGTGAAATATAATCTAACCAAGATTCTGGCCCGCCGATTCTAATCTCAAAAGTTGAGAAGACAATCGACCAAGCGAAACGAAGGAAGAATTGCAGAATTGTCAAAACTACACACACTGGTATATTTAAAAGAACAAATATAAAATCCGAGTATTTTCTCTCTAGTCTAGAGTGTTAATATTGTTTAGATAATCTCATAAAACGAATTTTGGTGAAGTATTTTGAATTTTTATTACATACACTGTGAAACCTGAGCAGAAATAAAACACAAAGATGTCAGACTCAAACAAAATACGGATTTTAAACACAATAACTCTACAATTTGATGCAAATTCTGAAAAAAAAATTAATGAAATTTTCAGAATTTGTATAAAAACCTTTTCTGAGAACGATTTCCAGGGTGGAAATCAAAACATCAAACATTAATTATTTAAAAATGTGATTATTATCACAATCACAACCAATAATTTGTGGCTTAATCCCATAAAAACATAGACATGCCAGAAGAAAATAGTTTAAAAAATATGTAAAATGTTTCACTCTACCCTCGTAAAACAGAGTAAGTGTTATGACACCCGTTATGACATCTAGTTTTAGCTTTTATAACTGACAGTAGACAACAGGGAATTTAATTTAAAATATATACTTATTTTAAATTTAATTAAAAACTAAATTTGTTACCTGAAACCATTCCTAATACTCCTGGGGCATATATATGAGCACCTCGAAGAATTGCTGAAGCACAATCAGTGTCTACTATAATTTCTTTATCAAACTTTTCAAACTCTGTTGAACAATTTCCACTGTCAATTATTATTACATTGGTAAAAGAAGGATGTATATAAACATTCGGTGTATAATTGCAATTTTCTGCGAAATGGGTGTTTAATACCTTTAAAACTTTGGCAATATTTGTTTTTAATGTATTTACTCTTAAAGAGGTTATTTTTGGCGAAGAACATAACCATTGCTGTATTTTTAATAATTCTTCATTTGAAACCTGAAAATAACCGCTTTTAATTTGTCAGTGTTGCCAACAAAATGTAGAACTTACCGATGTTTTGGTGACACTATCATCAATAAATAAATGTGTTATTAATTTATTGTTGAAAGTTATCTTAAACGGGGAATTGGGGTAAACCATCTTAACTCTTAAGATAATTTTAAATGAACGTAAAATAATTCCGTAAACAAAACAAAATCATAAAACGTGCTATACTGGATAGGTTAGAAGTCGATGACTAAAACTAAAAGGTCACGTGTCATGCGCCAACCAATGCGACACGCTGGTTCTCAAGACGTGGCATGAACTACGATTCTCTTTCAAGTCCGCCATATTGACATTCGACAACTTTTTTGGGAGGACAGGTGAATGTTATAGCGTTTTTCTAAAGTGTAAGGTGTTTATTTTCAAAAAGTAAGTATCATAGTATTCTACAATATTCCAATTTTATCTTAATATAATTTAGTGTAGGTATGCTTTTGAATAAATGCAGTATTTGGTACTTTTTTTATAACTCAGTGGGGTTTGGTTTAAAGTGACAACAAGTCAAAAGTCGGCTTGCATAGTTTTGGTGTAGTTAATTGCTTCATTACAGAAATAATTCAGTTAATTCTCTTCTTAAAGTAACCTCTTATTTTATGTTATAATCAAGTTCCTTGTTATTACAGTAGTATGTTATACTTGTCCAAGAATATCAGATCAATATGTCATTTTTTTAGACCATGTAATAACCTTATATTTTAAATTTCGTCTTTGTTCTAAAATTAGATGCATTCCAGTAATGAATAAGACGTAAAATTTTAACACCAATTATTTCAAAATCTATCTTACGATATTTTACTTTTCAGGTTTATAAAATAAGCAATCACTATGGGTAATGTGTTTGCAAACTTATTCAAAGGCCTCTTTGGCAAAAAAGAAATGAGGATATTGATGGTAGGACTCGATGCAGCTGGTAAAACCACAATTTTATATAAACTTAAATTAGGAGAAATTGTAACAACTATTCCAACAATTGGTGAGTAAACTTTTTGATGACATAGTACTCTACTGTCAATTATTATCAAAAGCTAAATCAATTAGTATTTTGTTTGTTAAAAGATTCCTTTGTGTTCATCTCCTTTGAATTTCATGAGAATGGGGTTGTGATTATAAATGAGTACCCAATTTATTCTCATTAATCATTAATAAAAAAAATAGATGACTCATAAGTAGATCATACACAGTTCAGTGGCCTTGACTGGACACCCCAGACTGTAAAATTTCACCATTTCTTATTTTTTGCAATTGGTCTTATATTTGCTACATTTGTCCAGATGGTCTACATTACCATGTCATTTTTGCTGTGAGAAATATTTGATAAAGACTTATCATATCTAATATATGATGTAGTGGAATATTTTAATTATATTACTTTACTACAATATATCTGTTAAGATTAGAAAAGTTTAAATTGTTTCACCATTGCTGACATCAGCACTTTCTCCCTTCAAGAATATGCTAATAGTGAAGGTTTTAAAATACATTTTACAATTTCAATGTTTCTATTGATTTCGACTTCAATGACCATGTAGTGTTATACTTAATGTTGTTAGGCATTTCTTTTTATCCTTTCCATAAAACTGGGTGTTAATTTATGGCTGTTAACTTAAAATGAAAATGTCTAATTCATTTAAAAATCCTTTTAAAAGGCAATGTTTTAATTTCTTGGTACTCTGAAAAATAGTGTTAACATTACACATTTCCCTAAAGGATATTCGTTTGTGTCTATATCTCAATAAGTCCTGCACTTCATCTGTGCAGAATTGGTTTATCATATATTCATTTCCAGATTGGTTGTCATAAATATTATATATCAAATATGAATGGCACACAATGGATCAGATACAGGAACCCATCTACATTGTCTATAGACAAATTTTGATTTTGGGAGCGGATGTTCTTTAGTCTTACCAAAATTATCTTGTTTGTATGTGACTAACCTGGATTTAATATTAGTATCTGTACCAAGAAATGATTATAAAAAGTATATAATTTTGTTGCCTAAGTTATGTTGTTTAAGTTATTAGTGATAAACAAAAAGAATAAACAAGATTTAGGGTCATTAATGAGCAATAAAAAAATAATGAGACACATCTGACTCAGCTAGGCTTTAAAGAACTTTACAAGCAACAGCGTAAGAGACACATTGAACTCAGCTAGGCTCTAAAGAACTTTACAAACGGATAGGAAAATCTTTGTCAGAGTATTAGCTAACCTCCATTATTGGAGACAATATTCAAAGACGAAGAATCTTAAGCGTGTTTCCTTTACAGCTTCTCACTAATTAACTTTAAGCTGTTATCTGGAGTACCATTACTAATTTTAACACCAGTACCATCATTAATTCCTGTTATAAATATATGTCTTATCAAATTATTCCACATTTCAGCTTCCTTTTGTACTAGTAAACTAACCTACATTATAACTGATCTTTATTTATAGAATTTAACCTTTACCTACTAAATTTTTTCTGTTGTACAATATTAGAGTGCCCAACAGCAAAAAGTTAAGATATACTCTACAAACTTTGGGTATTGCTTCATTAAACAGAGGCCGATACAGTTTCCCTCTGTATTTTTTTTTATTCTGGGTTGTTTTCCTCTAATTTCCAATAAACAGCAGAGAAACAATTTTTCATATTGTCTGGGTTCTGGTTCATAAAAAAAAAGTTCTGGTTCATAAAAAATTTAACTAAAAAAATGAAGTGATACTTAAAGTTTGGAGAGAGTATTGTATCATAAACTACTAGATAAACATCTAATTTTTTAATAGAGAATAAATGTTTTTTATTGAGAGTGAGGTGTAAAAAAATTGGACACTATTAGAAGTTAAAATTAAGAGTGTCTTACTTGAATGTTAAGAGACCGATTATTAATCTCCCTGCAAATCAAGGCAAGAAAAAAAAACAAATAAGCATATTTTGCAGCATAATTTATATTATGAATATAAATTAAAATCCTGAACATCTTATATAATTATATACATTTTATTTCCTGTTTTTTTTTTAATAAAGGTTCTACCTACCTAAAACTATTATTTTTTATAATAATTTTGTCATAAAGTTGACATCATATCTTTAATTACTATTTAACTGGGAATAAGCCACAATTAAAGGTAAAAATATGTCTATTGACGTTTCAATTTACACTTCGTATTTAGTATTTTGAATGATTTCCGAAGTGGAAATTAAAACGTCAATAATATTTTTACCGTTAATTGTGGCCTTTTCCCTGGTAAATAGTAATTAATTTAAAATGCCATAAAAAAAATAGGTTCAGAACAATATCATATCTTTAAATGAACAGTCTACATATTAGATATGTGTTTTGAAAAGTTTTAAACTTTTTTCTCTATGTATGTTGTAAATGGGGTTCCTGTATGTATAACCCGACAAGCGAGAGCTGGCGGGTTGCGCGTAGAACAAATTAAAATGTGGAAGGGATTGCTTATTTCTATTGCAGTCGGCTAGAAGTTCATATCGTGTATAACCGTTGAACTACCTGTACTATATACCTATAATCGCGATTAAGTACCTCTCCTATCTCTCTTAGAATAATTCCTTTTCTATTTTCGCGCAGCTCACCCGCCAGCTCTCGCTTGTCGGACTATACTACATAATATTTTAGTCTTTATATCCTGTGATCTGGCACAAAAGCTGCATCTTCAGTTTACACAATGTTGAATCCCTCTAGCAGGGGTTTCTGACAATGTAACATTGATGTTAAAAAGAAATAAATATATCGCAGTTTTTACAGTTGTGTGAAAATGATTTGTATTCTGTTTCCTGTTTAGAGTGTTTGGGGTGAAAGTTCTTATGCTAATTTTTGTAAAAGATCATTAGCTTACTTACGCCATTACTTTTCTAATTAAGAAACTGTTTAGTGAATATAATATAGGCATTGAGTGCAGCCATATCAATAATTTCCATAAAAATCCTAAATGGCCATGTCCTACTTGAATGATCAAATGTATATTCTCTGGTCATTTTATCTCCAGCATCAACTGACCCTTTGGTTTTATTATAATGTAAAATAATTTCAGGTTCATGTTTTGCTTTTTCATCAGAAGATATTTTATCACTGTGAAATTTGTTGATAAAAGAATTACTGCTTTCTTTTTTGTAGGTACTAATGTGATATCATTAGAAATTCCAAATATAGAGAAACATTCTTCAGGCACAGAATTCATTACAAATTCGGTAGGAATGTATTTTTTTGTTAGCCCTTAGAGTTACTGTACTTGTAAGTTGACATCTTAGCAATTCTTCAGCTATGGTAATTGAGGTAAAAAATTATCTGTGGTAACTCTACACCCAGATACAAAATAGGGTCTAACCATATATAAAACTAGCCAAAAACCCTTATTTATTTCTCATTGATTTTCTAAAATTTCAATATACATCTGATTGTTCAAAATGTAAGCAGTATAAGAGTCTGAACAAATCCAAATTTTTTATTCCATATCAACCAGGTTTACTTTTTATATAAACTCTAAATGAATATTTTCCTCTGAATGCAGCTGTGGAGGGGTCATCAAATCAGTGTCTGTATATAAACTTGAATCTATCTCGAAACATTACAGCAGTAAAAAAATGGATATTTGAATAGTTAATTTTCAGCACACATTTCTGCTAAGTGAAGTGATTTTCCGTGATTCCTCCCGCTTGTTATAAGCACTACAAGGAATATTTCAGTAATTGTAACATTTTTTGCTTTATTTCAAGCAGTGTAAATATTAAATTTATAATTGTTGTGTTGTCCTTTTTATCAAAAATTTGCCACCAAGAGAACATATATTAGGTTTTCCATTATTTTATTTATCACACACATCAGTGAGTCATAAAGCATTCAGCTTACCACAGTTGTTTTAAATATTTGGTGTTTAGTTTTGCCTTCGCTCTATATAATCCAGTGTAATTGTTTTTTTTTTATTATTATTTTATTTATTATATCCATTTAATCTGATCCTATACTTGTTGAAAGTTTATCCTCAAGTATTTATATTGAGTTGCTTATTTTATTGAATTGTTATTCACCCCCAGGTCTTTGTGGTTATTCCATGTATTGCATTTTATTAGAATTAATTTTCAAACCCCATTTTCAAAATTCTTCTTTTAGTTATTTTATCATATAGACCATAATCATGTTTGTCTTCTTCTAAAATTATTTGATCAACAAACAAAAGCCTGTGGATATAGTTGTCATCCATTTCTATATTTACTATTTTTTGAAAATATTGGTTGATCTTGTAGTGGATATTAAAATATGTTTGGTTATACACAATAAAGATTATTTTATTTATTACTTGATATATTTATTCAAAAATAGGGAAAGCCCTAATACACACAAAAGTAATAAATTTATAACATTAATACAAAGATAAAAATAACAATTACACTTAAAATATAATACATACACTTATTAAAAATATAAAACAATATATAACATAAAACACAACTAAAAAACAACACCTAACTATTGGAGCTTTTCATATGGTCCATTAATTAGCTTTTAAACATTTGTACAGATCAACAACTTTTAGCTTATTAAGCTTATTAAAAATATCAAAACACTGAATTAACAAGGAGTTTCTTGAAGCTCTCCTTTTTGTTTTCACAATGTGTAAATTGCAATTACCCCGAGTAGTGTATTTGTGAATATCACAATTCTGCGTAATAAACTCACCAAAGTAAGAAGGGGCCAAACTATTGGCCCCTCTTTACTTTTGTGAGGTAAAAGCCCCTTTGTCGAACTTAAAACCCATTGCAGCATGCTATGATTTTCATTCCATGATTTTGTAAGTTTTGCAACTGGGCCGATTGATTTAGATTAAGAGAATAATAACAGATAAGCAAAAAATTGAAGTGAGGTTGAATAATTGCATAATGTCTAATTAAAACACAGTAAATTATCCATTTGAACACCATGGTACTTAATTGATGGGGTGATTTCTATTTTAATAACAATATAGATTCAAATGTGATGATTCTGTGGTTGTGTGTTGTAAAACCATATTGGTAATACCCATCTTGTCATGCCTCATCATCAATTTGAGTTATGAGTGAATTATTGTATGTTTAAATCTTGATTATTTAGTTGGAAACAGGATTTCAGTGTACTTGCTTATTATTCTGTCATGAAAACCTCAATATATTGAATAGTTTCTCTGGTTGTGTATTTTTAAACCATCAGTTGATAATACCTTTTTGTAATGTCTCATCGTCAATTTAATTTACAAATGACCTTTATATTGTCCATGTCAAGCCAGAAATGTCACATCATTTTTGACATGGTAACCACTAGTATAAAGCTGTATAAATAAACAATTGCATTGCCTTCTAAAATTATGATTTTTTTAAATCATAAACTAGAAATTTTCAGTCATAATTTTTTAATTAATTGAGTATATTTCTTAGTATTAAAATTTGATTGTTATTTAGGTTATATTGAATATAGTTTATGGTTTTTTTTGTGGGTTATATTGAATAGTTAGTTTGAATATAAAATAATAAATTCAATATATTCTTCAAAAATGATTCCTATTTTTAACTATGCTATAGCTTCTTTAGATACAACAAAGCTTAAAACAAAAAATACTATTACAGTTATGTGATGAGATTTTGCTTGGTCATTAAAGGAGATTATCATTAGGGGGAAACTTCAAAAATCCATAAATATAGAATCAAAGGCTGATTAGGACCAATTATACAGTTTTTGTTGAATTTATGAAGTGAAACTATGTAACAACTTTAGCATAATAAATTCAGTAGTGTTTATTAATAAGTTAGTTTTACTTGCACCATTTGTTATTAAATAAGTCTGATTTGGTCAAAAAGTGTTTAAATATAAACAAGATGATGAGGTCTCAGAGTTTTACTGCAAACTCTTGTGAAACTCTCTACTTAATTTGATAGCTACTATGGACTTTCCAAGTTCCTCACCATATCTGTAAATAATTAGCAGAAGAATCATACAAAAAGAAAATATACCTCACTTTACTTATTATACTTAGTTTTTTTTTTATATATATGTTTAACAATTTTACAATTTAAATTTACAGTTTATGTGTTAATAAAGTAATTAAACATTTTTAATATTTTCTGAAAAAAATAATACAATTGAAATCTATTAGAATACTTTGACAATTAGTATTAATTTGTATGTTGCTTTTGGACACTCAAGTAATACATCATGTTCCCATTCTACAACAACTAAAGTATGGGTTATCTATAATTTTCATTTTGTGCTTGTTGTATTGTGTTAGTGCATTGTTAGCATACATTTCATTTATTGTTCTGACAAAGTTTCTATTTAGTATTTTCTAGAACTATGATTCTGGTAATTCTATTTTGCAGTTTTACAAAATTTAATCCATTTGTTGATTTTATATATATAAGTTTTGCTACATTATACTAATTTCGTTTTTTTTTTGTTTTATCTTCTCTTTATGTTCAGTTCCTCTCCTGTAGTTGCTGCTTTTGCCAGTCTATTCACTATTTCATTGCCTGTTATATCTATGTGTCCCTTTAACCATAAATATGATGACTTTTTGTTGTCGAAACATTTGTATTCTCTCTACCAATCAAACTAGTCAATAATTCATTAAATAGGATTAAATATTTTTTTAAAGAAATACAATAATCATGTTTATCTACTACTATGCATCATAAAAATGTAATACTCATTATTTAGTTTTAGAATAGCTTTACCTTAAATATCTGAAGAAGCCACAATGTGGCTTTATCTAATAGATATTTAATTTGAATACTCCTACAATATTTAATATCATATCTTGTTGCAGGATTTAATGTGGAGACTGTAGAATATAAGAACATTAGCTTTACAGTATGGGATGTAGGTGGTCAAGATAAAATTAGGCCATTGTGGAGACACTATTTCCAAAACACACAAGTAAGTTTTAGTGTGTTATTTCTATTTTTTTTATTATTATTTAAATTTAATACAAAGTATAATATGGTAACTTTAATGCATTCTATTTGATATCATATCGGTACAAAGTGAATTTATAAACTAAACCAGTAAATATAAAAGAATACAGTATATCTAAAATACATTGGTTTCTGGTCTTAAAGACCAGAGAAGCACTATTCAGTTTGCAGGTCATGATTCAAAGATGTAGGGATATAGAACAATCAGTATATATGTGTTTTATCAACTTCGAAAGGGCCTTTGATCGAGTAAGCCATGACAAACTTAAAGGTGTCTTTCAACAGGTGGGAATTGATGACCGAGATATATAAAAAATTTGTATTGGCATCAATGTGCAAACATACGTGCTGGACACAACACGACGGAAGCAGTGGAAATACCACGTGGAGTGAGGCAAGGATGTATTCTATCGCCTCCACTTTTTAATATCTACTCCGAATTTATTTTCAAATAAGCCTTAGTTGAAGATACAGGCATTAAAATCAATGGAATTAATGTCAACAATGTCAGATATGCAGACGACACAGTACTTATTGCCTCCAATGAAGAAGAGGTGCAACAACTTATAAACAGGGTAACCGAAGCATGTGATGAATATGGGCTAAAACTTAATACTTCTAAGACAAAACTTATGGTTGTTAGCAAAACGGAGTTACAATCAAAGAACATCAGAGCGTATGAAATAGAGTTAGAAAGAGTCCACAATATTACCTACTTGGATGCAAACGTTAACGATAACTGGGATATAAATAAAGAAATAGGAATATGCATATGCATTGAAAAAGCCAGAGCCGCCTTCTTTAAATTAAAGAAAATTCTAATTAATAAAGATATTAAGTTTAACCTTAAAATCAGATTTAGTATGCTGCTACATATTCTTCACATTGCTGTATGGTATGGAGAGCTGGACCCTTACAGAGACATTAATGAAAAAATTAGAGGCCTTTGAGATGTGGATTTATCGACGAGTATTGCGGATAAGTTGTTGGAACAAGCAGTTATTTTGCGAATATAATGCCAATTTATCAAAATTGTTTTATTAAATTTTTTTGAAAAACAATTTTTTTTATGAAATAACATTTTTTATGATGTATGGAATTATTTTAGCGGCTTAATTATATATTTTATATTGCTTACTACTATTTAATTGTTTGATAATCGAAAACTGTTGAACGAAGTATATATTGGAGCATAATTAAACTAAAAGAATTCCGATAAGTTGGTATTTTATTCGCAAAATAACTGCTTGTTCCAACATATAGTTGTTAGGGCTTTTAGTCATAAAGTGAAGTAATATAATCGTCCCATAGGGTAAATGGAGGGGTAAAATATGAGGTACGAAATGTGTATGAAGAACCAAAAACAAAAAAATAATTAAGAAGAATTAATGACAGTACCAGACTGTATGAGCTGTGTTAAATGTATAATGAAATTTTGATAAAGAAAGTCGTCACATATATGCAAATATAATACATGTAACAAGCACAGTTGATAAAAAAATTCGATATTATATTGACTACTTTAACCTTCAAAAATTCAGATAACAATCTATTTAAATAAATTATTTTAACTGCAAACTTTACCTTATTTTACTTCCTATCTATCACAAAATAGTTTTAATATATATATATATATATATATATATATATATATATATATATATAAATAATAATAATAATAATAAACCAGGCAAGGAACCATAAATTTTATAAATTTATTGACATATATTTAGCTATATTATTAACCATTGGAATTTAGAAAGAGCTACATATTAAAAATCGGCTTGTGATTAAGAAAATACATTTGTGTTTGAAAGATACAATCTTTGTTTATTCTTGCAACCAGCACTTGATTCTTTAAAATAGTATGTAAAGATAGTGAAACATTGTTTTCATAAGCTTATAAGCTATTGTGTGGAATTATTTCTGATAACATTATCTTTTTCTTATTGTTTTGTCCATGTTTCATTCGTGACTTCATCATAAATTAAGCAAAGGTGATTTGGCAATGGTGGAAGTTGTCTGCTGCATCATCCTTTTATAATATCAACCGCAAACGAAAAAATAACAGAAGGAAATATTTTTTTAAGTCGCGTCATACTTTAGACAATCGGGTTATTGTGCTTATTTCATTAACTATGCTCTTCTATTTTTTACCCAGTTTCTGATGTTCTCCACCTTGCATCTATGTCGTATATCTGTACTTCTAGCTCTGTCCCATAGTGTCTTACCATCAATTTTTCTAAGTGTTGTCATCTCTGCTGTTTCTAACATCCTTTTTGTCCTCTCTGTGTCAGGTCTTGTTTCTGCCGCGTATGTCATTATTGGTCTGATGACTGTTTTGTAAATTCTGCCTTCCGTTTCTCTCCCGATATTTTTATTTCTCCATATTGTTTCATTTAGGCAGCCTGCGGCTCTGTTTGCTCTATTCACTTGGTCTTCCACGTCGGTTTCGAGTAGAGACCGACCGAATGTGAATTTTTTGGCCGAAGCCGAAGCCGATGCCGAAGTTCGGCCTGAAGGATACCTTCGGCCGAAGCCGAAGCCGAAGGTGACTAAAAATATACCTATTACCTATTATATGTTAATAATTTAAATAATGTGCATTATATTGTTATTAACTGATAAGTCATAAACAAAAATATAAAATTATGAGATAAAAAAGTCAAATATTTATACATTATTTGGTAATAGAAGCGATAATAAAAATAAATAACATTAAAAAACATTAAAGCAAGTGAGTATTTATGATTACTGGATCTGGTAGTTAATATTCGAAATCAAACATCCTAATATTATACGCAAGAAAAAGAAGCTTGTCAGCATCATATATTTCACGGGTAAATAAGTACTATTAGCAAAGCTGCACCCACGAGAGAATAAACTTAAACTGTTGTAAAATATTTAATATTTGCATTCATAGTCGATGGTCGATGTTTTGCCATTAGGTATCTATTCAAAACACCAGTAATCGTGAGTTTTAACAAATACAATCAAATTATTATCATAATTTTACTACGTGAGAAATATTCAAATGAAGATATTTAAGACATCTTGGCCTATTGTTAAAATTTATATCCTACCTACTATTACCTGACCTGAAAGTTTGTAAAACGTTTTAGTTGAGGGTAGAAAATAGTGTGTAAATATTATTCAAATTATCAAAGACTCGCCGAAGCGTATTGTTCAGAGATTATTTCATTTCTATAGTCACCTTCGGCAAAACCTTCGGCTTTGTTTTGGCCGAAGCCGAATTTTGGCCGAAGGTTTAAATATTGGCCGAAGGTGGCCGAAGCCGATGCCGAAGCCGATTAATCGGTCGGTCTCTAGTTTCGAGTAATCCGTAGGTAGATAATGTGATGCCTAGATATTTAAACTCCATCAGTTGCTCTATTATCTGACTTTCCAGCTCCAATTTACATCTAAGTAAATTTGCTGTTGTAACCATGCATTTTGTCTTTGTTGGGGAAATTAACATGTTAAATTTTCTGGCGGTTATATTAAATTGGTACAGCATACACGTTGTAAATCATCTTCACTTCGAGAGAGTAGTATTGCGTCGTCTGCATAGCAGATTATTTTAAGTTGTTTTACTCCCATTTGGTATCCTTTTTTTGATCATACTTTTTTTATTATTTCATCCATTCTTTTAATTGTGACTGTTATTTTCTCTTGTTTTGTTCTTTTCCATAGTTCTGAGTTTATTTTGTCAGGCTAGTAATTTGTATGTATATAATTAATATCAATTAGAATGAAAAAAAAACACAATTGTGAATAATAAAATCCACTGGTTAGGTTAATATTGTTCCTGGCTATTAGCAGCAACAAACTGCCCTTATGAGTGTTTTTGGAACTGGTTACTGTTTGTGTGATCTAAATTTTGTTTAGATATATAAAAACACTTAAATCGAATAAAAACATCTTGTATATATGCATATTTCAGTTTTGATTTTTTTTTAAAGGAGTTCATTAGAGTGGTTGTGGATTAAGTTATGAATATGATGCTTCTTGGATGGTATCCAAAGGCTTGATGATTCTGCTACTTTTATATTGAATAGAGCAGGATGTTTGCAGAATTCAAAATGTTAGGAACGAAATGTTAATTCAAAAAGGTAAAGAGACTCTTTTCCACAAGAGTCTGCAAAGAGTTTGTTAAATGTCTGTAACATTTATCTCTCTATCTATCTCTCTCTTTCTCTCTCTCTTTCTCTCTCTCTCCCTCTCTCTCCCCCTCTCTCTCTCTCTCTCTCTCTCTCTTATCCTCTAAAAAGTTTTGCTGTAGGAATTATTTTTTTGTACTCTAGGTATGCAGAGTGAAGTTTAATTTAGTGTCTAGTTCAATGCTCAAATATTTTACAGATGTTAAAGGCTTTATATTGTTGCATATCTTGATAGTTTGAGAATATTTGTATATTGTATATTTGAAAGTAAGCAATTTAGATTTTGAAGGAATTATTGTTAATCTCCAGTTACCTGACCTTAAGAGTATACTATCTATTTTTGTCTATAGATGACTTCTTATACTAAAGACTGGGATGTTTTTGTAACATATTACTGCGATGTCATCTGTAAAATGGAGTATATTACCATCATTGATTTGGTGTTTACATCTATCACTGCAGCACATATGTCTAATGTAGGCGATCCTTGAAGCACATCCTGATGGGTACTAAATTATTGGGAGCGATGACCATTGATTTTAGCGATGCCCTTTTTGTCTTATGAGAAACTTAAGATCAGCCTTTTAATTAATTTTTTGCCAAGAAGATACATGTAGTATTAATATTTTCAATAGTTTTTGCTTCCTTTGGTTGATAAAAATCACTAACAGCTGCATAAAACAAATGATTAACTTATAAAATTGAACATGCATGATTTAAAAACGGCCACTTTAAAGAGAAGTGGTCCGATCATCTAGCAAAAATACAGTATAGTTAGTGGGCTAGAAGAATGATGTAAGAGGGGCTCAGAGTATACAAAATAGATGGCCGGAAAGAGATTACAAGCATACTAGAGAAACAAGACCTGACAAGACAAAAAGGATTTTAGAAACAGCAGAGATGAAAACATTAAAAAAAATTATGGTAAGACACTATGGGACTGAGCTAGAAGTGCAGATATACAACATAAATGCAAGTTGGAGAACATCAAGAACTGGGTAAGAAATAGAAGAGTAGAATGGAACGATCATATAAGCTGAATGACAACAAATAAAGTAGTAAAAACAGCAAGAGACGGTTCCCCAATAGAAAACGATCAGTAGGAAAACCAAGAAAACGATGGAACAACAACTTACTGAAGGCACATTAAAACAGAGTCATATTTATATAAAAAGAAGAAGAAGAATCCAGTAGCTGGACTGATATTCAAAAATTTTATTTGCACCTACATCTTAGATGGATACTGGTTTTATTATTACATGGGTTCTACCTATCTATAGGTCAGAATATATTTATATGCCGAATATAGGCCTCTCCTAGTTGTTTCTGTCGTATGTGTGCCTCTTTCACATTGAACCTGTCACTTTGATCTTGCAGTTTATATAATAGTCTCCAACAGCCATTTTATTTATTCTATCTTGCATCCTGTTATATTTCTTTCTGCCCTGCCAATTTCCAATTTAATTTTAAAGAGTGATAGCATCTGTTGTTTTGGTTTTATACCTTATATGGGATATCAGATTTATTTTTGAGCTATCCATGCGCTACAAACCAAATAAGAAAGTTTTAATTGGGAGAATTGAATTGCAGAGACTAATTGGACATTTAGGAGAATTAAGCTATAAAGCATATTCTGTGACGAAAATAATAAAAATGAATCATTGTAAAACTGATGCATTTGATATTTATTTCAGTTTTATGAATAAATATAAATATAAAGGTTTATTTTTGTTTCGAAATTTGTCTTTCCTGTATCCTCCAATATCTTAGTTATGTCTTTAAAAAATTAATCTTACTTGCATCATTGTCAAAAGGCAATTGAGTTGCTAGAATAAGCAAATTAACAATTGAATTAAGTGGGGAGTCATAGAAGAATTGGTTTAGCAAATAGCAACTCTAAGAACTCCACTAAAAATATATTATATATCACACTTGACAACTAAGATTATAATTTTAATATGCTCTATCAATTACTGGTTTTTAGATTATAAGTGGTAATATATTAGTAACACAACTGAAATGTTTATACATTTTCTAATGTAGGGATCTAAAAATAGACAGGGATTGATGGCCATTGAAATGTAAATGTTTTAGCTCATAGGTTCACAGTTGTTCTGTGTATTGGATTAAATGACTTCTAGTAAATTTATTTAAATAATACTTGAATATGTTCCACTAAATTCATTATAATTTTTTTTGTTTTCCTATACATATTTTTATGTTAGATACAGATTTAGCTATTAGTACATTATGAACACTTAAAATTAATATATCAAAAATAATTCATTTATTTTGAAACCTAAGAAATCAAAGTGGATTAAGATAATAATTTATGAATGAACACAGAATGAGGCTATACTATAAAAGGCGATTATTTACTCGTACTCGATACCTGAAGTATATTTCCATATGTTTAGATGGTTACTTATATTTGATTAATATATGCAGAAAATAATTTATTAAATTTCTTCTAAAACACATTTCTTAATTGGTTTTATTTTTATGCAGAATCTGGTGGAATATTTTTATTGGTTTTGTAATGTTTCTTAACCTTTACTTCTATTCCATTAATATTTTACATTCTCAGATTTTTACATTTTTTTACATCTTTCATGCGCATGATAAAACCCAGATTTTTTGACTATCAACTCTCAGTCCCATTTAAGAACTTGATTGTGTGCAATTGTTTTTGTATTGAATGATTTATTTTTAACGCGGCGTCTGAATTTAAAAGTATATTTATGTATTTTGTTAACTGCTTTCCCTGTGATGATGATGTGATAGGAGATGATGCAGTGCCATATCGGTAGAGAATCCTGCTCTGTAGATTACTGTCCCTGATCAATCGGGTTCTCAGCCAATACAGTATCCCTAATGTGGCTATCGAGCAGTTTTTCTAAAGTCTTCAGTATTGGGACCGTGCAAGTTCGGAACAGCAACACCTGGTGTCGTAAATCAGCCAAATTTACTGCGCTTTCATGTTAGATCGAGGTTACCGGATAACCGTCATGGACGTGGCCCCAAAAAAGAATAACAAGAAAAAGTAAGATTAAGGTTATGTCTGTATGTTATTAAAAGGTAAACGTTGATGTAGCGTAAAATATATTATTGAATTACAGCATTACTGTTAATATGGAAGCAATAATAAAAACTGGATTTGAGAAAGTAAATCACTAAATAACTTTTCAACTAAGCACGAGTCAAAGGGAAAAGCTTTAGTAGTGGCAAATGTCAAAAAAGAATGGAAGAATTATGTGGAGTGGAAGAATTAAGAAAAATAAATTACCATAAATAATGCTAATGCATAAATTAGCAGGTTAAGCCAATGATATATATTGGTTTGAACAATTAATTCTTTCCCTGTAAATTTTTGGACAGCGAATATATCTTAATGCATCTTCATAAAAACTTAAACTTGATGCATTTTTGTAAACTTCAAAAAAATAAAATTCAAACATTAAACTTGATTTTTGGGTTAAAATGAACTCTAAGTGAGTGTTATGAAACTAAAATTTACACTTAAAAGTGAACTTTTATTTATTATTTATTTCAAACTGACTTTAAAATCGGGCGCAAGAATAATGCATAATTTAGGTTATGTTACTTATGCTTTTTTATAATATAAATCCACTTTTCTCTTTGTACTTCGAAGTTGGAAACGAATAAAACTTAAATTGACAATTTTTTGTTGTATTTTTACAATTTATAACACATCATTTCCTAAATCCCATTTTCTTCAATGACAGAAGGTGTAAATAAACAAAACGAATATGAAATATGACAATTGATAATATGAATTTATGAAATCTATAATCTATGAAATGTACAGTAAGAAATGCAAGATTTCTCCACTACTCGCGCACGATCGTTTCTCGTATCCCCTCCAAGTACTTGCACGTCGCCAATAAATGCTATCAGACAAATTCCTCACTATCTCCGGACAATTGTCTTCGAATGCCGACATAACAACCTCTTAAAATTGTTCGGCGGCAATGTCTGGTCCAATGTATGTCTTATCGTTCCTTTAACCTTGCCTAAACTATATTCTGTTTCTACGAGATATGCTCCCCAATATGTTTAACGATGTTTACATGCCGTTTTTAACAGTTCTTGCCACGTGAGAGCCGTGGCAAGTTAGCTAAGTTGAATTTTTTCCCACCGTTAGTATGTTTAAATCATATTCCATAAAGAACTGTAGAAATGACTCACCTTTTTTATTGGTGTTTGTACTCCACTAATTAAGATGATGGGCGTTCACATCACAGCCAATTATCAGTTGTAGTCCATTTATTCTTCAATCTCTCATTAGCTGTTCCATCCCCCTTAGTGATGGTTGTTCGGGATTATCATATGGAAGTATGCTGTTCCTAGAATTGTCTCCTTCATATTTCCTCCCTCTGTGCATCTTCCTCTTTACTGTCTTTAAATCTATAGAACAGAAATTTATCAACAGCAGTATTTTGAATGTTGTTTGACTATTATACAGGTCCTCGGGAATTTAGCAGATTGCCCTTATATAATATAATAAGCTCTTCACCAATGCCCGATAGACCTATTATTTGGCCTTTATAAACCCAGTATTCTTGTAACGAAGATACATTGAACCTTCTCATAGTAACAGCTAGTACTGTCAAAGCTGCTTTAGGTTAAACACAGACAGAGCGCCGCGGCGGCGTTGAAAGCGGTCTCTCGTGTATGGTACTTATGTTGTGCAACACAGACAAGCCGTCGTTCGTCAGCTCGCCGCGTCGGCCGCCGCGCGACCTATGCTGAGTATCATGCGCCGTCGGCGGTTTTATGACTTCCGACGGCACATCAGTAATGGATATCTCGTGCTTCAACACAGACATGTGACTGTTTCGCAGCGGTTTTATTTGGTTATTTTTGTGAGTGTTTGCCAAATTTTGTATATATTATGGAAGCTGTTTGTAGACGTCGATAAATTTATTACCGAAATTCACACACTATCAGCAATTTGGGATATTCGCTCAGAGAATTATTCGAGTAAAATAAAGAAAAAAACAAACTTGGGAAGAGGTTACCCACAGTTTTATTTCGAAAGATGCTTTTCTGGGCCATCTTTAAATTCGTTAACTAACGTGTAAAACGTTTCTTTATTTTTTCATTCATTTACTATAGAATGTATCCAATACCTGCGTTTATTCTTCTTCTTTGATTTAATATGAAGTAAACTGGCACTTATTAGGAAAAAGGAAAAACAAATCGTCGCCACTTTCACTAGATGATTCTAGAGACATCATTATACCATTCTACGTTCAAAATTCGACTAAATTTGACAACACCGAATACAATGGCAAAACTACTGCCGCTGTTAAACGGCCTCACGTGTTTTAAGCCGCGCGGAGCCGACGAGGCGTCTGTGCAAACCGCCCTGTCTGTGTTTAACCTTACTGTGCTGGAGGTTCGTCTGCAGGACACTGATTGGAGCCATCGAGTCTCTGAAGGTTTTGGACAATACTTTCTAAATTTGTAATACATCTTAAATCGAGCAGTCCTCAATGCATTGTCGAAGAGACCTCGTCGATTGTGTAGCATCGATTTGTACGTCCTCCCCGATCTCTCGGATTTTTCAACAACCATCTCCACTCATAAGGTCTTAATTTTGTTTACCTATTCGGATCCTGATAATCGCTTTATCGGTCACTTTCTCTAGAGAAGTGGGGTGTCTAAGTATATTATTGGGATCAACTACAGTCAAGTCCCACAGTGCTCCCTCCCACAGATCTCCATAGCCCTCACCACATGAACAGTCCATGTTTTTGTATATTCATTAGTACAGTTTACAAACAGATCTCTGTGCTAAACGTTGTTTTCAGCAAGTGTAGGAGTTGATGTATACTACAGACGAAATGTCGCACGGTAGTGCGCACTTACCGTGGTAAGGCTATAATGTCTTAGAATTTTCCAGCCATCTGGAGCAAAGCTTAAGGCAGCACTTTTCCCCTGTATCATGCATCCCATAGCATAGGCATAGGCAATATCAGCAGTATGTTAACGCGTGTGGGTCTCGTGAGGCATGTAATGCCTTACATACTTCTGCGCTACATAATGCTTTTTTGAAAGATTCATTTTGCAAATATGTCTACACTTCAATAATACTTTATTTATAACTGTGTGCCAGTACTAAGTACGTTCCATCAATTTTTATATTTACTTTCAAACCCTCTTATAACAGCGAAGAAACGTAAATTATTATTGAAAAGAACACGTGTCTGGTCCATAAATAGATTAATTCAATATTAAAAAAACATTTTATTACGATAATATGTACTAAATGATTTGAAACAGTGATATATTCCCCTTAATAATAAATATAGATTAGGTTATCTAAAACTTTTTAATATATGCCAGTGATAACACAACATACAAGACCAGAACGAAAAGTTATTTATTATAGGGCACAAATAGTATAAAGCAAAATATATATCAAGACTATCGGTAATATGTTGAAACTTTCAAAAATTTTTAATTTCGCTAAACTTTTAACTTTATTAAAAAAGCTTTACTACTTTGTAAACTTTTCATATTTTATGTTCTATAATAGTCAACAGCATATTGATTGGTTGAATATTTTATTTATTAATTGCGATACTTGCGTTTATTTAGACTTTTACTTAACTGTTGTCGCATATGTTCAAGTATTTGAAATTGGGGCAGTGGTTAAACTCATCTCTGTTCAGAAACACATTTCTGCGCGGCTGTCTTTTACTGCAGTAGTTTTCCCAGGGCAGTTGTCATCATCATAAATAAGTTGTTGAAGTAGTCTGTTAAATAATGTGCCGCCTGACTTAACTCTAATTTCTCATCACAATTTCGAGGCAAGGTTGAAAAGTATTTCAGAAAGGATTTCCCCTTTTCTCACTTTCATCTTAGTTCAGAAAAGTACCGACATCCATTCACCTTTGTCCAAATGAGGTATTGAAGTAGTCTGATAAAGAACGTACCATATGGGTTACCCCAATCTTGTCTAGTGAGATTTTCCAGTGCAAGTTTGAAACATATGACAGAAAGAAATGCTAGGATCCCTTATTGTTTCAATTCAGCTTAATTTGGAAAGGTTCTGACATTCATAAACCTACTTTAAAGATTGACCTAAATACAATAAAATATACAAGTAAAAAAAGATTACAAGAATTTATTTTCTTTCTACAAAGGATAAACATCGTCATTTCTGACTTCAGTTACATTAATGAAGTTGTGTAGCTCTCTTGTGACTGTTTTAACCAGGTTTTTGAACATTGCTTTTAGTTTGTACTTTACAAATAAGAGATAAAATACGAGTTTAGAATGAACAAAATAACTTTATTACAAAAAAAAATATTTTGGTAATTTAACTAATTTGAAATAAACCTTTTAAACTTGAATTATCCTCAATTTGCTGGTAATATAAGGGTTTCCCTTCGTTTATAGGTAAAAATCTTTTTTTTTATTGATTAACATTCTAAATACCTTCTTCTTCTTCAAGTGCTATCGCCTCTACGAAAGTTGGCTATTGTCACGGCATTTTTTAACCCTCCAAGCTACTGCTCAGAACAGTTGGATAGATTCCAACTGTTCTAGAACCATTCTCTTAGGTTGTAAACCAAGACAATCTTCTCCCTGTACAGCGTTTTTTTCCTGAATCTGCCCTTGCATATCAACTGCAAAAAATTGGTATTTAATCTTCGCATAAATGCTGTCGCTTTTTGTTCTTTCGCCCTTTGTATCACTTACTGGTTAGTCACTTTATCATTCCAGAATATTTTCGAGATGCTTAGATATGCCCACAACTCAAAAATCTCAAGCTTGTTCATGTATTGTTTATTTATTATTCACGGCTCTAGACCATGCAGTAACCATCAGTATTTCAGTTCCAAATATAATGTTTGTTTCGTGTTGTTAAATGCAATTTTGAGGAATATATACGAAACAATCCCTCTTTTGCACCTAGTCCACTTCTACAAAATTGTTTCTGTGTGATTTCGATTTGGAAGAATTTAATTATCCCTGCTGACAACTCATCGGGATCTGTAGTCGAGACTTCAATCGTTTAATTGTATGTTCCATTTCTTGTCTTGTTAAAATTCAGTTAACGCTGTTTTAATATGCGTCCAATTGTCGTAGATATCAAGTACTGTAGTCTGTGTAGCTTTCGGATTCTCAATTTCATTTTTTGTTTGTTTATACTTTTTTGGATGCTACGTTTTTTAGTTTCACTTTCATTTTTGCAAATAGAAGAGTGTGATTTGATGCAATTTGCTCCAGGGTTTGTTAAACGTCATTATTTTATTTTTATAAAAAGTTTATATTATATTATATTACTGTATATTGCAAGATTATTGCACGCGTCTCCATATTTCGAGTCACTCTAAATATTATTTCGCAACCCGTGCAAAAACATCGTTGGGAGCGATAAGAAATATTCACTGCAAAAATTAAACTGCTTTTCAAACATTCACCAAAAAACTACTCCGCTATATGAAGATTGCGAAATTGCATTATAAATAACAAAATCTATCATGAAATGCCAATTAATATCTATCTGTTACTAAAACAAATGATTTGCCATTATTTTTTAAATTGATTATCTGTTTGTTTCAGGGCCTAATTTTCGTAGTAGACAGTAACGACAGGGAACGTATAACTGAGGCTAAAGATGAATTAATGCGCATGTTGGCCGAAGATGAACTTAGAGATGCCGTACTTCTCATTTTCGCCAACAAACAAGATTTGCCCAATGCAATGAACGCTGCAGAAATCACCGACAAACTCGGTCTCCATTCACTACGTAACCGCAACTGGTACATTCAAGCTACCTGTGCAACTAGCGGAGATGGTCTCTATGAAGGTCTGGACTGGTTGTCCAATCAATTAAAGAACGCCAATCGCTAGAACATAGAAAAAGAGAGGAGTGCGCAAAAAAGTGTGCGAGTGCAGATGGTTTTTTTCTTGTACTCTTGTCGTGTCTACTACCTCGCGCGCGCGCGAAACGTTTCGTATACCATATGTTGCAATTTTTGTGTCCGATGGGGAAATTCGTCATGTTTCACTTTGGGGGTTATAAAATTGGCTGTTAGCGACAAGTGGTGTATGAGGTGAATGCGAAAATAGTTTTAGGCAATATATCATATGAATCTCAGCTTTCTTTAGGTTGAGAGTTGTTTTTGTAGCAAAAGAACCTTAAACATGCTTAATTGGCGATTTATTATTTTTTAACTGCATGAAAATCCTAGTTTTAATGTTTTTATATAAAACTTAGATTGTACCAACTTTTAACATTCCACAAATTTCTCATAAAATTGTGATATATTTTCTAATACCCCTTTCTTATATCAATGATCTTATTTTTGCAGGCTAAAATATTTTCTTATAAAATAATTTTTTATTGGTCCATAAAAATTTAATTTTGGGAATTCAATTAGAGTTTAACTGACTAAAAATGTTAAAAGGTTCTAGTCACATTATTTAGTCTAGACGTGCACTTTATAGCACTTGTCGCAAAAAAGCATCTAACCCCCAAACACGTATGGTGACGTCCTATTTGCAGAAAATGCACTATAATATACGATAGTAATTATTTATTGTCCTCTTTCAGGTGAAAACAGGCTTTTTGTAACATATATTTTTTATTGTTTGTAATAGGTTAAAATGTACAGTAGACACTTATATTTAAAATAAATATTATTTTTTATCTATCAATCCTTATTGTAACATATGGTAAGGCTGTTCGTATTTAAAAAATAAAACAAGAACATGTTTTTGAAAAGTTTTGGGCACGGCTCAAGTATTTTATTGTTTAAATTTAAGATGAAGTACGAATGGGCGCGCCCGAATCCGACAAGATTTTGTATAGCCCCGTATTCGTTGTCAAACCAACGGGTCTTGCTCTGGTAGTTAATTTCGGCGTTAGAGTTCAAGATGGAAGTAGATTTTTTTATACTTATAGTAAATATATTATGGGATATTTAAAGACTGGCCGATTGACTGACCAGACTTATGTCCCGCAGATCTTAACCGACGATGAGTATTCGAGGTTTGTTTCTGGTCAGATTCGGGCACGTCGTACTGTACATAAAATACTTTTGTTTACTTCTCAAATTTGTAACTCAGTTGTGGATACTTTGAGGCGTAATTTTATTTTGACAAACTGTGGATTTAAGGTTACATTATAAGTGATTTATTTAAAGAAATATGTTTTTGATTTATCGTGGACATTCCCTGTTTGTCAGCTGTATTATCAAATAAATTTATACTATTACTTCTAGTTTTCTAAATTACATTTATCGTCACATTTCGAGAAAACCCTTATTAGATAATTAAAATATCTAGGATTCACATACTTTTGGTAATCATAAATATATGAGGCGTTCAGAACCATTGTGGATCCATGTCCATAATACATTCAGATATTTAGAGTTAAAGTTAACAAGCTCTCCACTATTCATAATACACCAACGAACCGAATCTAAGTGAAAACCTCTTATGTAATATGTAGTTTAAATAATTAAACTATGTGTAATATTAAATAAATAACCTTTTTGAAAATAATTGGAGACTCTTGAAAAAAAAAATTAGACTTGATCAATTATTACTCTGAAATATTTGGTGGAAAAAAATGGATTAAAAAGAGAAGTATGAAAAACTGGAATTTTAGTTACAAAAAATAATAACAAATAAAAACTTGTTACAACAATGTTCAATAATACTCTCAAAACTTTAAGTGGCCAGTGAAACATAGACCAGTTCATGATAGTCTATGTCGTCTTCACCTTGTAGCTGGATTCGTGAACGGGTTCCTGTGTAGATGCAGAGATTTTTAAAATGATAGATGTGTGTAACTGGTGGCAGATATGGTAGGAAAGACAGCATGTCCTTTTTCTTTGCTTCTGTCACCAGTCTAGGTGTGAAGTATGGATAACTTTGATTACCAATGAATTTTGAGACATTTTTTTGCCATTGCGACAGTAAAGAACTGAAAATCTTCATTCAGCGTAGATTTGTACTTCAAAACCCAAAGATCTTCTCTCTTGTACCTCATCCATTTAAGTTCTAACCACTTCACAGGTGCTCCATCACTATCTTCTTTTATATTTACAAACACATCTATGTTCTTTGTCTACACAATGTTGCTACTTTTTATGTTAATTACTTTAAAAGGCACTGTCAATTTTGAAGTTTTTATTACATCAATCCAGTCGTCTGGCACAAAGATGTGAGAAGATTTTCTGGCAGCCTTTACAATAACCCCAAAATATCGGTCGTTTGGCAAAAAGTAGTGGCAAGATTTAGTAACGTGGCAGCCACTTCAAAATTTATGTTTTGTCCTGTACCATTGATTATAAACCACCACCTAGATAGCTCATCTCGGGGTAACCGAAAGACGTATCAAAAACTAGATGACGTTACTCGAAAACCGTATCGAGATTCTTATTCTCTCTCTGACTTGCGAGGAGATAGGAGTGGTGTCAGGGCCGAACTTACCCCATAAGAGTATTATCTGTGTCAAGTGTTATGACAAGTTATAACGAAATTTTATAAAAAAAAAAGACTCACATTTGAGATAAAATGGCCTCTGTAACGCATAAATGTGTTTACGCGGGATGTTTTTAATGAAACGATGGAACAAATAATAATATATCTTTCTTTAAATTTCCCCTGAAAGACGTAGAGCGCACAAAAATTTGCAAAAAAACTGCGGGAATATTGATATTATATTGATGGATATCAGTGACCTAAAACAGAGGGTAATTTGGCAGTGGAACATATTTACCAAAGTGGCCAAAGAAAGTTATTAAGGAAAAATGCTCTTCCTCTAAAATTCACACAGTTAGCAACTGATTTAGGTGAGTACTCAACTTTAGAAATATTTTTATATTTGCGTAATGCGCTTTGTCAATGAGAATAATACTATTAAAATATATGTTATATAAAATCAGTTGATATTGAGTGATCTATATATATTTTTATAAAATCAAATCAAGAGATTTTTTTCAACATGAATGCGTTGTTAGTATCACACTAGAAATGATGAAGATGATTGTTTTGCTTTAATTAAAATTACACATGCATTTCAATGATTACCTATTTTAGGTGACATCCCACCAGTATGCTCTACATACGTTTGTTGCGGTACGAAACGTAAAAGATCTACAAGTGGCGATTGTATGGTAAGGTCAACTCCATCGCCTAAGAGATCAAGTAGTAGCCTCAGTAATATTTCCAGTTTTGAAATTAATTTGCCTACAAAACTTGAAACTGAATTGACGGAGAATGATAGTTAATGACCAATGGGATCCTTAACAAGAAATAAAATGCCGTACCGAATAGGCAAGACAAACTTTTATTAAATTTAAACCGCTACTATGTAACCCCAATCTTTCCGTCAATCTCTGCCACAGGATGGTGAAATGGAGATTAAGACATGGGCGTTAAAAATATCCTCCATTAACAAGTTAGAGGCCTTCGAAATGTGGACCTTGCGAAGAAAATTCCCCATACTATGGACAGATAGAGCTAGAAACGGGGAAGTCTTAAGAAGAGCAACTACTGAGAGAGAATTATTCCAGTTGATCAAGATACGAGAAATTGGATATATGGGCCATATCCTGATAGGAAAAACATACGCAATACCTCAACCAATTATACAAGGAAAGATTGAGGGCAATAGAGGAGTAGGTCGCAAAAAAATGTAGCTACAAATTTTAAAGAGCTGGACAGGCCTAAATAACATTGGCGAGCTTTTGCATGCCTCAAAATATAGACGTCTGGCCTTAAGATAATTCGCCAAAGCACACTTACTGTACTATAAACTTTAAGAGGCCCAAATAATGATTTTTTAGAATAAACAGTTTAATAAAGTATATATTGCATATATTTGTAATATCTTAATTAACGATATATTGTTAAGTTTTAGGGTCATACTCCTTGAAAAACTTTTCAGTCACATATTCAGCGATAGCTAAGCAAGACGTAGCAGCTGGACTAGGCAGAAAAAGACAATTTATTATCCGTTTCTGTATGTCTTTGCCTTCAAAAAATTCAAAAACAAAATCATCCTGAAATGTACCGTCAGGATTTATTAACTGGGTCTGTACAGCTATTGGTCCGTTACTGACGTCTTCCCTGTTGAAATCTGCCAGTTTTTGAAGTTTCTTTATATACGTTTCCGGACATAAATGTCTTTGTACTTGAGATATACATTTTGAAATGTATCTTCTAGTCATATTTAGGAAGTTGGGAGAAGTCAAAGTATTTTTTAAGTACCTTAGATTTATATCTTCCTCATTATATCCTTCTATAGTATATGCAGGAACCGCTGTAGGTCCTAAAAAGACAATAAACAATATTATCTAGTAATATTTAAAACTACACACTACTGATCTACTATAAGCACAAACATTAGATCAAAGAATATAGACGCTAAGCGTCTATATTCTTTGATTAGATCATGCCTCATAAGATAGATTCAAAGATTCCGGTAAACGCGAGAGAAAGGAAAACGAATTTATGTAACGGGAATAGGTATTTTTTGTGTAAGTAGTTTGGCTTCAGACTATTAGCCACAGATTGTAGCGATCTGTAGCTAAAACTGGTCACAGACGATGCAATTTGTTGTACTACCGATCGTACGCAAGTTGTACGATAAATCTTTAACACAGACCGTAGGACTTATTCACATATAAATTTACTTAACGAACTACGCACCAATATATTTCAAGAATGGACGAAGATTCATTCAAACATTTATTAGAGTTAGTAAGGTCAGCAAGTACGAAACAAAATACAGTCATAAGAGATACAATTATTATTGAAGAAAGATTAACTGTTACGTTAAGATCTTTGTCAATTGGAAATTCATATTATGAAAACCTTAAATTTGACATAATATATCTCCTCAATCCATAGGTCAAATAGTTCGTGAAACCTGCCGGACGATTTAAGAAGCTCTGAAGAAAGAACATTTGAAGGTAAGTAATGAAAATATTCGGGAACATAATATTTATTTTTACACAATACAACATTAAAATATTTCGTCAAATCGAAATGTTTACTTTTTTGGTAAAAGTCAAATTTGTACAAAAAAATAAAATAAAATATGACACATTAATTAAATTTTCATTTGGTAAGTTGGGTTTTAGCAATAAAGCAGCTGATGAGGACCAAATCATTGATTGACACAATTATATAACTTACCAATTGATTGACACAATTATATAACTTATGCCTTTCAAAAGATGTTACACCATCTCAGTGGAATAAAGCTGTTATAGTAGTCATGCACAAAAAGGGAGATATAACAGAGCTAAAGAACTAGAGACCTATTAGCTTGTTATCTCACGTTTATAAGTTGTTTATGAAGATAATAACGAATAGGTTGACATCAAAACTAGACTTCTATCAACCTTGCGAGCAATCAGGATTTAGAGCTGGATACGGAACAAATGATCATTTGCAAACCATTAAGTCGTTAATTGAAAAAACCATTGAATATAATAGACCCGTGATACTTGTCTTTGTCGACTTTGAAAAAGCATTTGATACGGTCAATCAAAGTGAAATGCTCCAAGCTCTAACACAATGTAGAATAGATCACCGATACATATCTCTCATCAGATACATATATCAGCATGCTACAGCCTGTGTAATACTTAATGAAGATACCGGGAGTAGCAGACGTTATAGAAAGGATAACAACACTAAAGTGGAACTGGGCAGGTCATGTAGCAAAATCAGTTGATGACCGGTGGACAAAAAGAATTTTGGAATGGAGACCCCGAATACAAGCTAACAGAAATAGAGGTCTAACCACAACGAGATGGACAGGTGACATAAAAAGAGTGACTACAAATTGGATTCAGATGGCGCAAAATCGGACTAAGTGAAAAAGCATGCGAAGAGGCCTATGTTCAGCAGTGGACGTTAGAGGCTAGTTGATGATGATGATGAAGTTGGGTTTGTATATATTAATATAATTTATGATGTTTTTTGGCTCTATATTATTTTCCACTGTGCTAAAATCGTTTATCCAACCGAGATAGATGACAGATTTTTAAGCATGACATTCTGATCGTACGGGAGGTTGAACTACAACTCCAGACGATTATCGTTTAAACAGTCGTATCAACTTGAGTTGTACAATAAGTTTGACGATAGATCGTATTGTCTGTGGTCGTTTAATGGATCGTATTGTAGTCTACTAACCAAGTTGACAGTAAAGTAGAGTAAAAAAGTATATATACGGTTATAGGCTGATTTGTAACTAATAAAGCTACTAAAGTTTTGACTGGACCAGACATATTGAGATTGTACAATCCCTATTATGAGTTATTACGCTGACAAAAGGAATTCTGTAATATGTAAATTTTTTATTTGAAATTAATGTGGTCGGCTACTAAGGCCACTTACACAAGGAAGATTATAAAACAAAAAATTTTACTTATAGTTTATTCGTCTTCCGGGTTTGGACCGTGTCATTTGTGAGTGACCCAAAAGTGGGTTCATCTAGACGTTTCGCTACAATTGTATGTAGCTTCTTCAGGAGAACAAAGAAAAAGAAATCAAAAGACAGGAAGATGGGTAGTTAGCAACGGTAACTCAGTTACTCAACGCAACCAGAGGCGAATACTAACTACCAAGATGGGCACTTGGTCACAGTAACTCAACTACTTAACGCAGCCAGAGGTGAAAACCAAATGCCAGGACAGGGATTCACGTCCAACAGCTAAGAACACTAACGCGTCGAGAGGCGGGGAGTGAATCCCCGCTCCGGGGATTCGGGGGCGGGGAGGATTCACTCCCCGCCTCTCGACGCGTTAGTGTTCTTAGCTGTTGGACGTGAATCCCTGTCCTGGCATTTGGTTTTCACCTCTGGCTGCGTTAAGTAGTTGAGTTACTGTGATCAAATGCCCATCTTGGTAGTTAGTATTCGCCTCTGGTTGCGTTGAGTAACTGAGTTACCGTTGCTAACTACCCATCTTCCTGTCTTTTGATTTCTTTCTTTTTCTTTGTTCTCCTGAAGAAGCTACATACAATTGTAGCGAAACGTCGAGATGAACCCACTTTTGGGTCACTCACAAATGAAACGGTCCAAACCCGGAAGACGAATAAACTATAATTCTGACTCTGGCCGTAGAAGCCTACGATTTCAAAAAATTTTACAATAAATATTATGTTACAAAATGTTATCGTACAACGAAATTATATTTTATAATACAACTGAATGTCTTTTAGATATGTTAGAGCGGAATATATTTGGTCAGCTTTACGTAATATATCTTGTATATTAGGCTTGAGATAATAAAAGTTGCCTTCTGGCAGAATATTGATGGCATTCGGTGAGTATGTGATTGGCAGCTTTGACAAGTAGCTCGGTTGCTGAATGACATCAGGTCTGATGAGATCTGTAAATCTTAAGAAGGTAATTTTCATCTACACCTCAATGATAGTGCGAAAGAGTTTTGATAATATTTAGTCTTTTGTACGATTCACCCTTTATTTCCAATATATGTTGCTTCCAGGTAAGTTGAAAATCAAACAATAAACAGTACTTTACAGTCTCTCACAACGGGAAGATAAGCTTTGTCAATCATTATACTATTGCTAGATTAAAAAGAGTTGGGATTAATACTGACCCTTGTGGTACCCCATCGATTTGAGTGTGGACTGATGAAAAAATACGATTGACAGACATTCTAAACGATCGTGATGATAAGCAATTTTGTATAAAATTGAATGTATTGCCCTTAATATTATATAGGGCTAGTTTGTTCAGTATAGAGTGCCTGCTTATAGCAGCAAATGCGCCTTCAATGTCAAATACACCAATGACGATTTTTTGGCTTTTGTTGAAATCATCGGAAATATGACTGGAGAAGATTAGATTGTCTTGAATTGAGCGACTTCGTCGAAATCCTATTCGTGGGGGATTGCTTATACCTGCCGGTATAAGCAATCCCCCACTTACTGACCAACGGCTTCGGACGGATGAGTTGGTAAGTGGTAGGGCACTCTTTTGTCCTTGGGCTGAGAAATCGACCCTAAAGGCGGATGAGCCAAGTATACGGTCAACGGCATAAGGATGCAGAAGGCAAGGGGAAACCACTGCATTAAAGGTTCAAAAGAACATCCTTAGTAAGTCAAGATGGCTAGTAAAGACCTACTCAAAAATGTTACTGATCATGGAATACGGATACCAAGATCCGGCAGGAGAGGGCAATCGCAAGACTATGGGGCCTCTCCGGTCGTCAACATGCAAAATCCCTGTAAAAACATGAACAAGTCGAACAAAACTAGACTAGGTATTAGAGTTGGGACATGGAATGTTAGAAGTCTGTTTATGGCTGGAAAACTAGACAATGCCATCTTAGAAATGGAACGTTTGAATGTAAATGTATTAGGAATTAGCGATGTGAGATGGCAAGGAACAGGTAAATGTATAACAAACAACGGAATGCTATACTACTCAGGAAACGATGACCCATCACATTTGTATGGCGTAGGAATTCTCGTTGATTACAAAATGAATAGAACAGTAATAAGCTTTACTCCAATATCAGACAGAGTCGCGATTCTGAAACTTAATTCAAAGACTGTTCCAATAAACATAGTACAGGTGTATGCTCCAACAGCCGACAAAGCTGAGGAGGAAATTGAAATATTCTATAATCAACTCAATGCCGCTCTAAAATTGACAAAAAAATGTGAGATAACAATCATCCTAGGGGATTTTAACACCAAAATTGGTAAAGGAGCAGTGGCACCATGGATTGGTGAGTTTGGATTGGGCGTTAGAAATGAACGTGGAGATAGACTCTTAGAATTTTGCCAAAATAAAGATCTGGTTATAGTAAATACCTTATTTGATCTACCTAAACGTAGACTATACACGTGGAAATCACCAGCAGACCGAGAATCACACATCGTCAGAAACCAAATAGACTTTGTCTTGATCAGAAATAGGTTTAAAAATTCAATAAAATCAGCAAAAACTTATCCAGGTGCCGATATATACTCGGATCACGTCCCTATTATTGTCGAAATGGAAGCAAAATTAAAAAAGTTAAAAAACAAAAAGATTAGAAAAGAATTCGATGTGACAAGATTAAAAGATACTCAGATAGAACAAAGAGTTAGACAGAAAATCAATGATAATCTTAAACCCATCAAGTCAAAAAACACCAACTCTAAAGACGTAAATGAAAATTGGAGAGAGGTTCAACAAGCTTTAAAAGAAGCGGGAGAAGAAATACGTGGACCAATACCAAAGAAAAGACATATGTGGATGACAGACGAAATACTAACTCTCATGAATGAAAGAAGAAAATATAAATACATAAACACTAGCAAATACAAATCCCTAAACAGCAGGATTAGAAAAGACATAATAACAGCAAAAGAAAGATGGCTAACTGAACAGTGTCACGAAATAGAAGAATATGAAAAGAAATATGATAGTTTCAATATTCATCGGAAAGTGAAGGAAATGACGTCGGGAAAACAAAATAATATACATGTTATAAAAGACTCGAATGGTAACATTCTCACAGATACAAAACAACAACTAAACAGATGGACAGAATACATAAAAGAACTATTCGGGGATGACAGACAACAAATCATAGATGAGGACTCTGGTGAATCGGGACCAAAAATTTTAAAACAGGAAGTTCAATACGCATTAAAACAGACAAAAGGGAAAAAGGCCACAGGTCCGGATGAAATCCCGATTGAGTTTCTTAAACTGATCGATGATGAAATGATAGACATTCTAGTAGAACTTTATGATCATATTTATCAAACAGGTATTTTACCAAAGGAGTGGTTAGTATCCACATTCGTAATTATTCCCAAAAAGCAAAATGCAAAAGAATGCTCAGAACACCGTACAATTGCATTAATGAGCCATGTTTTGAAAGTATTTCTACGAATAGTCCACAACAGAATTTACAGAAAGCTGGATGATGAAATTAGTGATAGTCAGTTAGGCTTTAGAAACGGCACGGGAACCAGGGAAGCATTGTTCGGTATAAATGTGCTCATGCAAAGAAATCTGGATATGAACCAAGACATGTATACATGTTTTATTGATTTTGAAAAAGCATTTGACAAGGTACAGCACAATAAACTAATTAATATTTTAAAAATGAAAAACATCGATAGCCGCGACATCAGAGTAATCTCGAACCTCTACTGGAACCAGAAAGTCAAAATAAGAATTGAAAATCAAATGTCGGAAGAAATAGAAATTCTTCGGGGTGTGAGACAGGGCTGTGTATTGTCACCACTGCTGTTTAATATATATAGCGAAGCCATTTTCCAAGAAGCTTTAGGAGAGTGTAACGATGGAATGATAATAAATGGTGAAATTATTAATAATATAAGATATGCCGATGATACTGTCATATTCACTTCAACTCTGCAAAGTCTAACAAACATACTGGAACGGCTGAATGAAAAGTGTACCATATATGGTATTAAAATGAACTTAAAGAAAACAAAATTCATGGTCATTACAAAACATCCAAAAGACAACGAGACACTCCATATTAATAATATCCAGATAGAAAGGGTAGATAAATACAAATATCTAGGAACATTGGTTAGTCAAAACGCAGAACAAACGCAAGAGATTAAAAGCCGTATAGAAATAGCAAGGGCAAAATTTGTAAAAATGAAACATCTATTGTGTAGTAGAGACCTAAGAATGGATCTAAGGATAAGGTTATTGCGCTGCTACATTTTTACAACTTTGCTCTACGGATCTGAGGCATGGACATTGAAACAACTGGAGATTAAGAAATTGGAAGCTTTTGAGCGTTGGTGTTATCGAAGGATGCTACAAATAGCATGGGTAGACAAAATTACCAATATTGAAATCCTTGATAGGATTAATAAGAGGGAAGAAATTGTACAGACAATTAAGAGGCGGAAACTTGAATATTTCGGTCATATATTAAGAGGTCCTCGTTATGGGCTACTACGTTTGATTATAGAGGGCAAAATAAAAGGTAAAAGAGATGTAGGAAGAAGACGAACCTCCTGGCTACGAAATCTAAGGGAATGGTTTAGTCTGAGCTCTAGCCAACTATTTAGAGCTGCTGTAAGTAAAATAAGAATTGCCATGTTGATATCCAACCTTCGTTAGAAGATGGAACCTTAAGAAGAAGAAGTCGAAATCCTAACTGTTTTCAACAGTTTTTTCTGTTACCTACCATTTTTTTCTAAAATTTTGCACAAGGTTCAAGTGAGTGATATTGGTCTATAAGCGCTGGGCGACGAGCGAGCTATGTTAGGCTTTTTAATGGGTATTAGAATTGAGGTTCGCCACTAGTTAGGAAATTTGTTGGATGACCAGATTAAATTGTTGAACATTTCAAGAAGTTTAAGATGACCTAAACTGGATAGTTTTTTTTATAAAGATATAGGGAGTATCGTCAGGGCCAGAAGCAGTATTCTTAAGAGTTTTAATGAGAGAAGTGAGTTTTAAGTATGAGAATGGCGAATTGATTCAAGTAAAGGAGAATTTATTTTGCTTTTAAATTTTGTAGCGAAGTGTTTTGCCAGCGTTTATGTGCCTTATCTTAGAATGTACAGGAACCAGAACCAGTCTTAATTTCAAGACAAGATCGCCGGAAGAAGAAGATCCTGGCTCCGAAATCTGCGAGAGTCGTATCAAGAGACATCCGCTAATCTGTTTCGAGTTATCGTAAACAAAGTTATTATTCATATCAATATAATCGCCAACGTTCGATAATCGAATAGGGTACTAAAAGAAGAAGACAGTCGTTATTTAGATTTTCTTTTTAGCAGCTTAGATCTTGGTAATGTAGATAGTGAGTATAATGCTCTATTCCCCGCAGCTATCCTTGCTGAGAACTCTTTTTTTATGTGGTTGATATCTGTGATTACCGCTTTGTTTTAATACTTCGAAGTTGTGGTCGTTAATATTTATGTTCTGTATAACTTCTTGAATTTTTGGTTATTAGCAAAGAAAGGAGAAAGATAGACGCCACTGAAATGTTGTGTTGGAGAAGAATGTTACGAATTCCGTGGACCGTTCACAGGCAAGACTTATTATACAAGGAAAGGCTGAAGACCTAAGATCACATGGAAGATCCCAAACAAGATGGATCGGCCAAATTACAGGAATATGACCTATGCATGAGTTAAAAGAAATGACCAGAGACCAGAGAGAGATCTTTAAAGGCGGACAATACACAACACCACGATGACCACTACACTCCCTCCGTAGGTCAGGACTAAAGGGAGAGATTTGATATTATATTTATATATTATTGAACTCCCCTAACCATAATATATCTATGAAAAGTTTCAATAGAGTTTAAAAAAAATATTAAAGATCTATAACCCTCTCGTTTTCGACATATTTCAATAATTGCATCTCGCTACTATGAGGAGCTATTGAAGATTTGATTGAGCAATCGTTACTTTAATGAAATGATATCTTAACTGCTTTTTTTCTATCTCCTCTATTTCTTGGTATATCTACCTTGTAAAATATACCAATTTACACTGTACGTACAGCAAGAAACAAAAAATAATATTTACCTAATAATGTGGTACAATCTAGTCGAGGTGACAAATGTACTCCTAAAAATGGTAAATCCAAATCAGGTGTTTCGTATATATTTACTTTTAAAGGTTTTCCTTTTAATAAGTGATAGTTGACTCTGAAAGAAACAAATATTCTGCTATTGTTGGATGTTTCAGGTGTTATCAATTCGTGCAGCCTTCCAGATTGTAATCCCGCACATACTATCAAATACTTCGTTTTAAGGAACGAATTTTCGTTGCATTTTAGTAAAACTGGGTAATTAGCATCTCCTGATAACTTGATGTGATTTACTTGATGATTTAATAAAATATCGCCATTATTAATTCGGAATTCTTGAGCTAAATAAAAAGAAAACAGCTGAATTATTACAAACACCATAAGTAAAAACAAGAAAACTAGCTGGATATATAAATTCATGATTAAAGTTCGGATTATAGGTAAAATAATCCAATCTTTGTCCAATTTGCTTATTCTAGTTGTTTTTTGCACATTTTGCCCTTTTTCGTAAATTTCGCCTATTTGTGCCTTTTTTTAATGTATGCTACTATAGTATAATTTCGAAATTGTAGACACTAAATTTTAGAAAATGGCGATGACCTTTCTGGGAATTCTTGGTTTTTCAGTGACATACAAAATTACAACTGCAAAGAAATATTAGCAATTTCAGAATTTGACGATATTTCCAAAGCCATTCGAGAAGAAAAAGTATTGAAACAATTTAAACAGCAACTTGCATATATCAGTGTCATGAGTAATACTCCTTTGGTTATTCGCTGTGTTGTCTTCCTCTTTTTTTATTTTTTAATATTTTTGCTTCCCTCACTCTTTTCACTGTGCTATCTTTCATGCGGAGTAAATGACCCCACCAACTCAGTTGTCTCTCTTCTATAAACTCCAATGTGGATTGTATTTTCAGATCATTCTTTATATACGTATTTCTTATTCCATCCATTTTGGTTAAACCTTTAACTCTTCCTAAAAACTTCATGTCTATAGCCTGTATCTTACTATTTTGCTGTTTTGTTAGTACACATGATTCGGTGCCAAAAGTCAGAACTGTTCTATTTGCTCCGTGCGTGACCATGATAGGGGTAAATTGAAACGATGCCAGCGTGCATAGCGGCGAAATATGACAAAATTGGAATATTGGACAAAATATTTTTACGCATAAATTTTATCAAAAACGTGTGCAAATACATGCTGCGTATTTAATTGTGCTAATAATAGCAAAAACAGTGAGTGTAGTTTTTATAGGTTCCCAAAGATTACTTATAAATTAGAGAAAAGAAAAAGATAAATTCGTGCTATTAATATAATTTCATTTTTATGCAATTGAATTGGAAAAATTTAAATAATTTACCTTGAATGATATTTCATAAGGCTTCAAGCTAACTGCAGATGACTGTAGCTTTTATATCATAACTTTTACTATTATTGTTTTTAATTATATGCTCTTTTGCGTGCAAAACTTGATTTGCCAGTACTAGATTTTTCCCTTTCTTTTCCGTTTGGAGTTGAAAAGATATATTATGATGAATTTTGAAAAATCCAGTTTTTAATACTACATTTATTTTGTACATAAACCGAAAAACTATCGTTAAAAAACTAATTTATTAATAATTGTCAATTTCGCATGTATTTAGCAATGTCAAACATATGTCATATGTTTAACCTGAAAATTGGGACTCCAAAATTGTCAGATAAAGGCGGTAGGTGTCGCGTTGTTCGGTGCGTCAGTCACGCACGGAGCGAATACAGTGCTTTGAAATCTTTCATTTTTGTATTTCGTCTTATTTCGTTTTCGTATATAAATTGTGTGTACATTTTATGAGACAGTTGTAGCATTTTCTCTACTTTGCTTTGATTTCTGCCTTTGTAAATCCTGTTTCTTCTATTATTACTCCTAAGAATGTAAAACAGGAAGTTCGAAAATTACTAAAACCTGAAGAACAGAAGATCAGCAGGTAAACATGGGATACCAAACGAATTATTGAAATATTATGAAGCAGCAATGACATAACAATTAACAACATTAATTAATAAAATTATAAAGCACAATAAAATACCGGATGGAGAACAAGGAGCGAACTAATTCTAGTATACAAAAAAGGAGAGAAAAATAGCCAGAAAACTACAAAGGTATAAACTTGTTAAATATTACGCTAAAACTTACAACTAAAATTTTACAAGTGCTAATAAATCAGAGGATAAGTTTAGCAGATGAACAACAGGGTTTTCGTAGTGGAAGATCGGGACATCTGCAATATTCTTTATAAAGCAAATTACTGAGAAATCACTAGAGTATAATAGACCAGCATTTCTATGCCTGATAGACCTAAAGAAAGCGTTTGACAGAGTAAGACTCAAAGATTTAATCAATCTTCTGTATAAGAGAGAAGTTCCCCTAAATATTATAAAAACTATCTAAAACATCTACCAAAATAACAAAATGGAAGTCAGAATAGATGGACAACTTACAAAACCTATAGAAATAGGCAGAGGAATAAGACAAGGGAATTCATTGAGTCCCATGCTTTTTAATTTGATCATGAATGAAATCATCAAAAGCGTTAAGAAAGGAAGAGGATACAGAATGGAAAATAAAGAAATAAAAATACTCTGTTACGCAGACGACGTAATATTGATATCCCAAGATGAAGATAGCCTACAAAGACTGGTCCACAGATTTAATATAAGAGCAAAATAATTTTTTATGACAATCTCATCTGAGAAAACTAAAAAAAATAGTAGTCAACAAAGAACCAACCAGATGTAAAATAGAAACTACTGGCATTAGTATTGAACAAATAATGGAAATAAAATACCTGGTAATTACAATATGCTATGGAGACCTGCTAAGTGAGAGATCAAGTACAAAAAGCACATAGATTGGCAGTATGCCTTAATAATACTATATGACGAAACAGACACGTCAAGAATTTATAAAGCCAGTGTAAGACCTATAATGGCATATACATCAGAAATAAGATCAACTCAGCCACAACGCAAAGGATACTGGAAACAGCAGGGATGAGAGTACTGAGAAGAATTATAGTAAATACTCTGAGAAATCGAAAGAGAAGTGAAGACATTAGAAGAAAATGTAACGTACAGTGTACAAATGAATGAACACAAAATAGAAAAAAAGAATGGAATAACCACATAAGCAGAATGGAGAAAAACCTTCCACAGAGGTATTAATCTGCCATTGAACAAGTAGAATTTAGAAGAACAAATCAGGACAACGATTCCGTACTCACCGACGAAATGTGTACAACAAAGTATAATTTTCAAAGTTTTAACGATGAAAGCACGGTATTTCTTTATCAGAGGCGCCTTGACAGCAAACTATCAAATGCGGAAGAATGCACCTTTTATGAAATCTATGAGAACGTTATCGAAAGTCTAAGAAATGCCACCAGAGAAGCAGTAGGAATAAAGGCAAAGGAGATCAACAAAAAATACTGGTGGAACGAGGAGATAGAGTTAGTAGTTCAGGAAAAGAAACAAAAATATTTAAAATGGTTGACAACAAAAAATGAACAAGACCTGGTAGATTATAAACAAACAAAAAGACAATTAAGAGCGGGCATTAATTTAGCTAAGAACGAGACGTGGGATAATAAATGTGAAGAAGTTAACAATTATATCGGAGGAAGGAAATGCTCGGAGGTATGGAAATTTATATCAAATGTTAAAAACCCAGCAAAGGACAGAGCAAATATCCAGATAATCAAACCGGAGCAGTGGATACAACACTACAAAGGTCTACTGCAAGAAACTAGACAGAAATACATGATAGAATCTCCAAAACATTGTGTAGTAAATGGAGAAGAAGTAAAGGTATCCGAAGAAACCGTAAAAAAGACAGTTTTGAACCTTAAGTTAGGGAAAGCTAGCGGACCAGAAGGGATTTTCTCCGAAATGTTAAGATGGGGAACGGAAAAACTCTTTAGAAATCTAACAATAATTATCAATAAATGCCTAAATGGACATCCTGTTCCAGAAGACTGGAAAACAGCTTATATATCATCGATCCATAAAAAAGGGAATAAACTGGACTGTAACAACTATCGAGGCATATCAATCACGAGTACACTGAGCAGACTATACAGTAGAATACTGCTAGATCTTGAACAAGACTATAAAGAGAAAGAAGAAGAAGATCAAAGCGGCTTTAGAGCAGGTAGATCGTGTACCGACAACGTATTTTGTCTAAAACAAGTCATGGAGAAGAGATCTGCTAGACATCTGGAAACCCATCTTACATTTGTGGACCTACAAAAAGCATATGATACAGTCCCAGTATCGAGACTGTGGAAGGTATTAGAACAAACGAACATCAATCACAACTATATAGCTGCACTTAAAGAACTGTATGAAAATTCACAATCAAGAATTAAAATAGGTAAAAAACTCATAGTGAATAAGGGACTACGTCAGGGATGTCCTATCTCTCCTACACTATTCAAAATATATGTAGCAGCGGCACTTAAGAAGAGGAAAAGGAAAATACACGGAATGGGTATAGAGATAGATGACAGATACCTGTTTACTCTTCAGTTTGCAGATGATCAAGTCATAGTGGCCAATGACAAAGACGACATTCAATATATAATTAGAAAGCTGATCGAAGAGTATGAGAAATGGGGCTTGATAGTTAACGTAAATAAAACGAAATATCTATGTGTAGGCTCTCAGAGCGAAAATTTGGAGTTGGACAACGGTCAAGAAATTCTGCAATGACAAGAATATGAACATTTAGGTATCACATTCGACAATACCGGAACAGATGTGAAAGAGATAGAAAAACGAATAGTTATTGCTAAAAAGATAGTAGGATGTCTGAATGGCATCTTGTGGAGCAAGGAGATAACAAAAATGAGAAAATTTAATATATACGAGACAATGGTTAAGCACAGCCTATTGTATGGAGCAGAAACATGGAGAATTCCAGACAGACAAAAAAAGAAGGTAGAGGCAGTCGAAATGGACGCGATAAGAATATCTATGTGAGTCTCACGAAGAGAAATAATGAGGAATGACCATATAAAACAACGAATGGGAATAGAAGGTACGATAATTCAGGATAACTACTATAATAGTTATAGATAAATACTAGATGGCCCAAAAAAATACTGAACTGGACCCCAATAGGGAATAGAAAGTGAGGAAGACCCAAACTAGAGTGGCAGCAAAACATAAAAAAGTCAATGAGCGAACGGAATCTATCAACGGAAGATTGATAGATTGACGTTCTAAACCGGCATATATATATATATATATATATATACTATATATATATATATATATATATATATATATATATAACGAATACAAGTTTCCAGTTTTCCTAGCATTTGTAGACTACGAAAAAGCTTTCGATACCATAGAACATACGGCCGTAATAAACGCAATGCAAAATTAAATAATAGACAGCAGATATATTAACTTAATAAAAGAAACTATGAACCAAGCTACAGCTACATACTACCTAAATGAAAATGAACACACGAACCCTGGACCATTAAACAGGGGAGTCAAACAGGGAGATACTTTATCACCCAAACTGTTCACCTTAGTTTTGAAGGACGTTTTTAAAAACCTAAATTTTAAATATAAGGGAATAAACATCAATGGCCGCTACCTCATTAATCTACGATTTGCAGATGACATAATCCTGATAGCTACTGACCTACAAGAAATGCAAACCATGCTTGTAGAACTACATACCGAATCTTCTAAAATAGGACTGAAAATGAATTTAAACAGAACAAAAGTCATGCACTCCGAAGACACCGTGACAATAATAAACGATAAAGTTATAGAAAAAGTTGAAGAATATATATACTTGGGACAAAAAATAATCTTAAATAGGGAAATTCAGACTGAAGAAATAAAAAGAAGAAGAAAGATAGCTTGGGCAGCATTTGGTAAACTGAACTATATACTCAGAAATCAACAAATTCAATTACATCTTGGATATAAAGTTTTTGATGCATGCATTATTCCGATATTAACTTATGCGGCACAAACATGGACAATCACAAAAAAGAATATGAATATACTTAGAGTTACTCAACACGCGATGGAATATACCTAGCAATGCTAGGTATATCACTTAAGGACAAGAAAACAAACACATGGATAAGACAGAAAACCAAAGTCACCGATGTGGTGCAAAAATCATTAAAGTTGAAATGGGAATACGCTGGACATGTAGCTAATAGCGATCTAAACAAATGGCACAGATCAATTTTAACCTGGAGACCATGCCAACACAAAAGACCCAGAAGCAGACCTCCTATGAGATGGACATATGATCTGAAAAGGACTGCCAGGAAAAATTGGCTACAAGTAGCGTACAATAAAAAACAATGGAAAGGAAGACTTGAAGAGGCTTATGTTCAGATGTGGACGTGAACGGCTAGACGAAGAAGAAGAAGAAGAATATATATATATATATATATATATATATATATATATATATATATATATATATATATAACAAGTAGAATTGCTTATAAAGAGGAAGAAGAAGAAGAAAAAGAAGAAGAGTGTAAAAGTTTTATTTTATTTATAGTTCTATTTTTGTTTCTTCAATTTCTATATTTAGTTCTCTTGTTTCTCCTATCTGCATAACTTTTATTTTATTAATATTTATCTTAATTCTATGAGGACTTCTTTTTCAGTTTTTTTTAATTAACACCAAATCGTCAGCAAATACTCCTTCCGAGATGACTACTCTTTGCAGATTTCTATAACCTACAGCTCGTTTTGTACTCCTTCTTGTGCATTTAGTAATAAATAATTAAATATAATTAATAAATAAATATTAGAAATAGTTATACAGAAGTAAAAAACTTCAAAATTTGTATCTTGGTATAAAACATTTAATTTAAAACTTGTTAAATTAAAAGTGTTGTCCAAAATTTATAGATGTGCCTTCTTTTGGTACTTGAAGCTAACACTAAAATTGCAGCGGAGACATTAATATATGGTTTTACATATTTAAATTTAAATTCTAATGCGACCCTAGGTCGCTGACAATGGTTGAAGGTTTTAATACTTAAAGAGCAACATGTTTCTTTTGCTCGACTTGAACATGTAGTTCTTGTCAGTTAAAACGACACAGACCAACTAATTTTGAAGTTTTTTACTTCTGTACAAGTTTTTTAACTATGGTATACAGCCAACTACTGAGATTTTCCCATTAATTTTTATTAGGAATAGTGTTGAGCTAAGTGCTCCTTCCTGTCTTAAACCTTCATTTATTGTAAACGTATATGATTATTTGAATGAATTATTTCTAATTACGGCATTGTTGTTCCCATGGTATATTTTTTGTATCATTCTTAGTAACTTGTCCGTTTCTTTTTCTCTTAGTATTCTAAATAGTTTCTTTCTTTATCGAAGGCTTTTTCTATGTCAAGGAATGCTGTATATTTTCTTTTTCTCTTGCAACGCTTTTTGTGTTATCTATTTTAAAGTAAATTATATAATTCTGTATACTATTACCACATCTAAATCCACTTTGTGCTTCGTCTAATGTGTGGTCTGTCATTAACGTACATACAAACGTAAATTTATGTAAGAATTGGTTAATATTTTTATTTATATCTAATATATTTATATCTAATATTCTTACTTTCTCCTTTTAATGGTATAAGGTACCCCGGGGCAAGTGGAAATATGGGGGAAGTGGAAACCATGTGATTAAAAAAATCATAATCCGGTCCTGTGACTGCCATCTTCCCAATTCGATCTATAGGTTATTCCACGAATTTACGACTGTTTTGGATTATTACGACAACGAATATTTTACTGTGCAAGTAGAAGTATGAAAGTAAATTGGTCTAAACAGTATTCCAATAAAATGGATTTACTGTTAGTTTGACACTTACACTAAAATTATTTCAGTTAATATATGTTCAGATGGACGCAAAATTTATTGTGAAATTTAATCCGAAAATAACAAAAATTTTTATGCGAACGGTCCTACAAATAAATTCAATGAGTTCTATGAAGCCAAAATGTGTTCATAAGACATTTGGGTTGGGTTTCCGTGAAATGTAAACACCAAAGAGGCGTGCCGGGTTTCTTTGATATTACACTTTTTATTACTTTATTGGGTACCTACTACAACTGTAATAAAAAGAAATATACTTTTAATATAAATGTAAAGAAATCAGCAGAACGATGGTTTTGAAACGAGAAAAAGGATCTATAATTTCACTTTGTTAGTTTTAAATATTTGTTTGATTCGAGTGGATGTACACCTAAAGTTCCGAAAGTAACGGGTATAACATACCGGCTACTGGTAGTTAAAGTACCGAGTCGTTACAGATATTAAAAAGTAACGAATATTTATATACAGTTGCATATATCGCCGACTGATTTTATTTTTAAAAAACTGTCCGTATAGAGGTGTCCGGTGAAGAGAGGTGCCGTTAAGAGAGAGTTTAGTGTAGTGTATTTGTTTATTAAAGCCCAAAACGCCGAGACGTGTTTTAGATGTAGGCGACTTTATATTTAATGTACTTTCCTATGGTGAAGTTCTGTGAATCTGATGGTTGATGATAGTTTTAGGAGATTAGGAGAATAAGAGAATAAGTAAGTTCTTTTTGTTTTCTTAATACTAATTGAATATTCGACTAAATAAATTTCACTATTTAATAACCTAAGTATTGTTACACTTAGTTTAAATCACTTAATTCAAAAACCAACTTGTTTACAATACTAAAATCAATGATAGTAATTATATACTTCAAAATCTGAATTATAACTATTCTATAAACTATCAACTCTACATTTATATCATGACTTCATATTTAAATTTTAAGTCATAATAGTATTTTAAAAATAGGGAGAATTTACTATTGGACAATTCAGCACATTGGACCATTCAAATAGAGACCTTAAACCTAATTTAAAACAGTCGTATATTCGTGGAATGGAGTATACACTAGGTTGACGCTCTGCGTCAGTCATAATTCTGTCGTTAAGCAAAACTATTTAAGTGTTTATCTACTAAGCTGGTATCGATTTAACCATCGAATTATAATTGTTATCTTCAAGCCAACAATTTTGATTCAAGGAATTCAAATTAACAGTGATTTTCATGGGGTAAGGAATAAAATTATATTGAATTTTATTTATATGCAGGTTAAAACTAACTTGTGTAGATAGTTTTTGTAAATCTAGATAGATTCCACTTGCCTCATTGTTTTCTATGCTTGAGGCAAGTGGAACCCACAACATTGGGGAATTGGGGACTAGTGTCTACTTTCCCCAAGCATTTATTTAAAACAGTTTAATCTAACTTTTTTTTTCTTTGTAGTTACAATGGTTCGTAATTATGTCAAAAAGAAACCACCGCCAACATATTCTCAAGAAACCTTAAGAGAAGCAGTAGAAGCTGTAAAATCTAAGCAAATGACACTCTACAGGGCATCAAAACATTACTATATTCCAAAAGCAACATTATTTAAAAGAGTCAAGAGATTCATCATCATCGTTGGCTCCACAACCCATGGTGGGTCTTGGCCTGCTCAAGGATAAGTCTCCATTCTTTCCTATTCTTCGCTTTGACTTTCCAGTTTCGTACTCCCAACATTCTCAAGTCTTCCTCCACCTGATCCTTAAATCGTGCTCTGGGTCTGCGTCTGCATGCGCTATAATCTGCCCTCCTGTACTCCTCCAGAGATATGCCGGAGGATTTTACGCTCAAAGCTTCTTAAACGTTCTTCATCGCTCTTTGTCATCGTTCATGTTTCCGACGCGTATGTGAGGATGGGCTTGATAAGATTTCTGTATATCACTAGTTACGTTCTTTTTGTAACTAGGCTTGTTCTTAAGAATCACTGAGTAAAGGGATTAAGGGGTAAAAAAAGTGCCAACTATGGGTAGACCAACAACTTTACCTTTAGATATTGAGACCAAAATTGCTGACCATATTAAGACCATGGAAAATGGGGTTTTCGCTCTCAAAAAAGGAAATTTTGTTAGCTATTGGATAATATGTGTCAGAAAATAACATAAAAACTCTATTTAAAGGTTCAATATCAGGAGATGATTATTAAGTTTAAAGCGCCGATATGGACTTTCTCAAAAGAAGCCACAATTAGTTGAAGTGGTCTGTAAAAAAAGTATAGATCCATTTGTAATTGCAGAGTATTTTGATTTAGTGAAGGAAATCACTTCGAATATACCCCCTGAGAGGATTTATAATTTAGATGAAACCAGTTTCTGTCTAGATCCTAGTCGTGTAAAAGTAGTAGGTGAAAAAGGAAAAGCCGCTCATCGAGTTACAGCTGGTCCTGGCAAAGAAAACTTTTCTGTCTTAATGGGTGGCAATGTCCAAGTATGGAAGGAGCTGAGTTCAAACCATATTAGAAGTGGTTTTAGTTTGGCCGGTATTTTTCCATTCTGTAATACAGTACATACTGTAATACAATAAAATCATCATAGCCAGAATGATCGCCAACGTTCGGAACGGACAGGCACCCTAAGAAGACCCTGGTGATATCCATTAACAGGAAGAAATATCCGAAAATACCAGTAGCAGCCAAGCAACACACTTGGTCAAAAGTGTTGTGTTAGACGACAAACAGTATCTTCAAAATTATAAACAGAATCATGCATTAAAAAGGCTTCCTGAAAGAAATTCCTTCGAATCTATTTTACCCGAACATGTCAAACAATCTCTATCAAACCAGCAAATGCGTACGAAAAACTGGTATGGCGCTGAGATCATAAAACACACTGACTATTTAGCAAAAATGAAGATACAACAACACAAAAAGAACGTAAAATCCAATAAAACGGAAAGGAAAAGGATAAAGAAGAAGAAAACAAAATGAGACAGTAGTGATAATGACCAAGCTTTCCTTGAGATGAGATCAGATTCCGACGACGATATTGATATATCAAGGGTTCCAACCCCTCCCATCGAAGAAGAGTTACATCGTGAGGCTATGCCCGATGATTACGTATTAATAAAATTTCCAGTTAAAGAAGGCTCAAATTGTATTTATTATGTCGCTAAAATTTTGCAGCGTTTTGATACTGAAGTTAAAATTGGTTGCCTACAAAAATTCATAAAAAATGACGGAAAATATTATTTTCCTGACGTACCAAACATATCAGTCGCATTTAAGTTCCAAATTGAATTTGTATTGCTAAAACCATTAAGTTTTTCCCAGCTTACAAAAAGGCAACAAGCTTACATTCCGTTTCCTATTTCAATAAATCACTCTATTGTTCGCTAATAACCATATTTTTTAAAATTTTGATTACAAATGTATTCAGAAATGGTTTTTTAAAATTTCTACTTGCCCTAGAACGATTTGCATTGAATTCAATATATAAATTCGGATAAGTTTCCACTTGTCCCTTGCCATGTAGAAAATGTGGGGCAAGTGGAAACCATGTCACATGATTGAAATTTTGTGTTAGAAAAAAGTTCTTTAAAGTTTTTTATGTTATAACACCGCATTCGTTTTAGAAAATACTGTAACTCTTACCTGTCGGTAACCTAATAGAGTGCATATAAAACTAAATTTTTTAGAAGGCCTTAAACAGAAAATGACTGATTTTCTAGGTTTCTCTTACCCCGGTGTACCTTACATCACTTCTCTTTTTTTCCCCATTCTTCGTAGTACAATCTCGTTGGTTATATTGTCCGTCTATGATATCCTTAGGATTCTTCTGTATCCCACATCTCGAAGTTTTTCTCCATCGCTTCAGTGAGTGTCCAGCATTCAACTCCGTAGTATAATATCGAGAAGATATAATATCGTAGGAGCCTTACCTTTATTATAGAGCCGTCTCGATTCTACATTTTATTTCTTGTTAGTGATCCCATTGTTCATTTACTATTGTTCCAAGATAGGTAAACTGTTTTACTCGGTCCACTGGTTTATTCTTGATAAGCAGTTAAACGTCTCTAATTTTAGTTTTTGATGTTTACTTGTAGTCCAAATCTTTCACTTACTTCATTTACTTTGTTTATTAGTTGATGTAAACTGTTTAAACTGTCTGCAAAAAAAAACGGTGTCATCTGCATAGCGGATGTTGTTACGTTCACCATTTAAAAGGATTCCATGTTCGCAATTTTCCAAGGCTTCACTAAATATTTCCTCTGAATATAGGTGAGAGTATACATCCTTGTCTATTGCCTCGCAGAATTTGGATCGCTTCCGTCGGTTCATCTCTAAGATTTGCTCTTATTGTGGCTGATTGGTTCCAGTATAAATTTTGTATTATACGCCGGTCCTTATCATCTATTTGAGATTTTGTTAGAACATCCATCATTTTTCGGTGTTGAACTGTGTCAAATGCTTTTTGGTAGTCCACAAAGTAGGTGTAGATATCGAAAGTCAAATATCTGCATCTTTGGAATAATACCTGTAGTCTGTCTTGTGTTCTTCGAATAGCTTGTATATTCTGCGATGTATAATTTTAAGAAAAAGTTTTAGTGTATGACTCATTAGACTTATTAGCCTATATTCTCCGCACTTTTTTATCCCTGTTTCTTTGGTAACGTAATAAATTCTGAAACTAGCCAGTCTTTTGGAATATTGACTGTGTTATAGATATTATTGAATATTATACATAGTATTTTAAATATTCATCATCAAGAAGTTTAAGAAATTCAGACTGGTCCTCGAGCTCTCCTTTCTTTTAATGATATTCTGGCTGCTCTTATGTTTGCTCTTGGTATAGGTGGTCCTGCTTCCATAAGTATTGGGGATTGGTTCTCCCTCTCATCAAAAAATAAATTTTGTATGTAATTTTTACAGGTATTATTAATACTCTCTTTGTCCATGATTACCTCTTCAATGTCATTAACGAGTTTACTGACTCTTCTGTTTTTATATTTGCCTGTATTTTTCTTACCTTTTTATGCACATTGCGTATTTACTTTGTAGAATTTGAATTTCTTGGCATTTTTTCTTTAGTTCTTTGTGTTTGGCTTCTCTGTGTTACTCTTACCTTCATAAAATTGTCTTTAATGTCGTCTATAGTTTTATTTAAGGGTTCTATCTTCTCTTCTGTGCTTTCCGTTTTATTATCGATTTCTTTGAATTTACTATTTATTGTTTTGGTCACTATTTCTTTTACTTTACTACATTTCAGTTTTCTCATGTCATATTTTTTTACAGTTTTTCTGCGTTTCTTTAACTTGGTTCTATACACGCCCACTAAAGGATTGTGGTCAGATTGAATATCAGCGCCTGGGTAGGTTTTAACACTGTTAAAACTATTTCGATATCTTTTATTGACAAGTATATGTATTTATCAAGATTTATTATGTTCGGCTGCAAAGATATTCATTGTTTCGTCTCGTTGATTTCTCTCTAATAATCCTTAAGGACCAATATGTTGCCCTTCTTTTCCATTACCTATTTAAGCATTGAAATCTCCTATGATTATAAAAAGTTCATGTCTCGGTATATTCCTTATAAGGTTGCTTGTAAAATTCTGATACTTCCTCATCACTGTTATCTACTGTGGGTGCATAGATTTGTATAATGTTGTGTTCATCGGTGACGTATTAATTTGTAACAAGAGTTATCGTTAACTAGTATGAAGTTGACATGTTTGGCTATACTTTTATGTATGATAATTCCGACTCAATTTTTATATTAACCATTTTCTAATCCTGAAGCTACCTCATTTCGCTTGTGCACATTATTGCTATTTTCATGCGTTCCATTTCTTTGATTGCGTATTGGATTTTTTGTGATTGAGCCATATTCCTAACGTTCCAAGTGGGTATTCTCTTCAGACAATTCGTGTGGATTTTTCTTATAGGTGTGTTATTGGGTATTTCACAAGGATTTTGCATATTGACGACCTGGGAGGCCTTGTGGCCATGGGAATCATCTCTCTTGCCGGATCTTGTTCTCCGATGTCCATGATCAGTAAGTGAGTTTGTGTTGTGTTGTACAGTTCTATGATTGTATGAGGTCTCCCAATAAGAATGTCCTGATGTTTTTTTTAAACGAAAACGGTAAAAATTGCTGTAAATAAAAAAAAGAATTTTATTGCAAAATATAATAGATAACAATTATGTTCCGAATAACACATCATTTAAATGTCCACCGTAACTACGTTTGCAGGAACGAATCCAATGAACCCAATTTTCGGTCACTTTATGCAAAATATCCGCATTAATCTCACGAATGGTGTGCTCTATGTTTATTTTCAAGTCTTCAATAGACTGGTTTGTTCACATAGACCAATGACTTAACATAGCCCCATAAAAATAATCCAACGGTGTTAAATCGCAACTTTTTGGAGGCCAAGCATCTGGTCGAAGTTGCTGAATTCTACTGGGATCTCTGGCATCAAGAGAAATCAATGTTTCCGGGAACTTTTCCTTCAATAAATCAATGGTTGGGGCAGTAATGTAACATGTGGCACCGTCCTGTTGGAAAAACATGCCATCCAAATCCATTTCATCCAACTGAGGCAACAAAAAATCCGTTATCATCGTTCGATACCTTTCACCGTTGACTGTTACACCATGTTCTAAAAAATATGGTCCGATGATGCCACCATGCCATAAACCGTACCAGACAGTGACTTTTCCTGGATGCAAAGGCTTATCAAGAGTCTCATGTGGATTATTTTTACTCCAAAAACCACAATTTTGGTTATTCACAAAGCCATTTAACCAAAAATGAGCTTCATCAGAAAAGATTATTTTTTTGAAAAAATCACCATCATTTTCGAGTTTGTCTAGAGCCCAATCAGCGAACAGACGACATTTAGGATGGTCAAGTGGCTTCAGTTCTTGAGTCAGAACAATCTTGTACGGTTGTAGACCTAAATCTTTTCTTAGAACTCGCCAAGTTGTCATTCTGGTGAGTCCAAGTTCTTGAGAACGACGATTTACGGACACATTTGCATTCTCCGCTACACTGGCTCTTACAGCAGCAATATTGTCCTGAGTTCTTGCATTTCGGCGTCTAGTTGGTGGTTTCGACGAATTATACGTACATCAGGACGATGATTTGGTCGTAATGTACGATAGGTATTCACAAAAGAACAATTATTAGCATAAAATTTTAGGATAATTTGCAAACGTTGTTCAAGCGTATATCTTGCCATGGTTATTTGTTAGAGTATACTAAATACAAACGTCAACAAGTGACAGTTCTACCATTTTCAAAATGGCCGCTATGACATTTCAAAAACAGAACGTCCCTATTGGGAAACCCTTTACTAGAGATATCCATTCATAGGGATCTTTAATATAGTGGTTTCTCGTTGCCTTCTATTATTTTTATGCCGTTGACCAAACCACTAATTATTCCGCCTTTGTGGCCTATTTCTCAGCCCCAGGATAAAAGAGTGTCCTACCACCTACCAACTCTTCCATCCGAAGCCGTCGGTCAGCAAGTGAGGGATTGCTTATACCGATAATCTTTTGGGGAATTACCTAATGGTCCACGGGAGGCATTTTATTTCCCTCATACTCACCGGTAAACCGGGTCGAGCATTCCCCTATCCGCCGCCTGGGGACGTGCTCTCTAGGAGTTACAGATTCTTCCGAGAGTGAACTAGATATCTCTATTTTGACGACCTGCAATTACTCCAAATGTTTCCCTATTTTCAATCTGCTGTATAACTTTTATTAATTTGTAACTAATCTTAAGTATATTATCAATTTCTATTAAGCAAGAGTTTAAAATACAAGTAAGATTATCAAATAACTTACCTAAACTGTTGGTTACCATTTCAAAATCGACATTTCCAGTATTAGCACACCAAATTGATTTAAATCCTTTGCACATCGGTTCTTTTTCCAGGATTTGCTCAAGCGTATCCAAACGTTTTAAACCTTCAACTTTGTTTTGTAACCCTCTTTCGTATAAAGCATTTAGAGTTTTACATTCTTGTTTATCATTAGCTACTATAAGTTTTCCAGTTTTTGTGTAAGGTATTCCTTTTTCCTCGCAATATTCATAGATACTTTTAATCCCCTTTTGACATAACACAGATTTAAGTGAACCCGGCCTGAAAAATAACAAATGATTAACATGAACAATAATTCATAAATGCCATGGGAAAACCACCGGTGGAAATCACCACTGCTAGAGTTACCACAAAATACCTCCAGCGATACCTACTATCTACCTATTATCTAAAGAGAATACAGTACGGTACAGATCATAATTAACATAAATCCAACTGGATATAGTACAAATTTGGAGTTACACAGGAAAACTACTGAACATAAGGAATACGTTAGTCGAACCACATCTTTAATACAAGAAATCGAAAACCGATAAATACACTATGTAACGATGACACGTGAACTGGAACAAGAAATTAAGGTATTAATAGTTAAAAAAAACTTTAGACATGGCGTAATTCATCTATCCCAATGGAAATTTATATCCATATGCTTTTGGCTGAATAACCTTATTGAGTATGCTCTTTACCGTTAATGCAAAATTGCACAATAAACAACTAGTTATGAAAGGATGTCATTAGTAGAGCTATTAGACACCAGACTCAGTAAAACGTAAGTTTCTTTTCAATAAAATTATATTCAAATAAATAACAAACAAAATAAAATTTACTTCTACACAATGTGTAGAATTAAAAGAAAAATCCTTAAAACAAACGGGCTGATGTCCTCTAAGGTCGATGCCGGTGAACTGAAAATAAATGCTAACGGTGTTCGGATGGATAGGATAAAGGAAGACCTTTAGTCAATACTCCAAAGCCGGGGATCGGCCGATAAGTACTAGAACCAAGCGAGGTATGGTGCAGAAGTGTTAGATCAATACTCGATCGCAGCGGGAAAGGACGGTGGGCTCTGATCAATACTCAGAGACTGGGGTGGAAGTTCTTCCCCGATAATACTCCGGATCGAACTTAGTTCTCCTTGTTTTTCGCAACATTTTATACATTTGGCTGGTGTGCCATTGTTAGCGCACATCGATGGTAGTGGTAGCTTGTTGGTAAGTAGACAAAATATTTATTGTCGTTCATAATAGTTCAGTATTTACTAAATTGATAAGTACACAATTACTTCCTAATTTAGAACACCCATCTTTGATTGTCCTTCACAACGTACCCTACCATAGTAAAATCATGAATAAACAACCTTCCTCTAAATGTTTAAAATCAGACATTATAGATTGGTTAAACAAAAACAATGTTAATTTTGATAAACATCAATTAAAACCAGAATTGTTATAATTGGCCAAGATCAATCGACAAGAAAAAATATATAAGTATATTGTAGATAAATTGATACGTGAACAAGATTTGCTTAAATTGGCCACCATATTATCCAGATTTTAATGCTATCGAATTAGTATGCCTAAGTGTAAGCATTCTCGTAGTAGGCAACAAAAGTGCTGTTTATCTAATGGAAAGCTTCGGAATTAGCAAAAAAAGCAAAACATATAAATACTCATATCCTCTTCATCAAAAATATTGTTGCCAAAGATATAATTCGAATGAAATACACACGAAATAAAGAAAATCTAACCGATTTGCTTACGAAATAGCTGTCAGTCTTTAAGAAAGTATATTTCAAAACGAAGATTGGATTTTCGTAAAATTCATTATTTTGTGATGAAATTGAGCAAACCATTATTTTCTGTTTGCCTTTTTTTTGCAAATATATATATATATATATATATATATATATATATATAATATATATATATATATATATATATAGATATATATGTGTCTTTTCTCTAGGTAAATTTGTGGTATTTTGTGACTAAAATAAACATCCATGAAGTTATTTTAAGTAGGTAGTATTTCGATACGATTTTAACATAACTAATTTAATAATGGTAGCCTATGGCATGAGATTCTTAAAAATGCTACATTTGACGAGAAACAAAAGATTGAAATAATACCTATTTGAAATTGAGATCTTAAAAAAACGGTGAATTCAGAGAGCGTCACCTTACTTAGTAATATTTTGTGTAAAAAATACCTATAATATATGCCACAATGTATTACTCCGCTGTTATTTCTACTCTGATGCTTTCCAAAAATACCTTCCTTTTCGATTAATGCTGTTGTTAAATTCGGATTTTTTTTCTTTATCTGCCTAGCTATAGCTGTTCCTATTATACCCCCTCCAATTACGGTTGCTTCATACTGAGGAATGTCATCTTTAAAAGTTTTACAACTCGCATTTTGTTGAATATGTAAAGAACACCTTCGTGTGTTACTTTTAAAAATTTGTTTGGCAGTTTCCTTCCAAAAGTTCAGCATAATAAAAATTACTTGACTTTAACCATTGACATTTAATTAAAATATTTTTGAAAGAAAATCCAAACATGACATTATAAAACGCCACTAGGTAGGTTAAAGTTTTTTATATAACCCCATTTATTTTAACAATCTGTTCCTTCCTTAAAACGATCAGTTAAGTGTATGTTTATTACATGTTCATGAAGGGAAAACTTCCATTCCAATGAAGTTTCCCTTTAAATAAACATTCAATAATGACAGAACATACATTCAATTAATGTTTAAAAATTTACTTAAAATCTCTCTTCTAATATTTTTTAGTCTGATTATTCTAGTTATTAAGTCTGTTTGTTTATACCGCGTGTCCTATAAGTATATACCGGTTTTATTATAGATCAGAACTTTGTTTTCTATTGTTAGTTGTGATTTTCTACCAATCATCCAGTAGAGTTTAGTGTTTATGTAGATTGAGTACAGGTTGTTTCCTTTTAGTAAAGATGTGTTTCCGCCAAAGTCATTCTTTCCATACAAATATACCTAGAAATTTTGTGGATTCTGCTTGTGTTAGTTCACTATCGTTTAAATAAACTGGAGAACGAGTATTGTTATTGTCACATGGCACGATTTTGCTTCATTTGCTTTGATTTTCCATGTTTTAAGCCATTCTTGGATTTGGTTCAGGTTAATTTGCAAGTTTTGTGGTGCTCTTTGCGGATTTAATTGTTATGCAAGAACAGCCGTGTCATCAGCGTATGTGGCAGTTGTGGTTAATCTGGTAGTTAGTAAGTCAGCAGTAAATAACAAATATACAACGCTTCCTTGAGGTACATCAGACTTAACTTCGAATTGCTCGGACTGGGCTTCGTGCTCTTTAACTACAAAACAATAAGATTTCAAGATCAGATAATACTGGTGGAGAAGATTTTTCTTGAGTTCATATAAAAGTCAGGTGTGCCAAACCTTGTCGAAAGCTTGACTGGTGTCCAGAAAGGCTACCTCTTGTTCTCCAGATCATTATTTATCTGCTTTACCAAGCGATGAACTTATTCTACGTTTCCGTGCCTGCTGTGGAAACCAAATTGATGTTGTGGGATTAAGTTTCTCTCTAAGGGAATTGGACCCAACCGTTTTGTGAAAAGTTTTTCAAATACGTTAGAGATCATTGATAAAAAACTTATAGACCTATATGATGTCAACTCATTGGCACATTGTCCAGGTTTTAGTATCATGAGAATGTTCGCAACTTTCCATTGGTGAGGAAAGTGATTGTGGATTAGAATTGCATTAAATGCTTGTGCCAATGCCTTCGCTGTTTTTTCGGAAATATTCTGTAATATTTTTCAGTTATTAGGACGTATTCCGAAGATTTTCTGGGAATAATTTCCTTCATTATTACATGAGAGATTTCTCTACAAGTACATTTTCGAATCGGCAAATCCATCCGATGAGGTGTTTCCAGGAATCTTTGTATTTCGTTATCTTCCTCTATTTGTACGTAGTCGTGGGCTGATATGGCTTTATTATAGTTTTTTTATTTATTGCAGTTCTACATTTCTGCCATTTTTGCAAAGTCGTCTTTTTTCTGAGATTTTTTCTCTAACTGCAATTGAGTTTTCATCTTTATATGTATTGTTATGCATAGATGGAGTTGCATACCAAGCAGAATTTTGAATTCTGAATGAAGTTTTTTTTTTCTAAAAACAACCCAATTTTTGTTTTTGTTGAGTAGATGTGCGTCTCGTCTAGTTGGTGGGCGTCCTCTGCTCCGTATGGCTTCTTGCCTTGGTCTCCACTCTAAAATACGTTCATCGGTTGTCTAATAATCTAGCAACGTGGCCTGAACAATTCCATTTTAACGACGCGATTTTTTCAAATGCGTCTGTTGTTTTTGTTCTACGGCGTATTTCTTCGTTTCGGATTCGCTCTCTCAGAGAGACACCCAACATCTGGCGCTCCATAACCATCTGAGTCACGCGAATCTTATTAACTACCTTTTTTGTGAGTGTTAATGTTTTCACTCCATACGTGAATACAGGTAACACACATCGGTCAAATATTTTCCTTTTGAGGCATATCGGTCTTCTTTTCACGTGCCATCTCCTCTAAGAAGGTTGGCAACCATCATGGCAATTCGAACTTTCGACGCCGCTGCTCTAAAGACGTCAACAGAAGTACAGTTAAACCAAGCTCTCAAATTATTTAACCAGGTGATGCGTTTTCTTCCACGAATCCTTCTACCCTGTATTCTTCCTTGCATTATTAATTGCAACAAGTTATAACGCTCGCTCCTCATAACATGTCCCAGATATTGCAATTTTCTGACTTTAACTGTATTTAAGTCCTCTTTATCTTTAGCCATTCTTCTCAACACCTCGACATTCGTGACTCTATCTACCCAACTTATTCTTAATATCCTTCTGTAGGCCCATAACTCGAAGGCTTCCAATTTGTCAGAAACATTTTTCTTTAAAGTCCAAGCTTCCAACCCATAAAATAATACGGAGAACACGTAGCATCTCAGAAGTCTTAACTTTAAAGTAACCCTACTTTTTTCAGTTTGTTGAAAGAATTTCTTGCCTGTCCTATTCTTGCCTTAATCTCTTCTGTGTACTCATTATTTTCATTAATTATTGTACCCAGATATTTATATTTTTCAACTTTTTTAATTTGTTCTCCATGTATTGTTATGCTTTCTTGGCGCTGTTGGGCTTTTGTAATTACCATAAATTGTGTCTTTTTTGTATTTAGGGACAGTCCGTTTTCTTCACTGACTTCTACCACTCTGTCAACCACTTGTTGTAAATCCTCAAGACATTCCGCTAATAAAATAGTGTCGTCGGCAAACCGTAAATTATTGATTGGTCGGCCATTTACTTTTATTCCCATAGTTAGTCTTCTAGTGCTTCCTGGATTATTTCATCTGAATACAAATTAAACAAAGTAGGAGACAGGACACAGCCCTGCCTCACGCCCCCCTCAATCTGTATTTAATTTGAAAAGACGTTGTTCTCTTTTACCACAGCGATCTGATTATAATAGATAGCGCTAATGATCCTGATGTCTCTCATATCTAAGTTTTTCTTTTCAAGTAATTCTATAAGACGGTTATGTCTGACCTTATCGAAGGCTTTGTTGTAATCCAAGAAACACATATATACTGGCTGATTATCGTCCATGCACCTTTGCAGAAGTACATTCACAGCGAACTTCCATCCACTTCTAAATCCAAATTGTGTGTCACTTATGTCCTGCTCAAGTTTGTTGTGTATTCTCCGGTGTATAATTTTTAAAAATATTTTGAGCGTATGGCTCATTAAACATATTATCCGGTGGTCTTGGCATTCTTTTTGTAACAATGATTCCTGTACTGTATATTGTATTAAATAAGTCGACCAATATTCCAATTTGCGGTTCTTCTATTAACCGTATTATGTCTACAGGTATTTCGTCAGGACCTGTTACCTTGTTATTCTTTGTTCGCTTTAAGCCTTTCACCGACGTTTATAATTATTTTGCCGTTTTTATCCAGCAGTATGTTTGAGTTTTTTCTTAATATTAGTGCCTGTTATTTTCCTAATTTTTTTATGAAGGTTTAAGTTATCATGTTTCTCCACCAACTGTTCAATCTCTTCGCATCTGTCACTATACCATCTTTCCTTTGCATCTCTGATCTTTCTCCTTATTTCTGTTTGTATAATATTACACATGTTTTTGTCTTTGGTTTTATAGGATCTTCTTGCTTCCATGAGATCCAGAATCTCATCGGTCATCCTTTCATTTTTGTTCTTGATCACCTTAAGTGTTAGTGTTGTCTGACATGTGATGTGCGTATAAGAGCATCTTTTAATATATGCCATTTCCTGTTCGCATCTTCAGTAGGAATAATTTCTATTTTGGTGAGCTCTTCTTTAATTTTTAGTGTGACTTGCTCTTTTGTTGATGGATCTTTCAAACAGGATACTTGTATCCCGTTTGAATATGAGGCATATCGGTAGATCCGATTTAAATACATAGTTTAATTTACCAGACGCTGCTCAGGCTAATCCTATGCGACGTGGGAGCTCACATGTCTGGTTATCTCTGCCCAACCAAATTTCATATCCTAGGTACTTATATGATGTAGTATGTACAATATTCCTTCCATCAACAGCAATATTTCGATTTAGCACCATAAGTTGCGTTTTGTTGATATTAATGTTTAGTCCGACCTCCAAGGAAGCGTGATATAATTATTATTGCATCCATATGATCGGCTATAAGGACAGTGTCATCTGCAAATCTCAAATGACTGAGCTTCTCTCCATTTATATTGATACTATGCTCGTTCAGATATGCCTTCTTACAAGTATGTTCTTAAAGCGCCGTGAATAGCTTTGGAGATACTGTGTTTTCTTGCCGCACTCCTCGCTGTATACAGAATTTATTTGTTTCTTGTTCAGATAGTCTTACTCTAGCTGTGGCATTTTGGTAGATATATTTAATTATGTTAGTGTACCGATGGTCTATTCGGCCTTCAATGCTTTTAACATTTGGCTTCACAATCCGATGACAAAAATATCAGTGCCAGTGGTTTGCTGTATTCTGCAGACTTCTCCATCAGGTTCTTTATCACTAGTAAGTGGTCGTTAGAGCTCTATCCCGATCTAAATCCAGCTTCTTCTCTAATCTGATCTGAGTCTAATTTAGCGTCCAGTCTTGGTAGATGCATTCGGTGAAAAGCTTTGCCAAATCCTGGATAATTTTATTTCTACCTAGTTTGATCGCTTCGATCACTACTCCGTCATCACCAAGTGATTTGGTATTTTTCATTTCTAAAATGACGTTTTGATTTCGTACAAAGTTATTTCTGGCATTAATTCTGATCCCTGGTTTGTGATTTTGGGCAGGGGCTAATGTTGCCTTTCGTTGGTGTTCTCATACATTTCGTGATAAAAGGATTCGACAACCTCAAGGATTTTGGTTATATCAGTAATAATGTTTCCGTCTTTGGCTTTTTTATTTTATACATATTTTTGTTGCCTATGTTGTTTGTATTTCGCATCAAAACTTTTATTTTCTTGAATTATCTTAGTTACTTCTCTTGTATTGTTTTCTCTTGCGTCTTTTTGGATTGACCGGTGGATATCTTTATTTAATTTCTTCATTGTTGTGTAGTTGGAGCCGAATTTTTCCATCAGCTGTCTTTTTTTACCTATTAGCTCTTCGGTACTTTGGCTTAGTTTTTTCTTTATGGGTCAGAACGGTCGGGCAGCACTCCATTTCCGTCTCTTTTAGAGCCTTCATTATGCCATAATTTGCTTGATCTACGTCTTCTATTTCGTCTTGCAAATATCTAGTTAATGTATCTTCATACACCATATGTCTGGATTACCTTAAGGTTATATCTTGCATTTAGTTTAAAGATGAGATATACAATCCTGGGGCTTATGCTGATAATTCTAACTATAATTTGTATGTGTTTTCCATGTATCATGAATCATACTTGGATACCTAAATACGTGTCCTGATTTAAGAGTAATTTGAGTTTCTCCTTTTCGTCTTATTTCAATGAGACCGATGATGTCTTATTTTATTTTTTTTCAGCTCTTTCTCCAGTTCCATCATCTTCTGGTCTCATATAAGAGTTCTAACATTGTATAAAGTTTATGCATTTGTTGCTCTTTGTAGTAGCCTGATTTTGTTCCGGAGATTCTTAGCACCCTCTGCTCCAAACCTGTTCTAACCGTTACCTTGGTTGGGGGTGTTGGAGCCGACAGAGACTGAGGGCCGTTCAATAGTTTCGTATTTCATGGAAAATATCTTTTGGGGTTTTAAGCCATTCAAACGCCACGCTTGGCTAGTGCGTGTTGGCGAGTTGGTCTGTAACTAGTAAAATATGCAACTAGTATAACATGCTCAAGAAATCAAAGTGAATAATTCCTTTGAGGTTATACTCATAGGTTAAAAAGTGAATGAGTATGCGTGGTCCAGTCTTCCAAGAGAAAAATGAGGTATAAACTACAATTTCTTTGAAGACGCATCGATTTATATAAAATTTTGGAAATAGGAATACTTACGCTCATCACCAAAATCTACCCTATATCGATATAAGCTTATTATTTCTAAGGGTGAAAATTGCTCCCTTTTTCAAAAAAAAAAATCAATCAAGGTGGAAAATGAAGCTTGTAATAATTTGAAAAACATTTTTAGGTATCGAATTAAGGTTTTTTGATATTTCGATATACTATTTATTATTTTTCAATCAGTTTTGACTTATTTTATCCTTATAAAGCACGCCTGTTAATATAGAACTAGAATCAAATAATTTAATGACCTTTTATGACATTAATTATAATGATTGTGTAGTATTATTCTTAAAATATTATAATTCATACTCGTGTAACATAGTTTCGCATTTTGTTTATATAAAATATATTTAATAATTTGAATCGAAAACATTCATAAATATACTCTAATTAGAATTTGTAAATCAGCACTATTACCAATCACGACATATGCTTGGCATAGGTCATGAACAAACTTGACATACTAGGAAGTAAACTGCTGAAATAGGCAAGGCCTGCTTTTAAAATCGACAACAATCATTATCTCATAGATCAGAACTAATTTAACGTCAAGATGGCAAGCTAATGTAGCGTATTGATATTTATGAGGAAGCCTCCCAGACAGCACAAGACATCCCTGGGACGTCCATTTTATGCCATTTTAAGATCCAAACGTCCCGGGACTTCTTTTGGACGTCCGAGGGACGTCGGACATACCAGGGACGTCCCATAAGGTCGTCCAAGGGACGTCCCATTAGGGATGTTTTCTAGATGTTAACTGTGTCATTTTTTTTTAAGTATATTTTTTACAAAATATAATATCTTCCTACTAAACTTTATTTTAAACCCCTTTAGAGAAAAATCCTTGTCCTATAGCAGAGCTGTAACTCTAAAATTTTGTTCTGTAGTGGAAGTGAGTGTGGTTAGAAAGAAGAATGTGATTATGTTTTAACGACGCTTAAGCCGCGTTTTCACGATGGCAATTGGCGAGACAATTGTCATTGGACAATTGTCATCACGTGGTTTCGGATTGTCGGAGGCCAGTCCAGTTGAACGAGAAGATGTTTATACGGGGCCAACTATTGCCATGGCAGTAGACAGCTAAAACATGACAACTATAATATGTTTGTGCGTCACAGTGTTGCCACATTTTTTTGTATAAAGTATAGGAGTTTTTAAAATAGAAAGATACTTTGACGAAATTGTATATAATGTTTTAAAAAACTTATACAGAAGTAAAATGCTTCACACTTGTATTTAGGTATATACTTAGGTAAATGTGAAGTGTTTTACTTCTGTATAAGTTTTTTTAAACGATGGTATACAGCCAACTACTGGGACTTTCCCATTAATTTTTATATAATGTTTTGTTATGAGAAGCCACAATTTTTGAATTCATATTAAAAAGCATTCATAAAATAGTATTTTTTACTTTAAATATAGCTAAGTATTTAGTGTATTCTTATGTTTAACCTAATTTTTTTATTTTCATTTAACTTTACGTTATTCTGTAGTTTTTAAAGTTTCTAAACTATTAATTTTTACCTTAGGCATAATTTTAATGGTTTTTATTATATAAGTATTTTAAATGTAAGATATAATTTTATTTTATAATATTTATAGGTATAATTTTAAGGCTTTTAATTATATATGTATTTTTCACGTTTTTTATAATTATATATGTATTTTTAAATTTTAAATTTTCATTTCAGATATATAAATCTTGCTCATAATTTTATATATGAGAGTGTGAAATAATTGGAGTATATGTCAACACTGACGTATATTAAGCTTACATTTAAACGTCAAACATATCTATAGGTTATGTTCATTGTACGAAAATTAAATTTAACCCAAATAACACAAATTACTACTGGCAGCACTACTGGCCTACAGTGTTCACACAGCACCAATTGTCGCGACAATTGAGATTTCGAGTGGTGGAGGGGCTAACTGGGCGCAGCTCATTGTCCTCAGTCTACTCCCGGAGACAACTGAATTTTGGGCCAATTGTGAGGGCAGTTGGCAAGGCAATTGGAATGAAGTGTTTACACCATCGAGCAATAAGACAAAAGAGGGAATCTAATCCTTATGAAAAGGAGACCAAAAAAGTGGCCTCTGATGGCGGACATATCCGGAAATGCGAATGCGCGAAATTTAAATTTTGCGACACTTATCAACAGTAGCTATATAATATTTTTCAGAATGTGTCTTAGACGAGAAAGTTTTAATTAATTATTAATGATAAGAGTCTAAAATGCGACACAATTGTTAAAAAACTTCAATATTGTTACGAACATGCATTTAGCGTGGATTACCTAACGGTCGCATCTCGAAGCACCGAGAGTTTTGGCGATATTTCGAGCGCTGTAAAATTCCACCCATCAAATAACGAATTAGAGGTGGGACTATTCTCGAATATTCTCGAACATAATACTTTGGTATATATATGTAACGAAATTAGGATTTAAGTTTAGTTGATAAGAGAATACCGAACTGTAAAGTTATAAATAAATATATTTATATAAATTCGAACCGCTCGTTTTATTTAAAAACGGTACAGTTGGTGTCACCGTGTGAGGACAATTGATTTATTTAAACATAAATTTAACAGTGAAAAAAAGAGACTTTTGAACTTTTCAAAAGTATTGTTTGTCGGGAACATCCGCGTAGTTCAGTAGTGATCGTTGTACGAAAGAACATTAAAAAAGTACGTGTGTGCCTGACCAAAGATGCTGCTAGTAGAACTTTCAGTGAAACAGTTGCGTGAGCAACTAGAAGAACGCGATGAAGACTGCAGCGGGTCCAAGAAGAGTCTCCAAGAACGACTAAAGACTGTTCTTAAAAAGAATGGAGATGACCCAGAAACATTCCATTTTCAATCAGCAGAAGAAGCAGTTTTAATGAAGATCGAAGAGAGTTGCAGAAAAAATGATAGTAAATTTGAAAATGTGTCGCATATGATAGAAGAATCTTCTAAAAAAATGATGATAAATTCGAGAACGTTTCCAAAAGATTCGATGAAACGTCTCAAATTATTAAAGAAGTAGCTAGACAAAACGACGAGAAATTTGAAAATGTATCTAGAAGATTCGACGAGACTTCACAAATAATTAAAGAAATATGTATTCAGAACAATGAGAAATTTGAAGAAGTCTCTAAAACATTCGAAAAAGTAGAAGACAAAATCAAACAGTTAGAGAGCATGATAACAAACACAAAAATGCTACCACCAGTTAACACAGTGGCCTTGAAACCGGTAGTGAAAGAAGAATCACCTAGAGACGAAACGACACATCATATGCGATTCAAATTGCCACCATTTGATGGAAAGTCTTCTTGGTCCATATACCTTAGACAATTTGAAGCTATTGCGACAGCCAATCATTGGACAGAACAAGAAAAAGCTGTTTCCTTGACTGCTGCTTTACGAGGTGATGCTGCAGATATCCTAAGATCGATTCCTAAGGGTCAAGAAAAATGTTACCAAACCTTGTTCACTCGACTAGACAAACGTTACGGAGATGCCCATCTACAACAAGTCTACAAGGGCAACTAAGAAGTAGAACTCAACGAGCAAGTGAGAATTTGCAAGAGTTTGAAGCAGATGTTGCTCGTATAGTGAGGTTGGCTTATCCGGAGGTACCAGACAACATTTTGGAAGAAATTGCCGTAGATACCTTCGTCAATGGGTTAAAAGAAAGTGAATTACAGAAAGCTTTACGACTAGCAAGACCGAAAGTTCTAGATGAAGCGCTCGCTATTGCCTTAGAACATGAAACAGCTAGTCAAACTTCACGGAGCCATCGAGTAAGAACCATTGAAGAAGGCGACGAACCAAACGATGAACGTCTAGAAGAAATGGTACGAAAAATAGTTCATAACACGATGCCGAAGAGACGCGAGCCCAGATGTTGGAATTGTGGTGACGTAGGTCACATTCGCCGTAATTGCAAGAAAATGATACAACAGTCGGAAAACTAGAACGGGTCGACACTAAGGGGCAACTGCCGACCTCGAGAAACACAGCCCCCATAGTAACTGTGAACATTACGTCCTCCGGTGGAATTCATAGCTTGTACATCGAAGGTCGTATTAATAATAAATGTATATCGTTTTTGGTAGATACAGGTGCAACAAGAACTATAGCACGGCCAGAAGTAGTACTAGACCATCTTAAATTATCGCCTGCAACAGTAAAGCTTAGAACAGCAACTGGTGAGATAATTAATACATATGGCGAGGCTAATATGTCAGTATCCATTGGCCAGACCACAGTAAAACATCGAGTATTAATTGCAGAGATCTCCGACGAGTTCATATTAGGGATGGATTTACTACGGAAAGTTGGGGCTGTATTGAATGTCAAAGATGGAGTTCTCGAGATCGGTGGTGAAGAGTTGCCGTTTCATGAAGACAAAGAAGATGTTATCACCTTAATAACTACTTGTGACGTAACAATACCCGGTAATAGTGAGAAAATTTTGATGGCCAGACCTGATAGTTACTGCCGAGAGGGAAGTTTAAGGATGGTCGAAGATGTGAACAATGCCGAGTTCCTAACGGCAAAAGCTTTGGTGAGAATTCGAGATGTCGTTCCTATAAGAGTTATGAATTTAAAGGGAACTGCTATTAAGTTAAGTAAAAGAACTTTGATCGGACAGTGTGTTCCCGTGGCTTCGATTTGTTCCATGAGTACTAATGAGAAACCGTCGAAATCTAAGTATCCAAAGGAGCTTGTTGAGACGATGATTAAAACGTGCCAAGATCTTGATGGTGAACGAACTAAAAAAGTGAAGTCTATGCTGATAGAATTTCAAAATGTTTTTGCCATTGATAAGAAGGATAATGGCAAAACGAGCATAGTAAAGCATAAAATTAATACCGGAGACGCTCAGCCAATCAGACAACAACCTAGACGACTTCCATTTGCGAAAAGAGATGAAGCCGAAGACATCATCAAAGATATGAACAAACAAGGGGTAATTGAACCATCGAACAGTCCATGGACATCACCAGTAGTGCTAGTAAAGAAGAAAGATGGTTCAACACGTTTTTGTATTGACTACCGACAGCTCAATGCGGTAACTAAAAAAGATAGTTATCCTTTGCCGAGAATAGACGATACTTTGGATACACTTTCTGGTTCTCGTTGGTTTTCCACACTCGATCTAAAAAGTGGATATTGGCAAGTAGACATGCAGCCAGCTGATCGTGAGAAAACCGCATTCTCGATAGGATCAGGGCTTTGGCAGTTCACAGTTATGCCCTTTGGTTTATGTAATGCCCCGGCCACATTTGAAAGATTAATGGAGGCAGTTTTAAGAGGTCTAACATGGAAAACATGCCTGGTTTATTTGGATGATGTAATTGTAGTAGGAAGATCCTTCGATGAACATGCCAATAATTTGACAGAAGTCTTTCAACTTTGTTGTTGTTTCAAGTCTTTGAAGTTAAGTCCGAAGAAATGTCACTTGTTTCGACGAGAAGTGAAGTACTTGGGACATATTGTAGCAAGTAATGGTGTAACAGCTGATCCTGAAAAACTTGCAGCAATTAAGGATTGGCCGGTACCAAGAGACAAACACGAAATTAGAAGTTTTCTTGGCCTTTGTACATATTACCGACGTTTTGTCAAAGGATTTGCCAACATCTCCAAGCCATTAACAAAGTTGACAGAAGAAGGCAAAGAATATACATGGAGCGAAGAGTGCCAAAGAGCTTTCGAACACTTACAAATGGCTCTGATCAGCGCACCGATTTTAAGCTACCCTAGACAGGCAGGAAAGTTTGTGTTGGACACCGATGCAAGCAACAGTGCAATAGGAGCTGTTCTATCCCAAATCCAAGATGGGCAGGAGAAAGTCATCGCTTACTTTAGCAAAGTCTTGTCGAAACCAGAAAGAAACTATTGCGTTACCAGAAGAGAATTGCTAGGCGTAGTAAAGGCTTGCGAGCATTTTCATAAATACTTGTATGGCAGAAAGTTTCTTCTTCGCACGGATCACGCTGCTCTAAAATGGCTCCTACAATTCCGTAATCCAGAGGGCCAGATGGCAAGATGGTTAGAACGATTACAAGAATATGATTACGAGATCGAACACAGGGCTGGAAGAGTTCATTTAAATGCTGATGCGCTTTCGAGAAGGCCGTGCAGTGAACATTGTAATCACTGTCTTAAATTAGAAGAAAGACTTTGCCCCGTGAGACGAACCACCGTCATTAATGATCAATGGCAGCCTCAACAGCTACAAGACGCTCAAGCAGATGATCCATGTATAAAAAGAGTGTTGGATTGGATGCGTCGAAGTGAAAGGCCCTCTTGGCAAGACATTAGTGCATGTAGTCCTGAAGTCAAGTGTTACTGGAGCCAATGGAATTGCCTAGTGTTAAAAGATGATCTTCTTTATAGAACCTTTGAGAACGATGATGGTACAGAATCTAAGCTTCAGTTGATTGTACCTAAAAGTAAAGTGTCAGAAGTATTGCGTCAGTTACATGACGGTGCATCAGGTGGACACTTTGGTATTACGAAGACTCTGCAAAAGGTTCGAGAACGGTTCTATTGGGTGAACTGTAAAGATGATGTAAGAAGATGGTGCCGGAAATGTGAACTGTGTGCAACCAGTAATGGTCCTGTTGGTAAAAAGAGGGCACCCATGAAACAGTACAATGTTGGTAGTCCTATGGAAAGAGTAGCAATCGACATTGCAGGTCCACTTCCAGAGACAAACGATGGAAATAAATATATCCTGGTAGCCAAGGATTATTTTACAAAATGGACTGAGGCCTATGCGATACCAAATCAGGAAGCTGCTACCGTTGCAGAGGTACTTGTTAAAGAATTCTTTAGCCGATTTGGTGTTCCCTTGGAGATCCACTCCGACCAAGGGCGAAACTTCGAGTCGACCCTTTTCCAAAACGTTTGTAAATTGATTGGTGTCAATAAGACCAGAACGACACCCCTGCATCCTCAATCAGATGGAATGGTCGAGAGAATGAACCGAACGATGGGTAAACACCTGTCAAAAGTTGTATCAGAACACCAAAGAGATTGGACCAGCACATTCATTTATTCCTAATGGCCTACCGCTCGGCCGTGAATGAAACTACCGGCCAGACTCCAACCTGCCTGATGTTAGGCCGTGAAGTTCGTTTGCCCTGCGACCTAGAGTTTGGCTCCAGACCTTCCGAAGAACATGTTGCAAGCGAAGATTATGTCGACCGCCTGAAGTTAAGAATGAACAACATTCATGAACTTGCCCGACAACACATCCAGTTAGCCAGTGACAGAATGAAAGATCAATATGATTCTCGATGCAAGAATGAAAGCTATAAAGTTGGTGATCTTGTTTGGCTTTATAATCCACAACGTCGTCGTGGCTTGTCTCCTAAACTGCAAAGACAATGGGAGGGTCCGTATGAAATTAAAAAGAGAATAAATGACGTAATATACCGAATTAAAAAGTTACCGAAAGGTAAACCAAAAGTAGTTCACATAAATCGGCTTGCACCTTATGCTGGCTCAAATGAAACAGAAGAAGCACGAATCCTTCAACATGAGATCGAAGATGACCGGCGACCAAGCTTTAATGAATTTATGTCAAATTATGCAGAGAGAAAGAGTGCTAGATTCGGCGTGACGACAGAAGTTCAGCAGGATCTTTTTAGTGTTCCGCATAACGTCACTCTAGCCCACTGTGTTGCCCAAGATCTTGAGATGACTAAAGGAATCTCATCCGTATTTCATAAGAAATTTGGTCGCTTGGACGAGTTAAAAAACCAGCAGCCTAAAGTTGGAAGAGTGCTGAGATTAGAAGATGGTTCTCGATCTTTGTTGTATATGGTGACCAGAAAATCGTATACAGACAGGGCAAGCTACGAGGATATATGGCGTGCTCTAACTAATTTGAAGAAAATCGTCTGCAATTACGACATTAAGAACTTGGCTTTGCCCAAGATAGGCCATGCACTAGATAATCTGGATTGGAAGATTATCAGAAGCATGCTTGAAGTGATCTTCCGAGAAACCGGTGTAAGAATTACTGTGTGTTACATTAATCCGAAGAGATCGTGTCCTTCAAAGACAGTAGACGGTTATTTCTTTCTGAGGGGTTCATGCAGAGCTGGAGAGTCCTGTAGATTCCGCCATCCTGGGCCTATAGATAGAGTTCCTGATCGGGACGCTCAGATCTAAGAGGGGAGCAGTGTTACGAACATGCATTTAGCGTGGATTACCTAACGGTCGCATCTCGAAGCACCGAGAGTTTTGGCGATAATTCGAGCGCTGTAAAATTCCACCCATCAAATAACGAATTAGAGGTGGGACTATTCTCGAATATTCTCGAACATAATACTTTGGTATATATATGTAACGAAATTAGGATTTAAGTTTAGTTGATAAGAGAATACCGAACTGTAAAGTTATAAATAAATATATTTATATAAATTCGAACCGCTCGTTTTATTTAAAAACGGTACAATATAAATAAGATTTCATGTGACATTTGGGACAAACAATAACATAACCCAACTAAATTAGATGTCAAACAAGGAGAGAGACTCTCTATCCTTGTTTAAAGTGGCCTCTAAAGATCGCACTTCCTGTCTAACAATATGTTTGCCCCCACTACCTTTACATTCCCTCTATTGTCTTTTTGCTCGATGGTTTACACGAAGACAATAATTTCATGCCAGTCAGTTGTCTTCTGACAATTGTCTCGCCAGTTGCCATCGTGAAAACGCGGCTTTAGCTTTAGCCACTTCGGAATCTTTTATTTCTCGAATTAAAATAATTGTGATTGTGGTTGTAATTAGAATTAGTTTATTGCTTTCGATACTAGTTTATAGTTTGGTAATTTATTATTATAGACATTAAGTAGGCATATAGGAATTTTATAGGTAATTTTTGTGGTTTTGGTGTGAGTTACTACATTTGTAAAGTAAGTACGAGTAATGTGCTTAAGAAATACTATAAATTTAAATACATAATATGTTAATATAAGTACACAATAAAAATCCCATTTATTTTTGCTTTTCCTTTTATTAGTTTTTTGTAAGTTCCCTTTAGGTCCTGTATACATCCTCATTTAGGTTCTGTATTAGTCCATGTGAACGTACAATGGATGTCCCCAATACATCCTTCTTAGGTCTTATACAAGTCCGTATTAAGTTCTGTATATGTACTATGTACGTCCCCATGAACATCCCTGGGACGTCCCGGGGACGTACTTTTTGGTAACATTTAGGTCTTATTGGACGTCTCGGGGACGTCCAAATTCTGTAAACGGATATCCGTGGGATGTCCGGACATTTAATGAGGTACATCCTTCGGACATCCATGAGACGTACTTGTGCTGTCTGGGCTCATATCAACATCACATAAGTACTAATTACATTTAAGATTAAGTAATTTTAAGTGAAAGTGTACAGTAGTGTTTTAAATAAATGGTCGTATAATTCAACAACCCGTTATTTACCATTTACGACGTTATTTATCATATAGCGATCCTGAAGTGGTAGAAACCAGAAGTCTTCATCCAAAAAAGCTTAAAATGGGAAGAAAATCACACTGGAAGTTTAAATGGAAATTTACATACTGCATGTTATATGGAACCCATTGTAGCAGTTTCTAATTGGGAGATGCAACAGTTAAGAAAATTCCCACCGAATTCCGGTGCAAACCCGCCGGGAGCCACGCCACAGCAACCCAGCTCATGACTATGGAAAATACATGGAAAATGGATAAATGGAGAATGGACAAAGGTGAAGTGATAAGGACCATATGTTAAATGTATCATGTAAGTAAATTTATTTTTTTATCCCTTATTATATAAATTATACAGTCTAACAGATAGAAATTATTACTTAGTAGTTGAATATAAGAATTTAATATAATAAGCTGAAGAAATAATCATTATATTGAGTTCAGAATGTTTAATACATAATTTTTATTGCTTTGAAAGTAGAGTATATAATTTATTTTTACGTTATTACTAAATAACTATTTATATATCAAATACTATTTTTTAATGAAAGAAATGTGCCATATAATTTTATTTACTTGAAGTATATTTTTAAAAATATTTATATTTGACTATGAAAATACACCGACAGATCGGAAATATTAGATTACGATATTAATTTGCATTAGGACATTTAGAATTATTGTTACATTTATAAGGAAGGAGAAGAATTTAAAAGAACTTTTAAATACAATTGACCATGGCGTCAGAAAAATTTTCATTATGTTGGAACAATTTCCACGAAAATATGAGTTCAGGAATAAATTCATTATGGAAGAGTCAGGATTTTGTAGATGTAATGCTTGCAGCACAAGGAAAATGTATAAAAGCCCATAAAATGGTTCTTTCGGCTTGTAGCCCATATTTTAAGGAAATTTTAAGTCAAATCCCTGTTGATATCGTATAGTAATTTTGACAAACGTGACTTAGGAAGCACTAAGAGACTTACTACAATTTATATACCATGGAGAAGTACAAATTAAACAAAAAGATTTAAATACCTTTATCGAAACGACCGAATCATTGCAAATACAAGGACTCACTGGAGATAGAAAAGTTTTAAGTGATAATAACATTATGGAAATTTCGGATAAAGAATATACTCAAAATGTAAAAGATTTTAAGCCAGTTTCTTTAGCTATGACAAAGAAACAACAACCTATAAAGAAGGAAGAACATAGCGACATAGAGCAAAAAATAAGTATGGCTTTTACAATCAACGAATTTTTAAATATCGCAAGCAAGGTGTTACCCAGCGAACTTGATGGAAGCGCAGGTAAACTGCAGTCATTTTCAGATGCATTAGAACTCCTTGAAAAAATAGCGATAGGACAAAGGGAAACAGCGAAAACATTAATAAAGACAAGATTAACCAATAAGGCCAAAAACGTTATAACTACAGAGGATACAATCGCAAGAATAGCAGGGGCACTGAAGAGAGAACTAAGATGCGACAGTCCGAAGACGGTAATAGGTAAATTGGCCAAGAAAAGACAAGCACATAAAGATGCAGAGGTCTATGCATCTGAAGTTGAAGAATTAGCGGAACAGCTAAAAGTTGCATACATAGCAGAAGGAATGCCATTGGAACTAGCGAAAAAATACATAACAGAGTCAGTAGTGGCTACAATGAAACGTAAATCAAGCACAGACAAAGCCAAGATAATATTAGAGGCAGGCAACGTTTCAACCACACAAGAGGTAATGTACAAATTTGTATCGATCGACGAGACAGAAGATAGCACACAAGGAAGAGTGTTAAATTACAGGAACAAAGACGATTTTGATATCAAAAATGAAAGTAAGAATGCAATATATGGATATTATAAAAATAAATTTGAAGAAAGAAAAGAATACAGGAACAACAATTATAGAAATATAAGTGAATATGAAAGACATGATACGAGGATATATCGTAATAGGAACAGAGGAGATTGGCAATCACAACGAAAAACAAAGACTAATCAATGGACACAGGTGAGATGCCACAGTAATAGAGGCACAGCGAGAGCATATTACGCACCGCATGCGAATACGAATACAGTGCCAGAAGTAGATTTTTTGACAGTAATGTAGACAAACTGCATATGGTTCAACCTTAATAGTTGGAACTTACATCGAACAGGAGGCTGCTAAGAGGATAAGCTAGGGTTTCAGAGGAAATTATATATTATAACATAAAACCCACAAGCAAACAGTAAGAAAGGTACTAAATAATATGGAGGCGCATAGACTACCAATTTTGTCTTTTGGAACAAACCGAGTCTCACCAAATGAGCATTCGGGTTAAAAACAAAATCAAATGCAACAAGAGCATGACCACAGGATTTAATCATTTTGATTTAGGTCAACTGTTGGTACAGCTTGATCAGCTAGCAGTAGAGAACGCAATAAGTAAAGCAAAAATATAATGTAAATGATATTATTTTTAAATCGTTCACAATTGATGAATTTATAAACGAAGGAAATAAGATATTGAAAAATGTAGAAATACACATATGCGAAGTACCAGAAATCATAGAGGATAAACAAGAAAAACTAAGAATAATAGAAGAATACCATAATTACCGATGTTTGGAGGTCACGTGGAAAATAATAGACTTATCAGTATCATACTGATACTTGATCAAGGTGCAGTAGAAAAAGGTCTCAATGGTGAATTGTCCATACGGGAAGCTTCTCGCTGTTATAATGTGTCTAAAACACTTATTAGGTACATGACTAAACACAAAAATTTGTTATGAAGCGAGCAATAAAACTTAACTAAGTTTTTTCAATTGAAGAAGAAAATAGTTTGAAAGATTATTTAATATCAGCAGCACGCCTTCACTATAGCGTGATAAGAAGTTCGTTGTTTTGCTTACCAATTCGCTCTTGCAAATAATAAAAAGTTTCCATCATCATGGGAGCAAAATAAGAAAGCCGGTAAAAAATGGCAGAGTAGAATTATCACCTCGAAAACCGGAGCCTACAAACCTAGCAAGATCCACCTCGTTTAATAAAACCAATATCAGCTTATTTTTTACAAATTACAAGAAAGCTCTGTCTCTGAAAATGAATTTTCGCCACACAAAATTTGGAACTGTGATGAATCTGGTTTTACAACCGTCCATGTTTCTCCTAAAATAATTGAGAAAGAGGACAGAAGTATTTCTCTACGTATTACTGTATTCTATATTCCAGCTATGATGGTGTTTCCTAGAGTTCTTTTCAAATCCCATATGTTGAAAGGAGATCCTGTAGGCACAGTTCGAGGTGCCAATTCGTCTGGCTGGTCTAATGAGTCACTTTTTTTGCAGTTCCTGGAACATTTTAAATGTCATGTACAACCATCTATTGAAGACCCAGTTATTTTACTTCTTGACAACCATGATAGTCACGTTAATATACCAGTGATTCAGTTTTGTCAAAACAATGGCATAACATTGGTTACTTTTCAACCTTACACAAGCAACAAGCTTCAGCCGTTCGATAGGACTGTCTTTGGACCATTGAAAACGTATTACAATACATCTTGTACTGAATGGATGCTTAAGCACCCAGGGCAGCTTATAAGTATCTACGACGTTGCAGAGTTAATAGGGAAAGCATTTCCAAACGCTTTTTGTCCATCGAATATTCTTAAAGGATTTGAAATATCGGGGCTTTATCCCCTAAATGAAGATATATTCCAAGAACACGAATTTCTCACCTCTTATGTTTCGGATCGTTCACTAGAAAACAACAACATTGGTGTTAATGCTCAATCTGAAAGTACCGAGAACTTTGATGTTCAATCTAAAACTTCAAATGGTTCATATGATATTGTAACCTGTTCAAGTGTTGCTTTAGCTAATCAGACCGAAAACTGTTATAGTATTCTAAATAACCGAAACCAAATTAATTCTCCTTTGACATCTGTTGCTGTTACTCCAGAAATGCTACGTCCATTCCCTAAAGCACTTCCCCGAAAAAAAGTTCAGTGGAGGAAGACCACGAGGGAAATCTCGCATATTGACAGATACTCCCGAAAAATATGAAATATCACAGTTAAAAAAAGTAAAACTACTCTTAAAAATACTAAAAGGCTAGTTTTTGGACATTCTACGCAAAAGAGTTTATCAAAAAGAAGAAATCTTTTACTTCTAAGGACACCAAGAAGGAATTATCATCAAGTTCAGAATCCGAAAGTGAAAACTTATCCCTTAGTAGTGACGAAGAAAATTGAAAGGAGCATATCCAAAGAGAGGAAGAAGCAACCTGCTAGAGAACAAGTTCGGAAATGCTGATTTAAAAGCTGGCGACTTTGTATTGGTGTAAGTTTAGGAGAAAAAAGGTTCCGTTATTATTTAGCTTAAATAATACCTTTAACGACGAAAACGAACTAAAATATTTACGTCGGTATAAAAACACCGATAAGTTCTTCAATGATGCAACTATAAGCTTTAGATTTTCTCGAAGAAGATGTAATTGCAAAATTACCCCTCCAATTTACGTTAGTGGAACAGCTCGTCAAGCTCAAATGTTGAGATTTGGAATAAGTTTTGAAAAATATGACGTTGAATGACCACAAATATGTTTAATTTTGCTTTTTTCTTTTTTAATAATATAATAATAATTTTTATGCATTTTAAGTTGTGATATAACTATCTTTTTACATAATTTTGGTAACTGAATTAATGTTCCAAATACAATACAATGTTACAAGGTAGAATACTAGGAGGTTTAAGGTAGAAGACCAAATTGTACCTCGGTCCATTCTACATCAAATTAAAAAAGATTAAATTTAAACATATTTCTTTAAACCTTTTAGATACATTGGTGCTTAAGAAACATAGGTACTGCTAATTTGCTATGTTAAATCCCAACTCAATACGTTAAATAGTAAAATAGTTACAGGTTATTAAAAAAAGTGTCCCAAGGTACAACACTCCCCTATTTAATTTAAAGTAAAATAATTTATTTTACATGAAAGTGAAAAAAAAAACAAAATTGGCCAATAAAATAGGTTACGGGTAAACCCCCCCAATTGGATGAAACTTGTTTTACCCGGATACTTAGCGTATTATCCAAATTGGCTGGATAAAAAGCAAAGAAGATTAATAACTTCTTGATTTATCCGGGTCATACTACAAATATCCCATGTCAAATTGATAAAGCAGTTCATTTTAAACTTATGATATAAATAACACTACAATTGATTTGCTTTCTTTTCTTTGTTCAGAATATACTACAGAATTATTTTTCAAAAGATATAAAAATAAAAATTATTATTTTTTAGTTCAAATTAGAAACGGTTATTTATTTGAACAGGATACTATAGTATTAACCGGATAAATCCAGAATACAACAAAATGTTCACAAATATGTGGCTTTGTCCAATATGCTTGGATAATTCTAATTCCATCCGTGCAATTATACTATTATCTCATATTGGCGTTTTAATCGTAACATTAGATTATATAATTTGATTAAAGATCATCATCAATATCGGTGTTTTTGTTTACTTCTTTTTAAATATCCATTATTGGAGTATAATTCTGACAGTTTGACCATCACATTCACCGCAAGTGGTGTTACAATACAGCCCAAATTTACGGCAACTACATGATGTGTCTTTTTGTGATCTTTTTTTGCAATTATTATAAAATATTTTTAAAAATTCAACTGGTGCAGTTGGACTGTTTTTATTTCCAAGCCAAACTTGAACTTGGTAATAGCCTGTTTTAATATGTTCGTTGGGAGCATTCACTGTAGGACCGAGAGCTGATAATTTAGAGTAGATCGAGAACTGACTCCCCTACTCCACGTCAATGTGGGAGTGAGACAGGAAGATGCACTATCAACCATGCTGTTCAACCTAGTTCGGAGGTAATCGGAAATACCAATGTAATCGGCCATATTAATACCAAATTAATACAGATGATGTAACTATTAATAGTAGAAGCAAACAACGACTAATGAAAGTGTTCAAGGAAATTGATCCTGAGGCATGCAAAAGAGGGCTTAAAATAAGCGAAACAAAAAGCAAGCACATGACCACCAAAAGAACATCTAACAATGAAAATATCACAATAGACAACTATACCTATATAAAAGATTGGTGACATCGAAATTATTAGACAAAACAACCAAAATCCTTATCTGCAGAACATTAATTAGACTCGTAATAACATATGGTTGTGAGACCTGGGGAATGACAAAAAAAGATGAAGCGCAACTCCAGACATTCGAGGGAAAGGTACTGAGAAGAGTATAGGGTCCGGTGCAAGAAGAAAACGGCACATGGAGAATCAAGAGAAACGACAAGATTAATGAACCGAATGAAGGATACGATATTGTAAGATTTGTTCAAAGTTAGAGGCTGTCATGGCTAGAATATGTCCAGAGATAGGTTGATACAAAATCAACAAAGAAAATATTACAATGGAAGCCGATAAGATGAAAAAAGGAAAACCAAGAACGAGATAGTTGGATGACGTGGAAGACGTCCCGAAATTTATGAATGTAAGACAATGGAGGAGAAGTGTCCAAGAGAGTACAGACATGAATGTAGAGACATAGCCAGACAGACAAAGACCCATCCAGGGTTATGATGCCAAAAGAAGGAAGAAGGAAGTTACAAATTAAAAAAGGTAAATATAAAAAATATATTTTTTTTTAATTTATCAAAAATTTCTACAATATATATAACATGTTTATGCACTCACTTATACAAATTTTCGATATGACCTTTAATCTCTTGTACTGCTAAATCTTCAGCCTTTGTAATTTTGATGTATTCTTTGCGAAAATGGTCTTGAAGGTTTTCTAAATCATTCTCCAATTGTGTAATTTCATTTTTCATTTCAATGTTAGAAACAAGAGCATCTCTATGCCTCGAACAAATTTTTTCGTTATACATCTGAACTTCATGTTTCACTAATTCACATTCATCTTGAATATTTTGTAATATGACTTCATTTTTCGTATTAGTTTTTAAACACACTGATTTTGCTTGATTATGTAATTTCTGCTGGTGGTTTAATGTGGATTTATTAAAATTTATATCAGATGATAACTTTTGAATCGTCATATTTAGATCTTCCAATTCTTCTTCCATTTTGATATGTCGATTTATAAAATCTACATTAAGTTGATCAGGAATAGCTTTACCACAATGTCTAAAATGGTCAACAATTTTGTACTCATACGACAGAAAGTTATCCATATCCATATCATCTGTTTTTAAAGATTCCTTTTCTGCTTCCAAATCTTTTTCAAGTTTTTTTAGTTCTAAATATTCTTCTTCAGTAATTACTTCATCTACATACTTTTTTTCTTTAGCTCCTAATTTTTCTATGTTAGTTGTTTTCTCTTCCACTGTAATTTCTAACCGTTTTAAATCTTTTCTTAATGGTACATTGATTTCTCTTTCTTTTTTAATTCTTTCATTGCAGTAATCTTCATTACTTTCTTCCAATTTTTGTATATCATTCTCCAACTCTTCATTTTCTTTTAATAATTTTAATCTTTCTATTATGTACTCATTAATTTTAATCAAATAATTATCCTTTTCGCCAAATAATGTATTAATATCCTCCCTCATTGTTAAAATATCACTACAAGTTTTTTCAAAAGTATGTAATGTATTTCCAAAAAAAATTAACATGTGGACAAACATACAAACAAATACTCTAGTCCTAGTAAATGTGGGTTCAATTATATCACCAAGACAAAATTTTAGTCCAGTTTTTGTAAAGATTGCATTCAATTTTTGCATTTTTAAAAATATTCTTTCTTCTTCATCCAAATCGGTTCTCAAATCATCTTGATAAAAGCCTCTTGCATACGCTATCTAAAAAAGGCATTAATGATAAAAATGTTTATTATATACTGGTATCTACACACATCAAAATGGTCTAGGGGACAAGATGGTGAGGAATTAAAGTCGTTTATTCTAAAAAGCAATATTTTACTGCTAAAATAAAATTTGTTTATTGGTTGGACCTATTTTATCACAATTTACTATATCGGTTTGTGTTTTTGTTGTTCTTAAAAACGGTAAATATTCTTAAGTTTATCCATTCAATTTAAAAGTATATTCAGTACAGTTTTTACTGCAAGTGTACTTAGAATTTGTTGATATTTTGGTTTTAACTATTTTAATATGCAAAGAAATCATCTTGATCATGAAACACAGATACGAGCTATTGGCATGATGCAGGGTGGTATGAACATCCGCGACGTGGCAGAAGGTGTGCATTCTACCAAAAGTACTGTAGGGCGGTAATGGCAGCATTTTCAAGAAACTGCTGCTGTAAGGGAACGACACACTGGTCCAACAAGAGCAACATAACCGGTACATGACAGATTTGTTCGCATTCGGACATTAAGGAATGCCAATGTTACTGCTAGTCAGCTAAGAAGTGAGCTTTAAAACATTCATGGCATTAATGTCTCTGCTCAAACTGTCAGGAATATCTTGCATGAGGGTAATATTTACGCTAGACGTCCCATTAGAGTTTCGGTATTATACCGTGGAAACCGCACAAGGACATTAGAATAGGTCGTAAAACATCAAATTTGGCAAGAACGAGAATGAGCAAACATTGTTTTCACCGATGAATTCAGATTTGGTTTACAACCCAATTCACGAAAATCGAGGGTGTGGCGAACACGCATCTCACTTGCAAACCGTTCACAAAGTTAAACTATTTCAAGGAAGAACTTTGATGGTTTGGGCTGAAGTTTCAATAGGTTTTCAAACTGATCTCGTTCATATTGAAGGATTTTTAACAGCAAATGAATATCGATATCACATTGTTGAACCTATTGTTCGTCCATGTGCTGCACAATTCGGAGAAAATTTTGTGCGGATGCATGATATGTTGCAAGAATTGTGAGAATAGAACAATACTAGCGGACCAACTCGACATCGAGTTTTGATGTAAGTTTTGCTGATATTTAAGAGGGGCGGAGTCTTACGATCAATCGTTTCCGTCGCCTGGTGTAAATGTTCCAAAAATCCTAAAAATAATCTGTATCGACGCCAATTTTTTTTAAATTGAAAATCGATACAGTAGTTTTTTAGGATTTTCAGGAAGATTTACATTTGGAAACGGAAACAATATGATTGTTAGACTCCGCCCCTCTTAAATAAAAAACGGAAGTAAAACCGGAAGTAACTTTTTTTGCATATTTTAGATTGTAAAATGCCACGTTTAAGAAAAAGAACTAGATTTGAGAACTCGCGGCCCCGTCCATATGCTCTGGAACACCGTGAAAGAAACCATAATTTTCAAAACTAAATCCGGAAGTAGGGAAGTAAATACTTCCGGTTTCATAATTCTGAATTCAATCAGTAAGTATAAGAAAAAAGGACTGTAAATTTTGAAGAATGAAACCTGTAAAATTCCTATACTTTACTATAGGAAAAATTCATTTTATGGCCGCCATTTTTAAACCGGTTCGAATTTTTTGAATTTGAAACCTTAGGGGGAATCTACTCAACAATCTGTTTAATTATTCGAAAAAATTATTCTCCTATCTATCACCGTTTAGGAGGAGTATTGCGCACAAGAAAAGGGCTTAGCCTTTTAGTATATAAGATTCAGGTATTGCCCTGGCCTGCTCAATCCCCTGACTTGAATCCCATCGATAAGGTTTGGGATATGTTAAAAATATGTTCCAGGCAAGAGAAGAGCTGCTAAGCTGTATGCAAGAGCAATGGCAACAAATTGAGCAAGACGATATTGTCAGTTTGATAAAAAGTATGCCAGATCGATGTCGAGCTGCCATTAATAACAGATGTAGTATAGTCTACTAATAAGAGCCTACGAATATATTTTTAAAGTTCAGTTGAGAATTTTTGTTTAATTATTTTTTCAGTTTTTTAAAACCTTTGTATACATTGACCGGTTGTTGTGTTATTCACAATGTATCGTTAAGCAGCGTCGAGATTTGTTGAATTTCAATATTTTGCTAACAAATTGTCAAATTACCATTTAATTATTTTTTGTTTATTTTGTCCCCAAGACGATTTTATGTGTGTATAAAAATTCAATTGATAAATCGGGAATAATTAAAAAAAAACAAATTAATCATTTCTTTTTAAGTAAAATATACAATGGAGCAATAAAAAGTTGAGATAATTAAGTAAAAAAAATAGGCTTATAAGTTATACAACATATTTTAAATGTTTGTTAAAGTTTATATAGATATGGATATTATTACGTTTTTCTGTGGATTCAGGGATTAAGTGAAGCAAACGTGGTTTAACTAACTTTATTTTAACTCACTAAACTACAAAACATAAAAAACAACTTATATGTAACTTAACCTAAGTATACAAATAACACAGAAAAACCTCCCCTAGCCTCTATAACTGCCTGTACACGTCGGCCAATGCTGTCTATGAGGTTGCGAATATCATCTTGCTGGATGTTTTGCCATTCTTCTTCTAGGGCTAAGCGAAGTTCGTTAATTGAGGCTGGTGCGGCTTCGCGACCTCTAACATTTCTACCAAGCATGTCCCAAAAGTGCTCAATTGGGCTCAGATGTGGCCAACACGCTGGTCAGTTCATTTTATTAATACCAACTTCCTCTAAATATTGCGTGACACACATTGCAGAGTCGGGTTATCTTGCATTAATAGAAAATTCAGTGTACGCCTCTAGGGATATTACCCATACTATCACCGAACCCACTCCACGGCTAACGCGGGAACTGAAAGCGCACTCCATAAATCTCTCTCCAGTTCGACGCCACACTCGTTCTCTCCCATCTGATGAGTGAAGACAATATCTCGACTCATCCCTAAAAAGGACATTACTCAATTGCCCTAAACTCCTTGCTGGTCTGCAACTTTGCAAACCAAATTCATGTAATCTTCGACGAACTGTAAATACACTTACATATTGCCTTGAACCTCTTGAAGCTGATTTCTTGTTTGCACCGCTGTTAAATGACGATCCCACAAAGCGTAGACTCGTATGAAACAATCATCTAAAGCGGTAGTTTTGCGCTTCCTGTCACTTCCCGCTTTACGCTTGTTTGTTCCAGTTCGTATAAAACGTTCCACTACCCTTTGGATGGTAAAGCGATGAGTGTGTAGTATTCTAGCCAGATATTCATAATTTCGCCCATCTTTAACCAGAGCAACGGCTTTCGAACAATCTTCGACACTAAGAACCATGATCAAACATAGATAAACAAAATGTAAGTGTCAATATGACATAATGATAACAGCCATCTCGTCTTATTACAAAATAATCATAATTAAGAAAGTCCTAAATTGTGGATGGCAAATTTATTTGGCTCTAAAAAATTAACTAAGGCATATTTTGACATGAAACAAAAAACACAATGCTTAGAAGACATGGTTGCAACCGAAAAAGAAGGTTTTACGAAAATTCGCAAAAGGAATTATTCCACAGGATGTTTCAAAATTAGGATAATAAAACCACGTTTTAATTAACCCCGTACAATAAGTCAAATATAAAATTTTATTAAAAAACTGACTAGGATACCAAATTAAAATTTATAAATTTATATACAGTGAGCTGAAAAAATCATCAAAATAGGGCTAAAAATAAAAAAAAAATTGAAACTTTGAATTTGACCAAACTCTGAACTAATTATATCCCCAGAAAAATCTGCCATTATATTTACAAGACATAGAATACATAAGCCTGATAGTCTAAACATGTCAGGATATGTTTACCTGTTGTTAGTGAGTATATGAGTAACGGTAGTTATGGGTGATTTCAATGCAAAAGTCGGCAAAAGAAGAGCTGGAACAGTAATGGGAGACCAATAGGGGAGCGTAACGATAGAGGCGATCGTCTAATACAATTCTGCCAAGAACAAAGTCTAATAATCACAAACACGTTCTTTAAATTACCAATGAGACGGTTATATACATGGCGCTCACCAGCAGATAAACCGGAAAAAGTTGTAAGAAACCAAATCGACTATATAATGATTAAAGAGAGATATCGTAACACCATCAAATGAGTTAAAACATATCCAGACCATAACCCACTAATCGCTAATATCACTCTTAAGCTTAAACGTATTAGAAAACCACAAAGAACTCCAAAATTAGATGTTAGAAAACTGAAAGAAGATAATATAAAAATCAAACTTTAACAAAAAATATACGAAAACTTATAGATTAGATACTAACACTTACGAGATAAACGAACAAACTCTTTAGGAAACACTAAAAACTGCCTCCTCGCTCCATGCAAAGAGATATTAAAAGAACCGACACGAAAGAAAGACAATTTAATGACCGACAAGATACTCGGCATGATGGAACAACGTAGACAAGCCAAGAACAAAGACAGTCACAATTACAAAATCATTAACAATGAAATCAGAAAAAAATAAGAGAGACAAAACAAACTTACTATGAGGAAAAATGTAAAGAGATAGAGGATCTTCAGAACAAGTACAACCTATTCAACATACATAAAAAAGTTAAAGAAATGGCAGGACTGCAAAAAAGAAACCACAACACAACTCTTCTAGATAAAAATGGAAAGACTATGATAACGACTGACGAAAAACTAAAACGATGGGAAGAGTATATGGAAGAGCTCTTCGATGACGAAAGAGGAAACCTACAAGACTTGTCGTTAGAGGACAGAGAAACAAGTGTAGAAATTACAAGGGAAGAAATACTGTATGCACTAAAGAACACCAGAAACGGAAAAACCCGGGGCCTGATCAACTGCCTATTGATATCCTTAAAATAATAGAAAATGAGTACATTGATGTCCTCTTAAAGCTTTTTAATAAAATTTATCAATCGGGAGACATATCCAACGAATGGTTGACCTCAACATTCATTTGTCTCTCAAAAAAGAAAAATGCTAGAGAATGCACCGACCACCGTACCATAAGCCTGATGTCTCACACACTTAAATTGTTTTTAAAGATAATTCATAAACGCATTTACAAAACACTTGATATGGATATTGAAGAAACTCAATTTGGATTCCATAATGGCGTAGGTACCCGTGAAGCTCTCTTTGCATTCAACATACTAATCCAGAGATGCTTGGATGTGAACCAAGATATGTACGTCTGTTTCATAGACTACAACAAAGCTTTCGACAAAGTCTACCACAAAGAGCTAATGGACATCCTCAAAGCAAAACAACTACAACACAATGACCTTTGAATTATAACAAATCTATATTATAAACAGCAGGCACATGTACGCATTAATGAACACACATCAGAAGAGTTCGAAGTTAAAAGAGGAGTGCGACAGTGGTGTGTATTGTCACCACTAATATTGAATGCATACTCTGAAGAAATTATGAAAAGAGCTCTTGAGGTAGAAACAGCAGGAATCAAGGTCAATGGAACACCAATTAACAACATTAGATATGCGGACGATACTATCATAATAGCAGACAACCTCCAAGACCTCCAAAAGCTAATGAACAAGATAGTTGAGTACGGATTATCAATAAACACCAAGAAAACCAAATTTATGAGGGTATCAAAAACCCAAAATAATGGTGAAAATCCTGACAATTAACGGTAGTGCTTTAGAACAAGTTGAAAACTACCACTATCTTGGCACAATAATTAATCACACAAACGATTATTCCAAAAAATCAAAGTTTGAATAGAGAAAGCATGTACAAACTTCAATAAAATGAGAAAGGTACTTTGTGCAAGAGAACTAAAATTGGACTTGAGAGTTAGGCTGGCAAGGTGTTATATTTTCTCGACTCTGCTTTATGGGATGGAAGCATGGACACTTAACGCGTCGACTGCTAAAAAGTTGGAAGCATTTGAAATGTGGGTGTATAGAAGAATCCTGAAGATGTCATGTGACAAACAACGAAGTCATGAGAAGAATCAACAAAAGAATGGAAGTATTGGAAACCGTCAAGACACGAAAGCTGCAATACCTGGGGCATGTTCTGCGTAATGAGAGATACAACCTACTTCAATTGATTATACAAGGGAAAATCCAGGGCAAGAGAAGTATAGGAAGAAGAAGAATCTCATGGTTGCGTAACTTGAGGGAATGGTACGGATGCACATCAATTGAACTATTCAGAGCAGCAGCATCTAAGATCCGAATAGCCATGACGATTGCCAAGCTCCACCACAGAGATGGTACGTGAAGAAGAGAAGTAAGTAGAGAGAGAGAGAGAGAGAAGAGAAGAGATTTTTAGAAATAATCATATGGGGCTTAAACTTCTAAAGTTCTAAATAAATTTTCAATATTTGCTTTATTTATTTATTCAAATTTAATCATCTTTTCAATAGCTAATTTAAAATAAAAGCAATCTATCATAAGTAGTTATAGTTTATGTAACAAAGAGTTTTAAACTACTACCCCATATGAATATATATATAAAGATGAAGGAAGACGAATCAATAAATAAATATTTATATTTCATATGGAAAAAGACAACTTTCGATCTACTTTCGATTTCATACCAAAATGATAACCTTATATAAAGAATAATCAAAATATCATACCTTCTCTTCGAAATCCGATAAAAATGTTGAATATATCTTACATACACTTTCTGAAGTTGGATGCAATATATCGTCTTTTGTAATTTGAGAATCTGGGAAAGCCTTTCTAATAGAATCTATTAAATCATCCATTTTTAAATAAGCTTTTCAACCAATCGTTTTTTATTCTTTTTGATTCTTTTAAAATATGTCTTGTCTTATCTTGTCGTATTGATGGCTTTGCTGCAAGGCAATTGCCAGCCCGATTTGTGTGAGACCCCACTTTGTCTGGCTCTGGGCCGTGCAGGGATCTCTGGAAACTTCACTGGACTACAGCTTTTCTCGTGTTAGCGCTTTTCTTGTTTCTATATAGCTTGATAACTATGGCAAAAATACTGGAGGATAAATTAATATTACAACAAATGGAATAAGCGGACAACACCAAAGCACTAAAACAGGCAGGATTATAGGAAACATCAGGGAAATTGGATAGTTGAGCTTCAGAGTTTGATTTTATTAATGATAATGAATTGCATGATTATCTCTATAGTTTCGTCTTCCGGAGAAGATAGAATGTCATTCATGGATAACAGTGATATTTTCTTTTTTGACACAAAGTACTTATATAAGTCCAAATTAGGAATATGGTTAATAGGGCACTCGAAAAATATGTGATTCAGGTTTTCTATCATGCCGCATTCACATGCAGGGTCATCTTTTATATTGATTTTGAAGAGATGGGCATTAGTCAGGCAATGACCTGTACGCATTCTAATTATAGTTGTGATGTGTCTTCTATCTTTATAATTTAAATTGTCATACCATGTCTTATTGGTGAAAGTTGATTGAACTCTAGCATACCCACGATGTTTGGTTGAGACTAAGATTCTCCATTTATCTTTAAAAATGTTTATAATATCCTGTTTTAAGAAATTTGAAATATCTTTTATGTCATAAACCATTTTTCTGGGAATATTAAGATCTGTTCCAATTTTGGCCAAAGTATCTGCCTCTGAATTCCCAGGTATACCTGAGTGACCCGGTATCCAGGATAATTGGATATTATAACCATTCATGTTAGATGAAGCAATTAGCCTTTTTGTCGTAAGAACCCAGTATTCAGAATTTGTTGCAAAAGAAGGATTACAGAGTTTTGTTATAGCCCCCTGTGAATCTGAGAAAATTATCACATTTTTAATTTTTTTATTAATGGCAGTTTTTACTGCATCATGTATGGCAATTATTTCTGCTTTGTAAATACTTAGATGATTGGGAAGACGTGACGAAAATTTATAGTTTAGGGATGGAATGAATATACCAAAACCCACTCTGTTGTCCCTTTTTGACGCATCAGAAAAAATGAAAGTATATTGAGATTTTAGACTATTAGTTTCGACCTCAAAATTAAATCTTGACATGATGTCTCCTTTTTTACAATTACAGTTAAAAGATTTTAAAGGTTTATTGAGTATATGAAAATCAATTTCGTAACAGGGAAAATTTGAACCTCTATATATTAACTTTAAATAAGGCCTATAGTGCTGAAGTGCTTCCACTAGGTATGGTATTTTGTCCTTATTCCAAAACTCTGGTCTATGGATTATTTTTAATAGAAAGTCATTGATAAATTGAATAGAAGGATGATTTGTTACAACTAAGAATTTTGAAATTAATTTAAGGGTGAGTAGTTTTCTTCTATGTTCCAGATCTAATATAGATGCTTCAGCCAAAAGTGCAACACACATGAGGGATTACATATACGTAATCCCTCATAAAACACCACATCCAATTTACTGAGAGCGGCCTTAGAACATGGTCTAAGAAACATTGATCCAAAATCAAGATGTGATTGTACTAGAGCAGAAAAGGCTATCAAAAGTGTGTTTGGATCTGCACCCCACCAAACCCTACACAGTGCTCTTAATACATTTAGTGATTTTGTTGCTTTATTTGTAATGTTAGTAATGTGTGATGACCATTTCATGTTTTCTTGCAGTATAATACCCAAATATTTAACCTCCTTTTTAAAGGCAATGATTACGTTATTAATATGTATGAGGGGTGGGATGGTATGTTTCCTCCCTCTAGTGAACCATACTGCCTCACATTTATCCATGGAAAGTGACAGGTTGTGTTCACGAAGGTGTGCATTTATGTGCTTTAAAGCATTATTGATATTATTTACCATGGTTGCTACACTTTTTCCTCTGATCATAACTGCCAAGTCATCAGCATATCCTATGATAGATGCTTCTCCCAAATTTAAATCAAAAATATCCCTTAAATAAATATTGAATAAAATAGTACTCTGAGGGGAGCCCTGTGGTATACCCGAGGTTGTTGCTACAGGACCCAGGAAGGAGCCGTCATTACCCCTACAATATAGTGATCGTTCTGTTAAAAGATTGAAAATTAGGTTACACATTCGGATAGGCACTTCTAAGTTTTTAATTTTATTATAGAGTTTATATATGTCAACATTATCGTATGCAGCTTTTATGTCTAAAAAAATTACGATGACTGACTCAGAGGATTGAAATGCCAGGTTAATGTATGATGTGATGAATGTTATGTTGTCATCTATACCTCTTCCTTTACGAAATCCAGTCTGATTATTTGAAAATTTTAAATTATGTTCCAATTGCTAGTCTAATCGATTCTTGATCATTATTTCTAGAATTTTGGCTCCACATGAAGACAGGACAATTGGTCTATAATTTTCTGGATTTGTCGGATCCCTATTTGGTTTTAAAAAACTAATAATATTAAATGTTTTCCATGCGGCTGGTATTTCTCCACCCATTAAAATTTTATTATAACTATTAATAAGAATATTGTTCTGAAGCTATTTTCTTGTGGCATTGTAAATTAATTATTATTTATAACTGGGAATAAGCCACAATTAAAGATAAAAATACGTTTATTGACGTTTCAATTTCCAATTCGGAAATCGTTCTCAAAATACAAACAGTAAATTAAACAAATTTTGTTTTTTGTAACATAGTGAAAAAATTCTTCTAATAATTTAATTTTATCTGACTCATTTATATTGACAATTCAGACATACATTATGCATTTTAAAGTAGACGACTTTAAAATGATATTGCCAATATTGTTGAGTTGCGCTCCTGGGACGACTTTACTTATAAGATAGTTCATTCGATTACATGAAATCAACTTTAACTTGAGAATATCCGTCAGAAAAAATCATAGCATCTAATTCGTCTTTAAAAAGACAAACACATGACATGATGACAGTAAAATTCTCCTGTTAGTGATTCCATAGTAAATTATGAGGGAAAAACCAGGAAAAAAACCTCATAATACTATCCCGACATTGTAAGTATTTGTTCGTGAATTTAGTTTACCTTCAACAAACATCAAAAATTCTGATTTTATATGTTACGTAATTTAAAAACATAAATGATGTATCCTCAATATGTTACTGACTTACTAATACTGGTATTTTCTTATTAATAACTTCCTCGCGCCAATTGTGCGCAATGTAAATGAGGCCAATTGTGTCGCAAATTCCTCGGCAGAATGTAGTAGGATCTGGTTACCAATATTGAAAGAGGAAGTTATTAATAAGAAAATACCAGTATTAGTAAGTCAGTAACATATTGAGGATACATCATTTATGTTTTTAAATTACGTAACATATAAAATCAGAATTTTTGATGTTTGTTGAAGGTAAACTAAATTCACGAACAAATACTTACAATGTCGGGATAGTATTATGAGGTTTTTTTCCTGGTTTTTCCCTCATAATTTACTATGGAATCACTAACAGGAGAATTTTACTGTCATCATGTCATGTGTTTGTCTTTTTAAAGACGAATTAGATGCTATGATTTTTTCTGACGGATATTCTCAAGTTAAAGCTGATTTCATGTAATCGAATGAACTATCTTATAAGTAAAGTCGTCCCAGGAGAGCAACTCAACAATATTGGCAATATCATTTTAAAGTCGTCTACTTTAAAATGCATAATGTATGTCTGAATTGTCAATATAAATGAGTCAGATAAAATTAAATTATTAGAAGAATTTTTTCACTATGTAACATGTAGCGTTATAACTGCTACATTGCCTGCTTTCTTTCTTATGTTAATATATTTCGTTAATACTATTCTCTAATTTCCGTATCTTCTGTCATAATTCATATTCTTCTATATCCTCCATTGTATCTCTTATTTTTCTATATATTTTCTAGGATATAGATTGTATCAGAATTATGTCGTTACTTAATTGATTCATTATTCTCTTTTCATTTTTACTGGTATTTGGTATAAAAACCAGTTGGCGTCCAAATCTATCTTCTTTATATATATATTTTAGTATCTACCTTTCCTATTTTCTTAATAATCATCATTTTTATCTTTTACTCAAGTTTCTAAAGAGTGAATTTTATTTTCATCTCTATTTCTGTTACTTTGGAACGAGAGGTCCCATCTTTATTCTTTGTCGACATTTCTCCTTCCCATTCGATACAAAAGTCGATATAAAGACTTCTATTTTCTAAAAATGTCGATTTTCTTCATGACTTCTCTAAGAATAGAATAATCAATTGTTGTGTCGTCTCCAGATTTGGAGTCAACCTCCGGGATACATTTCTCAGGTGCGGGTCAAATTCTATTACCATCCAGAAGACCAACCGGCCTGAGAATGGAACCATTATTCCAATAGGAGAGTTGACTCCGAGACAAGGAAATCCAAAACTACCAACATGGCTTGCTAACAACCAGAGCAGAAAAGACCAGAATAAAACTTAGGATTTGGTGACAAAAATTGTTCTTTCATATACCTAATGTAACACTGTAGCAAGAAGTCAAATAATTTTTATTTAAATTCAATACGATACTTAACATTTATTTTTCTGTTTTTTTTATATTTAAATAAACATGTGTTAATTTAACTGTGTATTGTTTCTTCTTTTTACTTGTTTGTGTGTGTTGCTCCAGAGTAGGCCATATTCACGTCCTGAGTGAGCTAGCCAGGGAGTGTTTCGTATAACGTCTAATGTAGCAATTTTGTAATTCATACATTAGGGGTTATGACGTTAAAAATTGGTCCCAACGAGAAACGATTTGTCACTCCAACGTTGTTAGTGATGTTAGTCAGGTTGTAGCAGCAAACTAGGGTTTGCGGTTACAGGTTGACAACAGCAGCTCAACGTTGGGATGTTACAAATTGAGCCTCGAAGGGTTACAAATTTGTAACGTTCCAACGAACATTCCTTGAACGTCAATCTATGACGTTCCAACAAATATTCATTGGGTGCCAATTTGTAACCCTTCGAGGCTCAATTTGTAACATCCCAACGTTGAGCTGCTGTTGTCAACCTGTAACCGCAAACCCTAGTTTGCTGCTACAACCTGACTAACATCACTAACAACGTTGGAGTGACAAATCGTTTCTCGTTGGGACCAATTTTTAACGTCATAACCCCTAATGTATGAATTACAAAATTGCTACATTAGACGTTATACGAAACACTCCCTGGCTAGCTCACTCAGGACGTGAATATGGCCTACTCTGGAGCAACACACACAAACAAGTAAAAAGAAGAAACAATACACAGTTAAATTAACACATGTTTATTTAAATATAAAAAAAAACAGAAAAATAAATGTTAAGTATCGTATTGAATTTAAATAAAAATTATTTGACTTCTTGCTACAGTGTTACATTAGGTATATGAAAGAACAATTTTTGTCACCAAATCCTAAGTTTTATTCTGGTCTTTTCTGCTCTGGTTGTTAGCAAGCCATGTTGGTAGTTTTGGATTTCCTTGTCTCGGAGTCAACTCTCCTATTGGAATAATGGTTCCATTCTCAGGCCGGTTGGTCTTCTGGATGGTAATAGAATTTGACCCGCACCTGAGAAATGTATCCCGGAGGTTGACTCCAAATCTGGAGACGACACAACAATTGATTATTCTATTCTTAGAGAAGTCATGAAGAAAATCGACATTTTTAGAAAATAGAAGTCTTTATATCGACTTTTGTATCGAATGGGAAGGAGAAATGTCGACAAAGAATAAAGATGGGACCTCTCGTTCCAAAGTAACAGAAATAGAGATGAAAATAAAATTCACTCTTTAGAAACTTGAGTAAAAGATAAAAATGATGATTATTAAGAAAATAGGAAAGGTAGATACTAAAATATATATATAAAGAAGATAGATTTGGACGCCAACTGGTTTTATACCAAATACCAGTAAAAATGAAAAGAGAATAATGAATCAATTAAGTAACGACATAATTCTGATACAATCTATATCCTAGAAAATATATAGAAAAATAAGAGATACAATGGAGGATATAGAAGAATATGAATTATGACAGAAGATACGGAAATTAGAGAATAGTATTAACGAAATATATTAACATAAGAAAGAAAGCAGGCAATGTAGCAGTTATAACGCTACAAACAAAAAACAAAATTTGTTTAATTTACTGTTTGTATTTTGAGAACGATTTCCGAATTGGAAATTGAAACGTCAATAAACGTATTTTTATCTTTAATTGTGGCTTATTCCCAGTTATTAATAAGAATTTGCTTAGCTTTGAAAGGTAAAAATTGAAACATTTCATAAGATATATCATCCATACCAGGAGCGGAGGATTTCTTTTTATTTAAGGCCAGGTTTAATTCATTTATGGAAAAGTGCTTTAAATTTTCATCTATGTTGTTAAGAGCAAAATTTGGATCTATATTTATGATTGACATTTTATTTAAAATAGATATTTTAAGATTATCTGGAATAGTAAGATTAAATCTTCCTGTTTTGAAGTTATTATTATTGAATTTCTTAATCTTGTTCCAAACATAAGTCATGCTAGAGTTCCTATTTAAAGTTTCACAAAAAAAGCATAAACTTTTCTTTTTTTTTATTATTTAATTTTTTCTTAGTTAATGCAATGGTTTTTTTTTGCTAATATATAATTTGCCATAGATGGAAAATTATTAAAATTTGCTATGGCTTTTTTCCTTTCCTTAACCCAGGATGTACAATCATCATCCCACCAGGCATTACCCCTTTTAACATGTATACCGGCCTGTTTAACTGGAATTACTTGATCAGCTACAATGTTAATAATATACATTAGTTGATCATAGGTTAAGTTATAATCTAAATCTTGAAGGTATATCAAAAATTTATTATGGTACGCTTCCCAATCAGCTTTTTTAAAGTTTCTAATTTTATAAGGACTAATTGTGTTGTTAAGTACCTCACAATTGCCATTATCATTAAGTACAAGACGTATAGGAAAGTGGTCACTGTTACCACAATCTTTAATAGTATCCCAATTAGACCGAATAGCTAGATTCCCACTTACCATAGTCAAATCTACAGCACTTGGTATTGCCGCTGACAATTGAAATAGTGTTGGTGTACCATCATTCATAATAACTAGATCATTATCAAATAAGAAATCATGAATTATTCTACCTCCTTTGTTGGGTGTAGCTTTATCCCATAAGGGATGATGAGAGTTAAAATCTCCCATAATTATAATATTTTTAGGATTGAAGGAAATAAGATCATTTAAAATATTGTTATTTATATGCATATGTGAGTTGCAATAAAAATTAATTACTTGTAAATTACCTATTTCTATTATTATATATTGAATATGTTCTGAAGAAAAAGATTTAATTTTCTTAAATATTATATTATTTTTAATGCATGTTACAATCCCACCATACCCATCATCTCTATCCTGCCTAACTATGTTATATGAATTGAGTCTAAAATTGTCATTGGCTTTTAGCCATGACTCATTTATTAAAAAAATATCGGGGTTTTCTTTGTAAATTAAGCTAATTAAATTACCCCTGTTTGAATTTATGCTTCTTAGATTCCAACAAATTATCTTTAACTTAATCGTATCTGACCTAGATGGAAAGAAAAGAAGGTTATTTAGGACTCTGAGTCCGATTGGGAACCAGGGTCTATATTCATATTAAAATTTTGACTGAATAGTATGTTTTTAATTACTCTTTTATTATTTTCTGACATATTTAAGATTGCATTGATAGTACATCTGACCTCATCTGGATATGAGGAAGTAGATTCTTCTGAATTATAAGTATGAACTGCACTAGTAGTAGGCAACTGTGTATTTATATTGTTTTCAAATTTTTTTGAGAAATTTGGTGAGTTGTTTTCATTTTGAGATCTTGAGTTGGGAAATAATAAATTTTCATTATGAGCCTTTTTATCATAGCCTTTGTGAATTATCCTTTTTTTTTATTGTTTTCAGCCACGACTTGTTGAAAAGATCTTTTGATAGGATCGGTTCTTACATGATGCGTACGTCTTTGTGAAGGTTGAATAAGGTTATCTTTATTGTCATGTGTTTTTTCAGTAGTATTAAAGTTTTTAATAATAGGGAATTCGGAGGGGCGATATACAAATTCATCACATGTCAAATAATTTTTTTTAACTATTTCGCTAGCATCATAGAAAGTTATATTTTCAAAAGACATGAGCTCTTTGATATTTTTTTGTCTTGTATACTCGGGACAACTTTTATCGGTTGATTTATGGGGATTTTTACAATAAAAACATTTAATTTTACAAGAAGAGTGAACCTCCCCACCTGATGTTTTTTCTTCAGCACAAGTGAAGAACCTCTCCCTGCCTTTACAATTTGTACGTGTATGGCCATACCTTAGACATCTAAAACACTGAGTTACTGGGGGAATATATACAGAAATAGGTCTTTCCAATCTATACAAATTTATGGATTTAGGGAGACAAACACCTTTAAATGTAAAGAGAACCGATCCAGTAGGTTCATATGTAGTTTCATTATTTTTAACTATTTTACGATTTAATCTCTTAACTTGAAGAACTTCTACCGAGCTGTTAGTTTTACAAAATTCTAACAGTTCTCTCTCTCCTAATTCAACATCAATTTGCCTAACTAATCCTTTACAAGTTACAAAATTGAATGGTACAAATATATATAACGGTACAAACAAAGAAAATATTTGTTTTATACTTATTTAAATCTTGTAGCTTCTCATAATACAAATTATAATTTCGTAAAAGTAACTTATATTTTAAACCTTCATATACATTTTACAAAAAAAATACGGCAAGTTTTATAATTATTTAAAATTTGTAGCTTCTCATAACACAAATTATTATTTCGTAAAAGTAAATTTATATTTGTAGCATTCTAATACATATTTTACTAAAATAAATACGGCAACACTGTGACGCAGTGCCTTGAGCAAAAGGCAAAATATATTTGGTTAGGTTAGAGTGCCCGCAATTGCGAAATGCCCCAAAGCTTTATTAATTATTATCAAGCTCAACTCACCTTTTAGAAACTCACACAACAGAAAATTAGATGGAAAGAGTTGGAAACAGAGCCTCTCAAACTAGACCTTATGTCGTGAACGCTAACCGAAAAGTGTCTTTTTTCAAATTTGTTTTTAACCTTAACCGTTAAATCTTTGACATTTGTCAATTGCACAGCACACTCCACAGGTTTAATTTTTCTGTCAATAATGTGTCAATTGTCGATTGAGAACTTGACGTTCAGCAGACGGAGCTGCTCCACAACTGTTGAGTAAAAGTCTGCAAAATGCAACCGCTACCGCGGCGCTACTTCCGGAGCGGCCTGTCAAATTTGGTAGCGTAAAAAAGTATCGCTACATCCATCCAACATGTTGAGAGAAATGTCATTCTTGACATTTCGGTACTAAAATTGAGGGTTAGGTGTTTTTTTTGTTTTTATTTTACATTTTTTGGAAATTGGCGACATTTGTATTGTCTAAATAAGTTGTATGTTGTTATGATATAAAAGGTGAAGTGTGCATGTAGACTCGTGTTTTTTGTTGTTGAAAGCTCTTTTGTGTTCTGGTATACATTTGTTGAAGGTTCTACCGGTTTAACAGAGGTATAAGTTTGTATGTTGGGTTTTTGATTAAGTTTGTTATACTCCACTGTATAAATGTTTTTAATGTTGGCTCTGGTACTTAATATATTTGCTTAAGTAATTGTTTGTTCTGAAAGCTGGTGTTATTCCTCTCTATTTGTGTTTTCTTAGTTCTGTTGATATCATGCCTGATATGTAATTATTGTTTCAATTCGTTGATGGTTTTATTACTTAAGTATCAAAGTCTTTGTTTCAGGCACTATATAGCTTTCTTTATTTAGATGATAATTGTGTGTAATATTAAATTTTATTTTCAACCATCTAATATGTTGTTTCCAAGTAAGTGAAACTTTACTATATATTTACTGCGATTTAAAATGCTTTAAAATAACCAAGTGCCAGGCCGAAGTCTGCAGAAGGATATTGATCGTATATCTAAATGGAGCACACAAAATGGTATTTGGATGCGTCAAAATGTCATAATTTTCATTTGCACCTTCCTCATCCCCCAATAATATTCGAATATAGTAAACACAATTTAACCCTATATTCTACTTTTGAAAGCAAGGATCTAGGTGTGAACCTTGACTCTAACCTTATATATAAATCACACATTTCCACAACAATACAGAAATCTATGAAGCTACTTACTTTTGTGAGGAAAACCATCAGAGATTTTTCATACATCTCTGCTATTTGATCCCCTTCTCCATGGTTAGATCCCTTTTTATTTACTGGTCCACAGTTTTGTCCCCCTATTACATTGCACCTAAACTTAAGACTGTACAATTTTCTGTCATGCCATTGTATGGATGCATCTATACTGTGAATATGTTTCATTAGAATGTACACTGAACTTCTCTTGAGGTATGTAGAAATCAAAGAGACTGAATAGTTCTATTTATAATTATCAACAGTATGTGCACCTGCTTCAAACTTCTCTCCAAAATATTTGTTTATTAGTCTCCAATTCAACAGAACTCTTCTATTAGCTAACTCTTCATAGAATCTCCAAATTTTTAATCTATCAGTTTTCCTCTTCAAAAGTGATAATTCTGATCCAACTTTGTAATACTTTCGACTTCAGCTTTTGTATTGTGTTTAGTGTTACATTACCTGCATGCATTAGATAACTTAAAACCATTAGACCTTGTGACTTTTTCTGAATTGATTTGTTATCTTATTTTGCATTCCTCTCTATCTGTAAATAATAAACTCCTAATCTATAAACAAATACTGAGGCCAGTATGGACCTATGGCTGCCAACTCTAGAGCTGTGCCAAACCTAGTAACATCAAAGTAATCCAGGTATTCCAGAATAAAGTGCTGAGGAACATCGTAAATGCGCCTTGGTATGTTAGGAACAACAATCTTTACCTGGACCTCAAGATGGAAGACGTCAATCAGATAATCAAGAAATTTGCAGGGAGCCATGAACAATGTCTCCATCATGTAAATGTCGAGGCTATCCAGTTCCTCGATAATACGAACCTAGAGAGAAGGCTCAAAAGAACAAAGCCTTTTGAACTGGTATAGTGAGTGAGTGAAAAGCAGAGCAAAGTGTTGTGCGAGTATGCATGCTAAATTTAATGCTAGTTATTAGAAATAATAGGAAAGATACTAGTGAGTAGACACCTAATTTTAAGTTTTCATTAGTAATTTAAGTTAGAAACAAATTGATAATTGGTCTTACTGACCAGATTTTAATGTAAGTACACTTCAGTGTATTCAGTAAAAAAAAACATTGTGAATATATGTTGTTTTTTTGTTATTGTACTATTCATATATTCTTTTTCCAAATTAGTTTATTGTATTAACTGCATTTATAGCACTGTAAATAAAACTTGTATAATGTAAATAAAATGATATATTTTTAGTAGCTTTTGTTTTATTAAAATTAATGATTTTACAGAGGAAAGTGTGTTTATAAGCTAAGTAAGAAAAGTTTGTAAATATAACATAAACATTAATGAACCAAAATATTTACAAGTATCATCATTCTATTTGCCTATTTTAATAGATGTTCCCTCATTTTATTAATAAAAGCCACACACAAACTTACTCTTAAATACTCATTCCTCACCTCATCTTTTTTAGTTACTCCACTCACCCAATGAAGCATGCTCATTTCAGCCATGTAATTTCTGTTTATTCCTATTTACTGTACAACATTCAGTACCATATATAATCACTGGTCTCAAGACAGTATTATAGAGCCTGTCCTTTAGTTTTACTGGTACCTTCTTATCCTTATCACAACACTTCAGTCGCCTCCTTCCAAGATTTTCTGCAGCATTTAACAGTAGATTGAATACCAAGCATGATAGTGCATCTCCCAAAGCAGACCTCAGTTAGTTTTAAATGACTCTGAGACTTCTCCTTGTATCCACACTTTACATTTAACAATATATTTAATAATAAATAGGTCCTGTTGAGTTTACCTATTAGCTTTATTAGTATTTTTCCATCACACTGAACTCCACTCATTTTGCTAATACTGTTTTAATTCTATTACTTACATTTACATCCTAATAACTCTATAATACTGAGTCTAACTACCTAAAACTACCACTCTCTTTTATGTTTTATAACACTAGATTGAATGGCATCAAATATAAAATAGGGGTCTGTCATATTTTTCAATTAACAAGTAAAAATATTTATAAGGTAGTAATTGGGCCAAGAGTAACTAATTTTCCAGCAGATCTATATAAAGAAGGTAGTTCGAATATCACTGGCAGTGGCATCACAGCAGCCTAGAAAAGAAATATGAATACAGCAGTCCCTCCCCAGCGATTGGAATATTTGCACCATACATAAAAAGGGAGATATATCTAAATACCCACATCACAGAAGAACTACTCTCCTTCATACTCCGTGCTGTTGCATGGCACATAATGATAGTGAATAATAGGAAACTAAGGCTTATGAGGCTATCTAAATTTTGACAACTCATTAAATATTGCAACCTTTAGGTAAAAAGTAGGTACATATAATACAATACATTAAATTAAAAATTAATATGCTATTGATATGATTTGTGGCTAATGAACATAGTTTTGAAGCCAAATCTCTCTGCATACTGTCACACACACAATTAACAATATCTTAATTATATTAACTTCATTAATTTTACATATAGTATTTATGCATGAAAATATACTCTTATGCATGAAAAAAGTAGTCTTTATTGAGTCCCAACAAGCTGCACATATAAACCAAATTTTATTTATTTTTTATTATTATTTATATTACCTACAGATGCAAACAAGTTTTAAATGTACATAGACCTGGGCAAAAATAGTAAATTAAATTATCACCTCTAAGGAAGATGGAGAAAAGTTGTCAAGAAATGTATGGGATATAATTTAATATTATACACACATCAATAATAATTAATAAAAATCAATAATATACACATGGAATCACCCAGTATTTCCGATTTTGTAAAGTATTACTAAATTTTTTTTAATGAAAAATGAACTACATTTTATACTAAACCAGCTAAATTACTATAAAAAAAAATCAAAAAAATGTTACAAATACATTAAATTAACAAAAATACGAACAAATGAAAACATTGCAATGGTTGACTAAAAAAAGATACAGTCTTGTTGTTCATTTTAATAGTCAGTGTTACCACCTCTAGCTCTAATACAAGCTTCAATCTGACGGGGAATGCTTCTAATCAAAGCATCAACTTGTTCTTGAGGTAAGTTTGCCCATTCTTTGCGTTTCATCTTCAGTTTTCAGAAAGTCTTTGGATCAAAGTCTATTATTACCATTATTGCTTCATTATGGTTATCTGGCCACATTATATATTGAGGCATTAATAATAAGATTGCTGACACAATTTCTTTAAAAATACACTATGGGCTGTACTCTTGGCTATATTGAACCTGCCGCCACAGGATACAAACGATTCTGGTTTAGCTAAAACCCAGGTGGTGAACAGCACTTTTTTTATCTAAAGGAATTGTAGCTCCAATGGGTATAACTCCTAAATTTCCTAGTTGCTGGGTAATTACCTAAAACATTTATATGTAGTTTTCAAAGAACTAATAATCTTTACTAAAACCTACTTCAGCACATTCCCTGCTCATGCGAAAATGCTTTATCGCCTATTAAAAAGATCTCCCATATATTGGGGAATGGTTTCCTCATAAAAATTTTGATTAGGAGGAACTTGAGCTCTCTCAGCATTATTCAGCTCTAATTCTTCAGTTTGTGCCAACTGATCCACAACATTTTCAATTAGCTGGATATTATTTTCCTTGTCCGCTAGTAATGTGACGTAAAGTTTAATAATATTTAAAAGTCAAGCTAAATTGGCAATCCAAAACATAATCAAAATATTTAATTTTAAAATGACAAATTATTTGACATTGACAGATAAGGTAGCGGTAGCGGAATCCAGCAGGTATTGACTTATGACGTTTGGTCCAGCGCTTTACGATGGATTCGGAAGTAGCGGAGCGGTAGCTGCTCCGTCTGCTGAACGCGCCCATTGGATACGAGGAGACCGGTTGCCATAGATTAAGTATATATAAGTAGAGATTTGCCGGGGCGGTTGCCGCCCCGGCAAAATAAAGAAAAAGTATGAAGTCCGTGTCAGACGGTCAAATATTTGATCAAACTAGTTTGACCACACCAAAAAATTGACAGCATATGACATCACATACTGAGCACAGAATAATAAACAATCAGAAGGGCCACTCTCAGATGCCGCCTTTGAAGTTTTTCAGCACGCGCGCCATGTTTTAGAAGGAAACACATAACACAGACATATGATTTGTGTGGTTATGTAATTGTTTATATTTATGTTTAATTATAATATATTTATGTTATTATATTTAACAATGTTAATATAATTGTATAGTATGTCTATGATTGCCGTAAGTCAAATAAACCTGGTTAATTTTTCTATGCACACCACATAAACAACACTGGTTCCCTTTAAAATCCTTCTAAAACATGGCGGAACGTCTGCGCGAAGGAGATGCGCGTACTTAATTTCCCGTGGAGAGTGGGCATTCTGTTTGTTTATTATTCTGTGTCCTGAGTTTGATCCATCGAATAGAGGATCTTCTATTTTCAAGGTCAGTTTGATCAAACTTTAATTTTGATTGGTCGAAAAATATCAGTCAAATGACAATCAGCAGTTAGACATTATTATTTAATTTTCTTTTTTTCTTTGTTTGACAGTGTGTGGTTTATTTGTCTTCCTATTTTGTTATAAAATAAAAATAAAAATTGAAAATATCTTGCAGCCAGGAACAAGTTTCTACATAATTGATTTATACCGAGAAATAAGCTGTTTTTATAATGTCAAACTTCCATAATAATATAAAAATCCTTTCACCCTACTTATTTTCTTTGTATATAAGAAAAATTAGAATCGTAAATAAAGCCCAAGTAACCATGATACTATGACGCTATGACTATAAGATAAGATATTGCGCATGTTTTTGTGACGTCATTGGAGACGTGCACGTTCGAAATGTCAGTTTTTGTATATATCAATAAATAATCTTTAATAAATAGTTTGGAGATATCCTTATGTGTACGATTATTGTAATTATTAAACCTCCTAACTTATTTTCGTCTAGTAATTTCATCACAGAATGCATACAAATCTCATTTAACTTTAACAAGAATTCAAATTCTACTCTCCAATGACGGCATGCGCGAACCCGACCGATTTTGAGCTACGGGAAGATCCTATCTTGTTATTCATAGTATCATGCAAGTAACTAGAGAGTAAGTAACTATTAAAGTGCAGGTGACACGTAAACGTTAACACTAACGTAAACGTAATATCTTTACGTTTACGGACACTATACGTTTTAGCTGTGAAGTGTAAAACGTTAACGTCTAACGTGTGTTTCTAACCTTACTTTTACTCAAATTTGTTGTGGATTAATTACAAATTTGAATGATTAGACAGTGTCCTTTTATTTTTTTTTTCCTGGTTTGGTTCACGGTTCTACGAACCGTGGGTTTGGTTAGTTTTTTATAAAATATTTTGATTGCTTTTACAGCAGAATGGAAGATATCTGTAATATTTGAAATGTGTGGGGAATCTGATTTCGAGGATGATGACATGTACGATGCTGTACTTCTACATGTATTTGGTTTTTGGTAATAACTTATTGAAAAATTGATATCCGTCATTTTTTTTTCGATTTTTTTCACTATTTTTAGATTACAATAATACAAACAAAAGATAAATCTTTGGTTAAAATCACAAAACAACAAAAAGTTTTTAATTTTCGGAGATTTGACAGAAATTCGGTAATACTCGGAACTATCGGAACAATTTGGATAACGTTAAGGGAATCCGTAAACGCACGCAAGGTTACGGAGACCCGTTAACGCAAACGTATGTATTTCTCTACTGCGCACGAGTAGCTGTCAAATTATACGTTAACGTTAACGTTTTGCCCTGCACTTTAACTCCCTACTAATAAAATAAGCAAAAACGACAATTAATTTCATTGACATACGTCAATTTTATCAAATTTGAATGATTGTGTGACAGGTAGATTTTTAAAATTTGAACTAACTGTAATTATGACGTCATTACGTCAGTTTGCTCAAACTAGTTTGATCAAATATTTGACCGTATGACACGGACTTATGACTTTTTATCAAAAAATAGTGTCAGCCATTTTTTTCCCAACAGACATTGTGTAAACAAACAGGTAAGGTTAGTATATAAGAAAAATAAAAAAAATAAAGTGCTACAATTAGCAAATCATTTTTTTAAAATCGATTATTATTATGATACCTGTACGAAAGGAAACAACGAAGCAGTGTTGTTATGGAATATGTGATTCATTATTTAATAAAAAATATTTATTTAGTAAACATTTTTTATTAATTTATAAACCAGTGTGTATGACGTATAATATGTATTATAAGTCATTGTCAAATCTGTATGTACGAAAAACATGGCTACCGACCACGGTTCGCTATTGAAAGCTAATTGGCTAATTTGGTAATTTGAGGCTATCTTCACCGAAACAAAATGTGAAAAGTTTTTATATTTTGAGAACGATTTCCGAAGTGAAAATTTAAACGTCAAAAAAACTTATTTTAAACTTAAATTGTGACTTATTCCCAATAAAAATGGTAATTGCATTATTTATATAGATTATGGCGCCATATATTAGTTATATTGCGATTTAAAAAAGATAACGATTTCCGAAGTGGAAATAGAAACGAAAAAAAACCCTATTTTAAGCTTAAATTGTGACTTATTTCCAATAAAAATAGTAATTTCAATATTTATATAGAGTATAGCGTCATCTATTATTTATATTGTGATTTAAAAAGTCAGAAAAGAAAAAAATTGTTTTTACATCAATCTCTTCGCACAATTTTTTAAAAATTGCTTTTTATACACACAATTTCCTTACAATAATAAACATTTAAGATGTATACATTTTTAACTAAAAATTAACCGTTTTGATTTCCACTATGGAAATCGTTTTTAAGAAAAATTATTTGAGAATTGTGTTGAAAAATGTGTACCTACAACCCCTAAAGTTTTTGAAGATGTATGGTTTGCCTGAAACTTTATGAGATTGGATTTTTTTGCCCTATGGAAATTTCAAATTCTAATTATTCTGTGTGTTTCTGTACCATTGAATTGAAGCTTTTATAAGGGCATTGTATTACATTTTTTCCACAGTAAAATGCTGAGGGAAGCGTCACAGAACTAGCGTCACAAGATAGCGTCGTCATGGGTAGCGTCATAGAATAGCGGTTATTGTTATCGATTAATTCGTTTTTAGTCATCATATATTTACTTTAAGTAAAATAACATAATACTTATGTAATATGCCATATAATACTAATCAATAAATATAGCAAATATAAGTCTATATTTTGGGACTAGTTACAATTCTTTTAATTATTAGACCGACGTGTAGACACTATTACAGAAAAATTTACTTTACAAGAATTGATCGGTAAAATTTTCTTGATCTTGTTTAAATAACGCCAGTTGCTTAATTTGATTCTTAACACTAGCTTGCATGAAAAAAAAATGTCTTTTACTATTCGCTCCGAGGGTAAACAAAGTGTCAAAGCAAAATCGACTGACCTGCTCATGGTGTGCGATAGCTAGAAATTTTATCAGGACGCTTTTGTGCATGGTACAATGAACATATTCATTGTACCATGGATGATGATAATGTATATACAACCTCACTTTCGCAGATTATGTTAATAAATCTTTATTAACGACAAAAAATATTTTTGTTGAACTATAAATGTCACTATAAATAAATAACTAATTAATTCTAAAAATTGTATCCGGATATTAACACTAGAAAATAAAATATTTAAGTTTAACAAAATAATCAATACTCAATACTATAACGTATCAAAAGACTCAATAGGGAGTTTTTGTAACTACCTAACGTAACGTATCTCCCTATATTTAAAGAACTTACGTATCGAAGAAAATGAAGGTTAAATTGAGAGTTTTTGTTCTTCACGTAACGTACCGATGGTGTTGCCCTCATCGAATTAATGATAAATGATTATAAACTAATAAGTTGTCAGTGGCACAGTTGTCCTTGTCATTTAACCCTATTTTTGATATTCAAAATAAATAATAAATATTTTTTCAACAATTTTTAATTTTGGAGATGGACGCAATAATAAATGTAGGTGTCTTTATTGATGTAAAAGAAAACGAGGACATAGAAAATGCGTTTCTTCTCCACATTTTGCACGAACATACTACCGCTTTAATTTATACCATGTCTGATATACAATGTAAAAATCTTTTTCACTGTTGGATTAAATTCCACCTTTCTGAATAATCGTAAGGGATCTGGCCTACGACTTCCTTCAACAAAAACAAATCATTTTCAGTGCTGAAGCGAAGACGTTTTCTACCACTTTCCATTATTTATAAAAATCAAAACAAATATACTTATCCACAAATGTGATGAAATATGAAATGTTGATGTTGATAGTTTGGTAATCGGATGCATTCGGTTACTTTCGGCTCGATAGGGATGCGTATGAACGTAACGTATCAGCCCGTTACGTTAGGTAATACGTATCTAGATACGTTAGTTTAACCATAAATGCGCATGCTTATATGTCAAAAAGATACGTTACGTATACGTATTTGCTTGCACAAAAACTCTCTAATAACGTCCTCACAAATCTGACAGCGTGTCACGTTGTAATATCAACCCTTAAATATCAGAATTACAGATAAAATAATATTATAATTCATACTCGTGTAACATTTGTTTATGTAAACATTCGGTAATTTAAATCGAGGTCATTCATATATAACATACTCTAATTAAAACAGCCAGTCAGCACTCTAGTAAAATTGCACGACTTACTTGTGGTGTAGGTCAGGGAATACACTTGACACGAATAGTAACAAGAGCGCTGAGTCAGCAAGGCCGAGGCTATTAAAAGCAACACCAATCATTCTCGGGAATCTTAATTATGATACCGACACTATGGCCAGCGTCAATTAAGTACTGATATATTTAAGTTTATAATAGTGAAATATTGTACAAAGCAGTGATTAATAAATGGGCAACTAGTTACAACAATATTATTTACTACCCAAGATAATATTTACCATATGGCGATCCTGCCAGGATTAATAAATGGGCAACTAGTTACAACAATATTATTTACTACCCAAGATAATATTTACCATATGGCGATCCTGAATTGGTAGAAACCAGGAGTCTTCGTTCCAGAAGTATAGAATGGGAGGAAAGTCATCCAAGGAAGACCTACAGGAGAATGGAGTTGTCAACAGCAACTTCATAGTAAAAAGTAAAGATGTCAGACCAGGCGAAGAAATAAAGGTACTCTTATACATCATTACCACGGTCCTGATACTAAAATTGGTATGGTCGTTATGGAAGGCGCATAGGAGAAATATGAAGCGGAGCATACACCGGGACATGGCAGCGAGATCAACAACAAATTTAGACGTTTAAGTGGTGAGTCTGCATATTATCTATTTTTTTTTGCACTTCCTCACACGTATATTAACATAGCAGTTACTTTGTTAAATATTAATTATTATTTTTATGACTTTTTAAAGATAATTTCACTTATATTTTAGTATGGATAATTTTTAATTTATTAATTTATTGAATTTATTTAAATTTATTGAATTTATTGAATTTTAATGGGTATTTGACGATATTATATTTTTTTTTGCTACATTATTCTCGAATTTTATCGTACTACATAAGACTATCGGATTTGTGTTTTCGTTCTTAAATGCCTAGCAGTTGGGAAGATTTTGTCAAAATACTTGAAGCCATTACGCAGGATATTACTAAGCAGAGCAAAAGAGTGTTAAAAAAGGAGATACCTAAAAGCAAGGAGGTAAAAACTGAGATAACGACACAAATAATTGAAGCTTATAATAGATTGGTACACCTCATAACCAAAAATTGGGATGCACTAACTGATATCCAGAGAGAAACTTGTAAGAGATACTTCAACAAAAACCGAGACAAAGTCATACGATCATTCCAAGCTATAAATTCCAGAATATTAGTTCCTAATCTGATAAATCAACAGATTGATAAGAATATAGAAGAAGATCAAAGTGACACGGAACAAGAAGAAACCATGGCGCTTAGCATCAATGAATTTTTAAACATTGCAAGCAAAATCTTACCAAGTGAATTTGACGGAACCACAGGCAAACTACAATCCTTCGTGGACGCGCTCGAACTTTTACAGAAAATAGCAGTAGGACATGAGGAAACAGCGATAAGCCTCATAAAAACAAGGTTAACAAATAAAGCCAGAAACTTAATAACCACAGAAGACACTATTTTAGACATACAGGCAACACTGAAGAGAGAACTAAAAGGTGATACGCCGAAAACGGTGATAGCAAAACTAGACAAAAAGAAGCAAGGACATAAAGATGCAGCTGTGTACGCAGCCGAGGTTGAGGCATTAGCCGAACAATTAAAAGTGGCATACATAACAGAGGGAATGCCAGGAGATTTAGCTAAGAAATATACAACAGAGGCTGTAGTAGCTACGATGAAACGTAACGCCAGCACAGACAAAGCCAAGCTAATATTAGAGGCAGGCAATTTCACAACCCCACAAGAGGTGATGTCAAAATTCCTATCAATAGACACAACAGAAGACAATGTACATGGAAGAGTGTTAAATTATGAAACATACTATAACAAAAGAGGGAAATTCCAGCACAAAAGAGGATATCATAATGGATATAACCAGTGGAGAAGACCAAATTTCTCGCAACAAAACAATGGAAAAAGAGACCACCGTCAACATGAGCAAAAAGGGTCCAGAAAATTTGATAACCAGGCACAGAGGGGAAATTCAAGAGGATTCAACAGACATATACGATTATTAGAACTAGAAGATAGTCCGCAGGAATCAGAAAACCCACAGTTGGGGTTTTGAACAAACAACTCTCATCTGAGACGGATGAACAGATGACAGAACCAGAATATTTTATCTACAATTTCGACTTAAACCTTACAAACTTCGTAAGAATAAAAACAGGAATCTTAGGACAAGTAAATACATTTATTATAAGTCGAAAGAAAATGCAAAAAAGTATTTTTGAAGTGTGTATATTTTAGGCAATTCCTAGCTGAGCGCTTTCGGCTTTACAAAGCCATCATCAGAGCTATGCTACAATAAAATGTTCTAATAAGTACTAATTGGTAAAGATTGTAATTTTTAACTTACGTCAATTTTTTAAAAATACCACTACAAAGAAGAGATCTCATTTCCTTAAGTTTTAAAATTATGATATTGTAGGAGTTGGAATTCTTAAAACACATAAAAAACATATAAAAAGTCGACACTGGACTTCACAAACACGTTAAAAAATTGAAAAAATTTTTGTCATGGTACGGGTTTTAAGACCCGACCATCTATTGATGTGAGGACGTAGACTGAATAGAACTAGTGAAATCAAATGTCGGTCCTTTTAAACGATTTTTCAAAAGTGACAGGTGACAAATGTCATATATAGGAAATAGAGATTGTTTTTTTAAATTCTTACAAAATTATTTAGTAGTTTGGAATTACTACTAGTCATCAAAGACTTTCTAAAAATTAAGTTTTTAAATTAAATTTTATGTGTTCATCACATCATACAGAATGAAATTAATTTGTAAATTCACTCAAGTCATTGCTCAAGGTCAATGTGTGTTCAATCTGACAGCTATCCTTAAGGAACAAGGGCTCAAATTGTTCAACAACACTATAAAGAAGAAACCTGGTATTAATGTTATGTTATCTGATACTTAAGTGTATTAAGAATTGTATGTCTTGATGGAAAAATGTAAGAACTTTGTATAAAAATTTTTTAAGAATGTATTTTCATGTTTCAATTAAGAACAACTGTCAAATGAATTACAAAATGTTGTAAATTTTAATAAAGTTTAAAATTTGTTTAAAAAAATAAAAGTATGAAAAATATATAACAAGATTGCATGAGGTCACCCTTCTTCCTCTAAAGTCTCCCATAATAATTTAAAAAGAGGTTTATAGTTGCAATTGAGGTTGATTTGTGTGTTTAAGCAACAATCAGGGTTTATTTTCATTTCTTTGGATATTTCTAGATCTTCCAAGAGATTCATGAGTCTAAAGTTTTTATTGGGAATGTTGTGTAAAATTTTACTGTTTTCAGAAGGAGAAAAAGAATGATTATTAAATTTAATGTGATATCCAAAGTTTGATTTTTCTGGGTTATTGAGGTGTTCTTTGATTCTTTGATTCAGAGTTCTCATTGTTCTACCTACATAAGTCATATTACAGTCACCACAGGACAGCTTGTAAATACCACTTCTGTTTAGTTTGTCAACTTTGTCTTTGGTCTTGCTGAAGATGGACTTGATGTTATATTTGGTTTTAAAGGAGATGTTTAAGTCATTAATTTTATTAACAAGTACTCTTGAAATTTTTTCTGAAATTGGTCCTAAGTAAGTTAAGGATCTATATATGGAAGTAGTGTTGGATTTGTTATCAACATTAAAAGCTTGGTTTAGTCTCTTTTTGAGTATAGATTTTCTAATGACTTTATCAACAGTAGTAGAAGGAAAACAGTACTGTTTTCCTTCTACTACTGTTGATAAAGTCATTAGAAAATCTATACTCAAAAAGAGACTAAACCAAGCTTTTAATGTTGATAACAAATCCAACACTACTTCCATATATAGATCCTTAACTTACTTAGGACCAATTTCAGAAAAAATTTCAAGAGTACTTGTTAATAAAATTAATGACTTAAACATCTCCTTTAAAACCAAATATAACATCAAGTCCATCTTCAGCAAGACCAAAGACAAAGTTGACAAACTAAACAGAAGTGGTATTTACAAGCTGTCCTGTGGTGACTGTAATATGACTTATGTAGGTAGAACAATGAGAACTCTGAATCAAAGAATCAAAGAACACCTCAATAACCCAGAAAAATCAAACTTTGGATATCACATTAAATTTAATAATCATTCTTTTTCTCCTTCTGAAAACAGTAAAATTTTACACAACATTCCCAATAAAAACTTTAGACTCATGAATCTCTTGGAAGATCTAGAAATATCCAAAGAAATGAAAATAAACCCTGATTGTTGCTTAAACACACAAATCAACCTCAATTGCAACTATAAACCTCTTTTTAAATTATTATGGGAGACTTTAGAGGAAGAAGGGTGACCTCATGCAATCTTGTTATATATTTTTCATACTTTTATTTTTTAAACAAATTTTAAACTTTATTAAAATTTACAACATTTTGTAATTCATTTGACAGTTGTTCTTAATTGAAACATGAAAATACATTCTTAAAAAATTTTTATACAAAGTTCTTACATTTTTCCATCAAGACATACAATTCTTAATACACTTAAGTATCAGATAACATAACATTAATACCAGGTTTCTTCTTTATAGTGTTGTTGAACAATTTGAGCCCTTGTTCCTTAAGGATAGCTGTCAGATTGAACACACATTGACCTTGAGCAATGACTTGAGTGAATTTACAAATTAATTTCATTCTGTATGATGTGATGAACACATAAAATTTAATTTAAAAACTTAATTTTTAGAAAGTCTTTGATGACTAGTAGTAATTCCAAACTACTAAATAATTTTGTAAGAATTTAAAAAAACAATCTCTATTTCCTATATATGACATTTGTCACCTGTCACTTTTGAAAAATCGTTTAAAAGGACCGACATTTGATTTCACTAGTTCTATTCAGTCTACGTCCTCACATCAATAGATGGTCGGGTCTTAAAACCCGTACCATGACAAAAATTTTTTCAATTTTTTAACGTGTTTGTGAAGTCCAGTGTCGACTTTTTATATGTTTTTTATGTGTTTTAAGAATTCCAACTCCTACAATATCATAATTTTAAAACTTAAGGAAATGAGATCTCTTCTTTGTAGTGGTATTTTAAAAAATTGACGTAAGTTAAAAATTACAATCTTTACCAATTAGTACTTATTAGAACATTTTATTGTAGCATAGCTCTGATGATGGCTTTGTAAAGCCGAAAGCGCTCAGCTAGGAATTGCCTAAAATATACACACTTCAAAAATACTTTTTTGCATTTTCTTTCGACTTGTCATAAGTGTGTACAAAAAAATATCAGTCTTTTGACATTTATTATAGACACAGGAGCAGATATTTCAATACTTAAATGTACACAAGACTCTATGAGAGAATATGTAAAACCGAACTCAAAAGCAAGAATAAAAGGAGTAACTCGAGGAGAACTACAAACAATGGGAGAAATCGAAACTACGCTAGACGTACGTGGCAATCTTTTTGGACATACCTTTCAATTGGTAGAAAACAACTTTCCTATACCAACAGACGGAATAATTGGAAGAGATTTTATCACAAATTTTCAATGCATATTAGATTACGCAAATTTGAAAATACATATCAAAAATGATAGAAACTATTACATCAGTACAAATATTTTGGATACTGTAGACGATAGCACAATTATAATACCACCCAGATGTGAAGTTTACAGAACAGTTCAATATTTTCAAAAGTTAAAGGCAGATAGACTAGTGGAACAACAGGAGATACTACCAGGAATATTCATAGCGAGAGCGATAATATCAAGGAATAACCCATATATCAAAATTTTAAATACGACTTACGAAACTGCTACGATAGAGACGGGTACAATCAAAACATCAGACATGAAATTGTTTAAAGTATACAGATTAATCAACGACAGCAAGGACAGGAAGAAAGAACTACGGGAAACATTAAAGCTAGATATACCGGAATACACTCGAGATAAATTAGTATCGTTATGCGAAGATTTTGCAGATATATTTGCATTAAGACATGATATGCTAACATGCAACAACTTTTATGAACAAAAATTGAGAGTAAAAGAACACACACCAGTTTACATAAAGAATTATAGGACACCACATTCGCAGACAGAAGAATTGAATAGACAAGTACAACAATTAATAGACCAAGGAATTGTCGAGCCATCGACATCAGAATACAACAGTCCAGTCGTACTAGTACCGAAAAAAGCTATAGATGGAAACAAAGCATGGAGACTATGTATAGATTTCAGACAGCTAAACAAGAAACTAGTCACAGATAAATTTCCGTTACCAAGAATAGACTCAATATTAGACCAACTAGGTAGAGCAAAATGGTTCTCAGTAATAGACTTAATGTCAGGATTTCATCAGATACCACTAGAACAGTCATCAAGGAAATACACATCTTTTAGCACGGAAAAAGGAGCATTTCAATTTACCAGATTACCTTTTGGACTAAATATAAGCCCAAATAGCTTTTCGAGAATGATGTCAATAGCATTTACAGGTTTAACACCGGAGAAAGCATTTCTGTATATGGACGACATAGTAGTAATAGGAATAACAGAAAAGCATCATTTAGACAACTTAAAAAAGACATTTGAGATATGTCGGAAATTTAATTTGAAGCTAAACCCAGCAAAATGTCAATTTTTTAGAAAAGAAGTTACATATTTGGGACATGATCTGTCGCAGGAAGGAGTATCGCCGGATAAAGCGAAATATTCGACAATAGAGAACTACCCGACACCGAAGAATGCGGAAGAAGCCAAAAGATTCATAGCATTTTGTAATTACTATAGACGTTTTATTCCGAATTTTGCAGAGATATGCATACCTATAAACAGATTGTCGAGAAAAGGAGTAGAATTTTTTTGGTCGCAAGATTGTGAAGAATCATTTAAGAAACTCAAATCATCTTTGATAAAACCACCTATTTTAAAATACCCAGACTTCAACAAACAATTCATACTAACAACAGACGCATCTAATGCAAGTTGCTCAGCAATTCTAAGTCAGAACTACGAGGGAACAGATTTACCAATAGCTTACGCATCGCGCAGCTTCAACAAAGGAGAGCTTAACAAACCTATAATAATTAAAGAATTACTTGCAATCCATTGGGGAATCAACCATTTCAAATGTTATTTATACGGAGCACCAACATTTTTGATAAAAACGGATCATAAACCACTAACACACCTATTTTCAATGAGAGATCCTACCTCAAAACTCACAAGAATCAGATTAGATTTAGAGGAATACGATTTCGAGATAGAATATATAACAGGGAAAAATAATTACGCAGACAGTCTGTCGAGAATATCAACAAATCAGTTGAAAGACTTATACATAGACAACAAACATATTTTAGCTATAACCAGAGCTCAATCAAAGAAGAAAGCCGAAAGTGCGAAGCACAGGGAGATAGAAGAGGAAATTATATCACAACATAAAACCCACAAGCAAACAGTAAGAAAGGTACTAAACAACATGGAGGCGCATAGACTACCAATTTTGTCTTTTGGAGCAAACCGAGTCTCACCAAGACTGAGCATTCGGGTCAAAAACAAAATCAAATGCAGCAAGAGCATGACCACAGGATTTAATCACTTTGATTTAGGTCAATTGTTGGTACAGCTTGATCAGCTAGCGGTAGAGAATGCAATAAGTAAAGTAAAAATATATTTAAATGATATTATTTTTAATTCGTGCACAATTGAAGAATTCATAAACGAAGGAAATAAGATATTGAAAAATGTAGAAATATACATATGTGAAGTACCAGAAGTCATAGAGGACGAACAAGAAAAACTAAGAATAATAGAAGAATACCATAATCACCCGATGTTTGGAGGTCATGTGGGAAATAATAGACTTGTAAAGAAACTAAAAGCAAGATTTAGATGGAAGAACATGGAAAAGGACGTACGTAAATATATTAAACAGTGCCATAAATGCCAAATTAATAAACCAAAAAGATCACATGTCGAAGAATTTGTGATATCGGACACTTCGTCAAAACCATGGGACATAGTGTATATAGACACGATAGGTCCATTCCCTAAAAGTAGTGAAGGCAATCGATACTGTATCACGATGATTTGCGAACTGACGAAATACGCAGTAAGTATCCCAGTAGCTAATAAAGAAGCTGAAACGATAGCTCGTGGAATTTTTGATAATTTCATACCTACATACGGACTCATGAAACAGATTAGAACGGATCAAGGCACGGAATACAAAAATGAAGTAATGAATGAATTAACTAAAATGCTAAAGATCACACACAATTTTTCAACAGCATACCACCCTCAGTCAATAGGGAGTTGTGAGAAGCTACATAGGACACTAAATGAATACGTAAGATCATTCATAGACGACAACAAAGAAAATTGGGATATGTGTTGCAGAATGTTCACATACTGTTACAATACTACCCCTAATGCATATCACGGTTACACACCTTTTGAATTGTTGTATGGGCGAAAGGCAAATTTACCAGAAGATCTCACACAGGAAATTCAACCATGCTATAACATAGATGCCTATTACAATGAGGTCCGATATAAACTACAAATCGCACACGACAGAGCTAAAACGTTCTTACTAAAACACAAAAAGAAAAGACAAGACGCAAGCAAGCTAACTGCAGCACCTCAACATTTTAAAATAGGAGATCTAGTCCTGCTCAAAAGAGAAGAAAATAATAAGTTTGATAGTCTTTATGCAGGTCCTTTTGTCATAACAGAATTAAATAATGTTAACTGTAAAATTAGGCTAGATAACGGAAAGATTAGGGAGGTGCATAAAAATAGATTATACGCTTACAATCAGTAGACACAAGTGAACGCGGAGATTTTATGAGACAATATTAATGATATCGCGGGAAAAGTGAAAGGACAAATGAATAAACTATTTTACCACATATGTTTTAGAGTTAAGATAATGTATATATGTACACAGTAGCATAGGTAAACAGTACTTACTTGAGGTTGAAAAATTTCTCTTCTTCCGAAGGGAAGGAGAGAGAGGAATAAGACAGTTGTAAAAGAGAAATTTTTTTCCCAAAAGGGGATGGTGTAATATCAACCCTTAAATATCAGAATTACAGATAAAATAATATTATAATTCATACTCGTGTAACATTTGTTTATGTAAACATTCGGTAATTTAAATCGAGGTCATTCATATATAACATACTCTAATTAAAACAGCCAGTCAGCACTCTAGTAAAATTGCACGACTTACTTGTGGTGTAGGTCAGGGAATACACTTGACACGAATAGTAACAAGAGCGCTGAGTCAGCAAGGCCGAGGCTATTAAAAGCAACACCAATCATTCTCGGGAATCTTAATTATTATACCGACACTATGGCCAGCGTCAATTAAGTAATGATATATTTAAGTTTATAATAGTGAAATATTGTACAAAGCAGTGATTAATAAATGGGCAACTAGTTAACTAGTTAAGAAAAATAATAAGTTTGATAGTCTTTATGCAGGTCCTTTTGTCATAACAGAATTAAATAATGTTAACTGTAAAATTAGGCTAGATAACGGAAAGATTAGGGAGGTGCATAAAAATAGATTATACGCTTACAATCAGTAGACACAAGTGAACGCGGAGATTTTATGAGACAATATTAATGATATCGCGGGAAAAGTGAAAGGACAAATGAATAAACTATTTTACCACATATGTTTTAGAGTTAAGATAATGTATATATGTACACAGTAGCATAGGTAAACAGTACTTACTTGAGGTTGAAAAATTTCTCTTCTTCCGAAGGGAAGGAGAGAGAGGAATAAGACAGTTGTAAAAGAGAAATTTTTTCCCAAAAGGGGATGGTGTAATATCAACCCTTAAATATCAGAATTACAGATAAAATAATATTATAATTCATACTCGTGTAACATTTGTTTATGTAAACATTCGGTAATTTAAATCGAGGTCATTCATATATAACATACTCTAATTAAAACAGCCAGTCAGCACTCTAGTAAAATTGCACGACTTACTTGTGGTGTAGGTCAGGGAATACACTTGACACGAATAGTAACAAGAGCGCTGAGTCAGCAAGGCCGAGGCTATTAAAAGCAACACCAATCATTCTCGGGAATCTTAATTATGATACCGACACTATGGCCAGCGTCAATTAAGTAATGATATATTTAAGTTTATAATAGTGAAATATTGTACAAAGCAGTGATTAATAAATGGGCAACTAGTTACAACAATATTATTTACTACCCAAGATAATATTTACCATAACGTGACTGTAAATAGAGGGGAGACCCACGGAGCGAATATGCAGTTCGCTAATCCCAGTCCGAACTGTCTAGTGAATTTAGTATTCTCCATTCGCTTAGCTCGGGCATATTTTGACAGATTCATTGTCGGAAACCTACAACACAAAAATTCCTACTTCTCAGTATTAATAGCTCAAATATACTACTATTGCAGACTTCTTCCTTTAAAAAAAGAAGAATTATTCCAAGTAGTAGAAGTGTATACCAAAGAATATAGACGCTTATAGCGTCTATATTCTTTGTGTATACTAAACCCATAACATTTTCCCTGTATATTTAAAATATAATATTTGAGTTGTTACAATTGAAGATATTGTAGTAAATATTTTGTATTATTCGCGTAGTTTATTTTAGCTAATATAGTTTTATTGTTCCATTATTTTTGTTTAATTCTTTGTTAGTTCTATTTAGTTAATTAGTTAGTTCTATTTTGAATTTAATTATTAGAGATAGTCAAAGTTTTCCATTTGTTCTATCAGATAAGGCGTTGGTAAGTTTTTCTTGAATAAAGATAAATATGATAAATGTTCTTTAAAAGTTAATATTTTTAGATGAGTAAAGAAGCTGTTAAATTATGAGGTAATCAAACTGCACAAAGATTTATTCAAAACACCAACCATTTTTGTTTAATTATTTGCCCATTCGGCGTAGGTGGATCATTAAAATATATTTATAAAATTATGTAAATATGTTCTTAATAACAAAAACATTTCAGTTAACATCCAGTTCAGTTTGACATGGCGTCAAAAATTAAATAAAAGCTGTGATAAAAGTTACAGTAATTTAGTTTATATCACAAACCATGTTTATATCGTTAAGTTGCTCCAAATGTAGGCAACCAACTTAAACTTTTTGTTAGGATTTAGCTGGAGTTTCTTGAGAATATTTTTAATAAACGTTTATTATTTTCCAGTTTTTTATTATTTTTTAAAAGTGATGGTAATAATGCTGAATAAACAATATTTCAAATGATATTTAATCACAAAACGTACTTAATATTGTGTTATTGTAAAATCCTCATAATAAAGTACGTTAGATAAAAAAGGTAAAATCCCGGGCCGTCCAAAACTAGTTTCTAATAGGAATAATAGAAGATTATGATTTGTTTTAATTATATTTTTGATGATATTGGATATTTTTGATGAATGATATTTTTGAATTTTTTATCTAACCTACTTTATAACACAATATTACGTACGTCCTGTGATTAGATATCATTTGAAATATTGCTTATTCAGCATTATTATCATCACTTTAAAAAAAAATAATAAATTAACTGGAAAATAATATTAAATATATTCTCAAGAAACTCAAGCTAAATGCTAAGAAAAAGTTTAAGTTGGTTGCCTACATTCGGCGCAACCTAACGATATAAACTAAATTACCGTAACTTTTTTTTATAAAACATATATTTTATATATAATAGAAACTTACATTCTATATACATGCTATAAATTTCTAATTCATAGTATAAGTTTGCAAAAGAGGTCGACGAAATACTCTAATGAAATGCGCTATGAGCACGTGTACTTGGTTGTATAATAATTTACAGCCACTACTAGTCTGTCAAAAAGTAACTAACTTCGTAAAAACATAATTACTAAAATCACTAGACAGTTCGGACTGGCATTAGTGAACCGAGTATAATTATTTTTTTGCAAAGTTACTTTTTGACAGGCTAGAAGTTACTGGAAATTACTATACAACCAAACACATGTGCTCATAGGGTATTTCATTAGAGTACTATTATTTCGTCGACCTTTTTTGCAAATTTATACTAATATGTATTCTATTATTCTCATCAGAAACTAGTGTTGGACGATCCGGAATTTTACCTTTTTTATCTAACATACTTTATGTGGATTATATAACACAATATTGAGTACATTTTGTGATTATAGATCATTTGAAGTATTATCTATTCGGCATCATTATCATCACTTTTAAAAAAATAATAAATTAACTGGAAAGTATTAAACGTTTATTGACATTATTGTTTGGACTTCAAATTACACGTCAATTAGTGCAAAATTGTCTGAACGGCAACATTGTAAATGTTAGAATAAATTGTTCCTTTCAGGTTGACAAACACGATTTTCATTCTGTCAAAGTTTAAATTAATGTATTCAAGTTTATTTCAACAAGAAGTTTATAACCAGCGCAAATATACAGTCCAACCTGTATGGTTTCTTCTAATTCCTTCAATTATTCTCAATAAACTCAAGCTAAATGCTACCAAATTTTAAGTTGGTTGCCTACATTTGGCGCAACTCAACGATATAAACTAAATTAGCCTAACTCCTTTATAAAATATATTTTTTATATATAGGAAATAATGATATAATAGAAACTTACTTCTTTATAAATGCTGTAAATTTCTAAATCATAGTATAAGTTTGCAAAAGAGGTCGACGAAATACTCTAATGAAATACGCTATGAGCACGTGTGCTTGGTTGCATAGTAATTTCCAGCCACTTCGAGTCGGTCAAAAAGTAACTAACGTAACAACATAATTACTAAAATCACTAGGCAGTTTGAACTGGGATTAGCGAACCGAGTCTAGGAATTTTTGTGTTGCAGGATTCTGACTAAGAATCTTTCAAAATATGCCCGAGCTAAGCAAATGGGCATTACCTTTTTTAGTATTGTTCAAATATAGTTCAAATTGGTAACAAACGGCTTTCAAAAAACAAAAAAAATTAATTTAACACATCACAGAGAGAGCAATAAATACTATGTTGAAGTCACGATTAATTGTAATGAAAATTTCATTTCGTAATTTTTGTTTGTTTGTCGTTTCTTTTTTGATTTTTTTTCTTTTCCTTGGTTGTTTCATGACTTCTAATGTATCCTTCTATTGTACTCTGTGTTCATTGTCCCAGCCTTGTTTTCATATCTGTGATTTGTCATAGTAAAGAAAAAATCAACAACAAGAATATACCAACAACAACAGGTTAAGAAACCCTGGAACACAGTCTATAATTACACACACGCACACACACACACACACACACACACACACACACACACACACACACACACACACACACACACACTTACACACAAACACAAACACACGCACACATACACACACGCACGCACGCACACACACGCATGGACGCACGGATGAACGCACGCATGCACGCACGCACGCACACACACCCATGGACGCACGGATGAACGCACGCATGCACGCACGCACGCATAAAGCAAATACCAAATAGTGAAACAGTAGACGGTACTTCAGACTAGCGCGGTGTTTCATATTATATTTTGTATTTTTAAATTTAAATAAGATATTTAAAACTAAATAAAGTAATTTTATTATTTTTTTACTTCTCATTTAAGGTCTATATTTTGATTATTATTTTTCATACAGTTTTCGATTAAATCTTAATAATATATTTTTTCTAATATTATATTATTTATCTATGATATATTTTTTTATAAACTGAACAAACTAATCATTTAAGATTATAAAGATTTAAGAGACAAGTTCTGCCATCTATGAGAATATTACTATATTAACCGGTCAAGGTTAACCACTGCAACCAATTTTAGAAATAAAATTTACCAAAAAGAATACATTTTTAATTATTTATGATATGACATTAGACATTATTTATGTCATTTCATAACAGCTTTCGCGCGTATATTTTCCATAATTATAAAAAATGAGTCAAATAGATGAAAAATAAATTTCTTTTAATGTTTATGTGTTAACAAAATGTGTACGTTTATAGGTAACTTTATATTGTATGAAGCCGCTAACATATTTACTGAGTTTAATATTAATTTCAGCAATGGAAGACAAAGAGTCTGTTATTAACACATCTGAAGAAATTGCGAGTACTTTAACTCAAGTTATACTAAAACAGGAAAGTTTTTTACAGTTTTTGAAAAAATGGAAAGTACCCCCAACGGAAAAGGTGAGTTTTCAAAGTATTAAGAAGTGGACTTTCAGATGCATAACAAATTGTTATTTTCTAATCTAAGTAGCGCAAACAACATATAATTGAAAATTTCTAACTTTAGTTTGCAAGAATTTTTCCGATAACTACTAAAATATGCTTTAAGCCATTTAAAATTTCATTTTTCAGGTATTTAATCTCTTCCTAAATATTTTATGCTCTAAAACTTTACATTCTTAGATACACATAGCATGTAACATACAAAACAAACTTTCTAGTATTTAATGTGTATCTAATAATTCATAATTATTAGATACACATGTTACTCTTCTGCATACAACACCAACTTTCTAGTATACAAATCCACAAAATTATAGAATGTTTTAGAAGTTAAATCTTTTGTGAAAAAGATGCAAGCAAGTAAATACAAACAATCTTATATTTTAGCTAAATAAATTCATAACAACCACCTTTTGGGTGGTAATACTAAAACTTTTTGAGTCCTAAACCAAAGTGTGAAAATATAGCAACTATATATGAAAATTGTCTGTTCAGTGGAACTATAAAACAATGACAAAAGTTTATTTGTAAATTAATAATGTCTATGCCCTCCTTCAACATTTCTTGTTTTGGCTTACCATCTGCTCATACTTAAAGCTTTGAACATTATTCCTCTGGTAGATGTTTCCATTTATCCAGATGAAGTTCTGTGAGTTGATGAACAGTCTATCATGCACCTGAATTATTGTGGTTGATTAAACATATTCATATTACACAAGTTAAATATTATGTTTATACAGGATTAAGGCACAATTCGTTGTAATAAAAATTACATTCTATAATTTCTTGATGTTTCAACTTCACTCGAATTAAATTAAGGATGTTATTACACCTTCTTAATTTAATTTTAATTTTTTTAAATTATTTAACTCTTTAACAGGCAGACCTATTTTTTTGTAAATCTATACTTTTGAATACTACAGGCAATAATGTCTATGCCCTCCTTCAACATTTCTTGTTTTGGCTTACCATCCACTCATACTTAAAGCTTTGAACATTATTCCTCTGGTAGATGTTTCCATTTATCCAGATGAAGTTTTGTGAGTTGATGAACAGTCTATCATGCACCTGAATTATTGTGGTTGATTAAACATATTCATATTACACAAGTTAAATATTATGTTTATACAGGATTAAGGCACAATTCGTTGTAATAAAAATTACATTCTATAATTTTTTGATGTTTCAACTTCACTCGAATTAAATTAAGGATGTTATTACACCTTCATAATTTAATTTTAATTTTTTTAAATTATTTAACTCTTTAACAGGCAGACCTATTTTTTTGTAAATCTATACTTTTGAATACTACAGGTATTTCATTGTGCATCATTAATAAGACAAATAATGTTTAAAACAATTTTTCTTTGTTAGAAGTGCTGGAAAGGGTGGTAAATATAGCTACCAGTCTGCATTTTCACAATCAACTAATACTTTCTAAGCAATGCTATATTTAGCGACCAGTAAAAACAATTAAAAAAATTTATAAAAAAAATACTTTATTTTGAAAATATAAAAAAAAGCTGAATACAGGAATATTTTAAATTTATTATTTAAAAACTTTCTGTCTACTATAGAAAGGAGCAAAGGGTGCAAAATAAATAATTTGGTGGCATGGTCCTCCCTTCCTCATGGAAACTCCTTGTAGTTGGCTGTTCATCCTAAGCAAGATCTTCCTGAGACTAATAAAGTTACCCATTCTTTACTGTTACACAATTACAGTAATTTCTTGTTTCTTGCAAGAGTCATTGCTTGTTGCTTGCAACTGTTCTGAAACAGCTCTGCTTCAAGGCACATGATTCCAATCCTTACCACCAACCACCATAGAGCTTAAAGCATCTGTCATCTGTCACATGTATTGCAAAGATGGTTTAAGCAGAGACATTTCCAAAGGAACTTCATAACTTTTCTAAAGGAAAATCCCTCTATTCTAAGAGTAAAATCCTGTCTTTAATTCCATTTCTGGATAATGATGATATAACCAGGTAGGGGGTACATTAATCAACTCTAAATATGATTTTAATAAAAGGCATACAATACTCCTTCCTGCAGATCATCCTGTTATGACTATGATTTTGGAACATCTCATGTTGATGCTCGCCAGTCCTCAACATTTATTTTCTGCCATTTGAAAATAGTTTTGGCTTATTTCAGGTAGATCTATTGTCAAGCATGGTGTTCGTCAGTGTAAACTCTATTTTTGTACCAATCTTCCTCAGTGTTTACCCATAATAGGAAATCTTCCTGCATCTATACTTTGTGTTAAGTTAAGAAAATAAAATTGCGCTTATGGATTGCCAAAACTCTCAGGCCTGTTTTGCTATTAGATTGTGGATATATGATTCATTCTAATCATAGCCATATTCACCACTGTGTAGTTGTAGTTTTCACTAATAAAAGTATATGTATAGTTGAATACAAAATAATGCATTATAAATCCTTGTTCCTTTAATTGACAGATATAGGCATGTACTTATTATAGGTCTAATAGAAATAGTTAAATTTCACTATTGTTTAACATTACATATTTATTAACGCTTTAGATAAGATGTAACTGAAAAAAAAAACAAGTGCAGCTTTAATTTTATTTTCATTTAAGTAATAACAAAATTACATAGATAAAAATTTTTCCTTGTATACAGGGTGAATCACCACTAACAGAACGAAAAATTACAGTGAAAGAGTAAAAGAATTAAAAATTTTTAAATTATTAGTTTGTAAGTTGATAAAAGCTACATTTTAAAATTAGTTTGAAATATACATGGTGTCCCAATAAATTTCGGTGTATCAAAGTTATATTTTATCTTCTCATTCTTCTTCCTCTTTATAAGCAATCTTGCTTATTCATTGGTAGATTGATACCTCCATGGAAGATTGTTACTCCATCTTTTGCGCTGTCAGCCAATACTTCTACCAATTAATAATTTATCTCTTGCTATTTTGACCACACTTGTCCCCCCATTCTGCTTATGTGGTTACTCCATTCTTTTTTCTATTTAGTGTCCATTCATTTATACACTATACATTAAATTATATTTACAGACTTTTCAGATTTGGCACTTTGTGTCCGCCGATTTGCACACTATCACATAATTTACTCACAGCATATTAACATCATCCTCATCTTCTCTATCATCGCTATCACTTTCATTACTGACACTGTCGACCGTCACATCGATTACCTCAGGATCAATATCATCCATGAACCCATCAATAACCCAAAATTTTTGCTCCTCCCTAGTAGCATGTTTACAATAGTTTTTCCAGTTTTCCACCGTTACTACACCAAATACATTTCTTATTAATTGTTCCATAGCGGCGGTCTTAAACTCTGTGTTGTGTGAGGCAATATGTCTTTTGACTTGACTCCATACCATTTCAATTGGATTTAACTTACAATAGTATGGAGGTAGTCTAAGAATGGCAACATTTTTCTCTTTGCACATCTCGTCGATGTTATGTTTTATGCATTTTTCTTTGTACATGTTTATGACTTCCATGAGCTCTGGTTTTAAATAATCTTCTTCAAAAAAAATATCCTTCTCCAGCAACCACATCTTAATTTGATCTTTATTGAAGGCTTGTGTCAGAATCACTTCTTCGCTCCTCAAATGGTATGAAGCGTTGTCCATCACCACAATAGTTTTCTCTGGAAGATTAGGAAACAGCTTTTCCGTAAGTCCTTGTTCAAATATAGGACCATTCATCTTATCATGATAGTCTGCTGAGTTTTTTTAGCTAAAAACTAAAAAGCAGCACCTTCTACAAAGCCCAATTCGCTACCTACACGCACTATAACAAATCTGAGGTCTCGTTGTGTCGGCTCCTTTAGGCCTGTTGACAACCCCTTAACAAACACATCCCTGGTTGAAGGCACTGAGAAGTCCTTCCATTCTTTAAAAACACTATGTCCAACATTCACTTAAGTTTCGTCCAAATAAACAACAGTGTATCCATGAGAACGAAATTTTTTATCTCACGTAAATACTGATGCCTCCATTTTAGAATGTCGGTCCGTTCAATTACGTTTGACTTTACTCCTCGTTTGCAAAAAACACTCCCGTCATAGCACTTACTTTATCGGTTAAACTTCTAACACTTTCACCACTTCTTAAATTTAGATGATAATTAAATACATTTAAAACAATTTGTTTTGCACGGATGTCCTAAGATATTCCCTTGGTTTAATTCTTGAATTTTCATTTTCAATTAACATTTAACTGTAAAGTCAGAATAACTAGTAAAGTACCACAAAGCTTTAAAAGAGACTGGAGATGTTGGAGTAAATGTTATGCATATGATCTGCAAAATATTTGGGAAACTGGAGAGTGGCCCAACGACTGGACAATATCTACTTTCATCCCTATATTCAAAAAAAAGGAACTCCACTAGATTGCAGCAACTACAGAACAGTGATCCTAATATCCCATGCAAGCAGGGTTCTACTTCATATAATACACGAAAAATTAAAAGCTTTTCTATTGCCTCAGATATCAAAGGCAGGTGTCAGGCAGGGATGCATAATCTCGCCAACTCTGTTTAATATCTACAGCGAACACATTATGCTAGATATAATATATACAGAATATATAGAGAAAGGTACTAGATGGATGGAAGGGCGGAATAACAGTAGGAGGTCAAAAAATCAATAACTTGAGTGAAAACAAAATATGAGTAAGACAAAGATCATGATAGTAGACAGAGCTGGGAATAATCTTCAACACATTAAAGAAATTGGGGGCCTTGAAGTAGTAAATACTTTCATATACCTGGGGTCCCTAATAACAAATGACGGAGGGTGTGACAGAGAAATATGTAGAAGGTTGACTAGTGCTAGAACAGCTATGATGAAACTGATAGCAATTTGGAAAAATTCTAGCATAATAATACACACACAACTAACGCTGGTAAGGGCGCTCATTTTTCCCATAGCCACATATGCATCTGAAACGTGGACCTTAAAGAAAGCGGATAAAAATAAACTGGACGCTTTTGAAATGTGGGTATACCGCCGCATGTTGAGAATATCCTGGATTGATCATCGCACTAACGTATCGATACTAGAACAACTTGAAGTAAAGGGTAGATTGCTTAAACAAATACAACAGAGATATTTGCAGTATTTTGGACACATTGCTAGAAGAACAGGCACGATGGAAAATCTGATAGTCGAGGGTAGAGTTGAAGGAAAAAGACCTAGGGGAAGATGTCCAAGCCGTTGGGTAGATCAAACAAAAACATTGATTAACCAAGGGTTACATGAAGCCGAACAACTAGCCCAGGACAGAGAAGGATGGAGGGAAATCCTAAAAAAACTGTAAAGGCCTGATGGTGTCACCACATCCCAAAAGGGATTAGGACTGAGGAGGAGGAAGCCTTGTAAGTACCTACCTTGGTATTTACCTGTTTATCTACCTTGACTTGTTTTAAGAATGAATGAGCCTGCATAGTCCACTCCCGTAATTGCAAACGGAAATGATGGATTGACGAACAACCTGCTTCACAATAGATCTACCTGACATAAGCCAAATCTGTTCACGATTGACAGAAAATAAATGCTGAGGACCGGCGAGCAACAACATGAGATGTTCCAAAATCATAGTCATAACAGGATGATCTGCAGGAAGGAGTATTATATGCCTTTTATTAAAATCGTATTTAGAGTTGCTTAATGTACCACCTACTCTGATTACATAATCATTATCCAGAAAAGAATTTAAAGAGAGTTTACTTTTAGAATAGAGCGATTTTCCTTTAGAAATGTTGTGAAGTTCCTTTGGAAATGTCTCTGTTTAAACCATCTTTGCAATACATGTAACAGATGCTTGAAGCTCTATGGTGGTTAAAGGATCGGAATCCATGCGGCTTGAAGCAGTGCTGTTTCGGAACAGATGAAAACAACGAGCAACGACTCATGCGAGAAACGAAAAATTACTGTAATTCTGGACCGGAAAAGAATGAGTAACTTTATTAGTCTCAGGAAGATCTTGCTCAGGATGAATAATTAGGAACGGCCAAATAACAGGAGATTCCACGAGGAAGGAAGGACCGTCCCACCAAATTATTAATGACATAAGTCGACTGGGTTCCACATCCCGGGACAATAAATCCGGAGGATTATCCTTGGTACTGATATGTTTCCAGGCGCTAGACGAAGTGTTGGATTGAATTTCAGATACCCTATTACCCACAAATGTTTTAAGAATATGTGGTGAGTGGCGAGGCTCTGATCCAACCTAGGATAAGAGTGGAATCTATCCTAAGAATAATATGAAATTGAAGAGTGTGTGATTCTGTGATTTTCTTCACGAGCCGTGACAATATTAAAGCTCCACAAAGTCCTAACCAAGGAAGGCTGATTTTTTTTTGAGAAAGTACAGAAGAATACTTGGCACAGACGAGACGCGCAGATATATTATGTGGTTGATCAATACTTTGAATATAAATGACACCATCGTAAACTGCTTCGCTTGCGTCAAAGAAGCCATACAACTCGATAGTTAAAGCATTTCCACTGACAGCATGTCTAGGAACTCTTACATTGTTTAAATGGCAAAGCTGATCCCGAAATGAAAGCTACTTTGTGTAGATATTTAGAGGTACAGCTTGATCCCACACAATCACAGCCGTCTAATTAAATTTTTTACAATAATTGTGGCGTTAAGAAGACCAAGAAGATTGAAATGTGGGCTATCCCAAAAAGTATACCTTTTAGTAACCATACTAAGGAGAGCATCAGAGGATATATGAAATTGAAGTAGGTTAAATTTTGGACACCACTAAAGACCTAAAGTTCTTGTAACTTCAAGAGATACTTGAAGGGAAATGAAAGAAATTTTTAGCAAATACCAATATTAATTCAAATAATTCAGTTATTATTAATTAAATGAAAGAGATTTATACCAAATTAGCAGTCTCATTAAAATATAAGCTTAAATGATATTTGTTGTGATCTATTTGAATAAAAATTAAGCTCACACAAGCGAAAGATAACAAAATATTTAAAAATATTTGATAGGAATAAATTAAAAAGGAATTCACTTTTTATTGCGACAAAACAAACTTGTTACCTGCTAGTTGTCTACCAGCGAAGAATGCAATAACTATCAGCGTATTCATAGAGTGTTTTAAATTGGCCAGCTGGAAAGACTGGTTCAGCTACTAGTTTTTTGTTAACTTTCGGTAAATTTAATACACAGTTTTGAACGATAATTTACACTGAATTTCAGTGATCTAATGCACTTATTTGACTTGAACCAAGGACCAATGTTGATGAAACTAATGATCTTACACTTACTATTTTAGTTTTAAAATGACAAAAATGTAGATAAAAATTGCAGAACGTTTATTTACAACTGACTACATTACGAATTAATTAAGAACATCTTCATGCTTTGAAGACTTTATTTTAAAAAAGTACATGTTATAAAAATCAAGGACCATCCTAGCGATATTTAAATAATTACTTTAATTAAATATTATACTTAACTAAATATAAATTAAAAACAATGGTTATGTAATAAATAGTTTATGTATTTCACATTAAGCTTTGCTTATAATTAGGTAATTTTGGTGAAATTGCTAGATATGAAGTTTAGTTTGAGGCAGCTATATGCTCATTATACCTTTGGGGACCTAAAAATTAATGAAACCATAAAAGATGACATGGTGGCAAATTACACAGCAAGTTTTCCAGTTATTATAATAACTCAGCAAACAGTGACACATGTCGATAGGTTTAAGTAGACCAGTGACTTGTAAAGATGGAGCAAACAAAACTGAAAAGAAGTGATATCTGAATCGAATGTGACTGAGTAAATAAATATCTAAAATAGATAAAGAACTTATAGTAACTGCACTAACTAAAACAACAGAAAAAAAAAACGTGGAAAAATGATGGTGACAATGAAATTTATTCAAAAATTGTGCGGTTTATGGAGGATCTTATTTATTGAGAAATTTGAAAATGGGGGATAAGTGGATATTTAATAATTTTAACTGTCATCTGATGTATGAGTGCATCAGATTTTGAAGAAATAAATAGGATTGGACCACTTGTATTTAACAAAATACGAACTACTAACAGTCCAGGAGGGACCAGCACTGACTACATTTTTTAGCAACTGGCGATTCGTTTACTAGACTTATGTACCTGTTCAAAATATCAAAAAAAGATAATTGTACCAGAAGTACGTGAAGATAAATAGCAATAAAAGACACATTGAAATATAATTTCAAACTAAAGTAAATAATGAACATAACCTCTTTTTGGTTTAAACGAATTCCAAGACGTCCAGACCGTTTTGTTTACTAATTAGTTTTTCGCAGGGTTGGACAAAAAAATGTTTAAAAAAAAACAAAACAAAAAACATGTTTTTTTTTTTGTTTAAAAACAATGTTTTTTGTTTTAAAACAGTTTTTTTTTTCATCTAAAAAAACACTGTTTTAAAACAAAAAAACACTGTTTTAAAACAAAAAAAAAAAAAACGTTTTAAAATAATTACGTACTTCACTGGATTTCTAAAGGGGATTCCCATAAACCTCAACTGGCACACATATGGGCTTTGGATAAATGCCAGAGAAATACCTACACCATAGCAGATGCAACGGACATTTGGAAGGACTTACTGGGTTATTTCCAAAGTGAAAGTGAAGCTCAATCTAACGGTTGTAGCAACGTGTTGGAACTTCATAAAGCAGAAGCACGTTTTCAACTGGCTATAACAGATGCGCATTATTTAGCTTATTTATTAGACCCTCAGTACTTAGGTCAGAAACTCTCTGAGGTGGAAGTTGATAGAGCATTGTTATTTATTTCGGATTTTCACCCAAATGTAATGCCCGAAATACTGTCATTTCGTGCCTTAGCACCGCCATTTAATAAACAATATTTGTTTGCAAAAAATACAGTAGACAATTTAAGTTCTTTAACATGGTGGCTATCTCAAAAACAGTTTATTTCATCGGAGTTGTTGCAGCTGACAACTCAATTATTTTCAGCAGTTGCATCCAGTGCTGGAGTGGAGAGGCTATTTTTCTTCATATGGTCTAGTTCACTTGAAATTGAGGAATAGGTTAGGAAGTGACAAATCTGCTAAGCTAGTAACAATATTTCAACATTTAAATAAAAATGTTTAAGGTTACATTATTAACCGTAAAAGCTCTATATTTATAGTTTTTATTTTTTTAAGGAACATTTATTGTTATTTTTATTTTTTGTATCACATATCAGTTGCAGGATGTAGGACTGTGTAATAGATGCTGTTGTAATTCAATAATTATTTACTTAATTTCTTAATTTTCTTTTTCTTTTAACTTTATTAGGAGTATTGGTTTAGTTAATGTTACTACAGCACTGTCGTAACAGTACTAGTATGCTTGCTACCTGAACATAAATAAAGTTTAGTCAGTTACTTTTTTTGAGTTTTACTTTTTACTTAGCATTAATATTGTTATTGCACCTACTTACTCTATAGTCTATGTTTGCAATTTTGCAAATTAGCAAACACAAATGTCTTATAACAAATGTTAATAAACAAAATAATAATAAACAATAACGAAAAAAAAAACCTGTGTTTTAAAACAGTGTTTTAAAATGCAACTGTTTTTTTTTCAGTGTTTTTAAACATGTTTTAAAACGTTGTTTTAAAAAGCTTGTTTTAAAACAGCCCAACCCTGGTTTTTCGCGAACAAACTTTGATTTTACCGCTATCCAAGCGAACCTTTAGCAAACAGCGAACTCATTACAAAGTTCGTCCAAAAACTGTTCGCGAACAGCTCGCAAACTTGATTTGTACACGGCTTTATGGTAGCCAAATATGAGCTCCGAATGCTGACTTTAATGAATGAATGAATGGCTAATAGCCATATATTTTCTATATTATTATTGGAGGGATGCCGGTTTTTAACATTCCTTCAGGGAGAGTCTTGTATACTATAGTTTATTTTTATGAACGAGAGAGTAATTAGCATAATTTTAACTGGTACCTTCGACCACTCCATGGGCGTGCTCAAGATTAATTGAAAAATTACTTTGAATAATTGTAAAAAATAAATGAATTATTTCAGTGTTATAAAGTGTTATGTGTATGTAAACAAAAGTGACCTCTTTTATCACACACTATATTAGAACTGACTCGCCTACATTAAAAAGGGTTTTAAAAAATTCACATTTTTTTTAATTTTTAAAAATTACAAAAGAGAAAAAGAGTTTTTAAAACCGTCCAAGGTATGTTAAATAGATGAATAAAAATATTAATATAAAACTTACAGCTACTTGTTACAAATCCAAATCAGATTCAGAAGATGAACTTTCAGAACCAAGATTTATAATAACTGGCTCGATCATTTTATCAGTAATATTGTCCAGCTTCCACATTTTTTCCTCTTCTTTAATAGTATGATTTACTGCCTTTTCCCAGTTTTCAGGTTTTACATTATTTACTGCCTCCAAAAACAACTGTTTAACATCATGAATTTTAAAAGTGGTATTTTTTCTTGAAACTTCACTCTTTATCTGTGCCCATACCAGTTCAATCGGGTTTAATTCACAATGATATGGTGGGGATCTAAGTACTGTCATTCCACGATTTTTGGCAATTTCATCAATTTCGTATTTTTTAAATTTTTCTTTATGAAGGGCACACAACGAATAAAGTTCCTTTCTTATAGATCCGGGATGGTACGTAATATTTTTTGAACTCAGCCAATTCTGCAAGTCTTTTTTTAACCACTTGGTTGTGGGCAGTCCTTCTATAAGTCTGGAGTGATAACTTGCATTATCCATTACTATTACACAGTTCTTAGGAAGAAGATCTATCATTTGTTCGAACCATTCTTGAAAGACATCAGCGTTCATGTCTTCATGGTAGTCACCGGTACGAGTTGATTCAAAAGTTAATAAACCACCTTCAACAAAACCGTCTGAACTGCCAATGTGTACTATTATCAGCCTGCGTCCCTTTCCTGATGGTGGGTTTAAACCAGTAGATAAGTTATTTACAAAAGCGTGCCTTTGACTTGTAACAGTTTCATCCTGCCAAAATTTATTTGGTGTATGACCCTCGTTGATCCATGTTTCATCAAGATAAAATATTTTTCTTTTTTGGTTTCTCATTTCCTTTATGGTTCTTAGAAAATGTCTTCTCCATATGACAATATCGCTTCTTTCTAATAAAATAGACTTTCTGGGATTCTTTTTCCAGCGGAAGCCTATTTCTTTTAAAAGTTTCCATAACGTACTTCGACTCATTTCTGGGTAATCCTTATCATCTCGAACTGAGACAAGAACTTTATCCAATGTTGGAAATTCTAGTCTAAAGAAGAATTCATGCACTTTCCGTCGAAGTCCTTCTTTAAAATGATATTCTATTTGAAATTTTGGTTTCCCTGGAGCATTACGTGGCATTTGAAAACTACCACATTTCTCTTCTTTAATAACTCTGTAAATCGTAGATTTCCCAACACCAAGTGTACTGCTAACTAACTCAACGGTCTCATCAACACTTTCACATAAACGTTTGTCTGTAAATGATTTAAAACAATTAAATATTAATGTTTTTTCATTAACTGTTAAAGGACCAATTTTTCGGCGTTTACACGGCACTTCCAAATTTTCCATAACACTAGTATACACAATAAACTGCACCTTGCAACTGAAGTACCTACTTTTAGTGAACTGTTAAGAATTTTGAATACGCCACTTGGACCTTCCTACAAAATGGAAAAACCCACTATCACATTTTCTGTGGAATAAGTTTAGAAGGTAATTATCTAGTCAATTACTGTGGTAGATTCCTGGAATTAAAGAATTAAATGTTTGATTGTTGAAACCCTTACTTCGTGGAATGCACTCATTTCAGATAAAATAAAACGTTTTATTTTATCTAAAGAATTCAACTTTATTTTGCAAATAGGCAGGTACTTATTAAACTTTTATTGGTTAGATATAACCAATAAAATAAACATCTTACATTTCTTGCAAATTCATTAGTGCCTGTTAACCTGCATCACTCCGACACTGGCAACCTTATTTAGGGATTAGTAACCCTCACAACTATTGTATTCTATTCTGCTCCAACCTTTATACCTGGTGGTCATACTCAATTTAAACTTGTTTTCCTATATACTTCTGTAAACTTGTTGACAAATATCTGTTTTTCATTGAGTCACCCGTATCAACAGTTTAGGGATTTGCATACATAATTTATTGTTTTATTACTCTCTCATACATAAAAATACACTATAACAGTGTCTCTTTCAGCGGTTTGTACTTGCTGCAAGTCCAATTGTTCCACTTGCCTTCGAATGCTCAGTAATAGAAACTTAAATGGACTCTTAAATGTGATTTAATCTGGCCTGTTGAATAGATTGATAGAGTGAAATAAAACAATTTCTTTTTAAGCTAGAACTGTAATTGAAAAGGACAAGAAATAGAAACTTATAAATTGTGAGTGAATAACTAAACGTAAGGAACCTAATTAGAAATTTACAGTTTACGAACGAAAACACCATAACACTTCTCACATTAGGGTTTTCCGATATATTGCGTAACTTGCGAACGTGAAGAAAAACTCTCCGAAACTTGAAAGGAAACTTTGAATTTCGGCCGGTTTAAAAGGTCTAATGGGCGGAGAATAACAGTAAGAAATAATGCAGACTGGATTTTATTTATGTAACCGGCGCGGAAATTTTATTTGTTTCGAATAGAATTATTTGGTTGGAGATTATAGTTCTCCAACAATTATAGAAATCAAAAGAAGATTCATTAGGCTGTATTCTTTTAATAGGTAGGTAGTCATTTTGGAGCAGTCCAATTTACTCTAGAAAGAGTTTGGAATAAAAACATTGTAAGGGTGTAAAACTTTTCACCCTTATAGAAGGTTTAAAGCATTTTTTAAGCTCTTAATATATTTCATTGTTAAACACTGTTTTCGTGTTTAATCTTGATTGTTAAAATAATCAATAATATATTTTTAGTTAATGACAATCCTGAGGCAACTCAATCAAGACTTGCCCAAAGATGTACAGAAGAATTTTATTTTAAAGGAAATAATACCTAATATGATGTTACTTGAGACTGATAATTCAACAAGAGATTTTCTTATTGACATTGGTCTGATGTTATGTAAGTCTATAGTAATATCTCAACTGTCTGCTACAGAGTATGAAGAATTTGTCAAAGACATTTACTCAAAGTAAGTATATGTGTGAATTCACGGGTGACACCATCATAATGTTTAGAGACTCTTATAGATCGTGCAATCTTAATATAATTGTCAAGCCAGTCTGTTCGTTTTTATGTATGAGACTTTTAATTTGTCAGACACATTTTCTTTAATCATGTACACAATATTCTAGTGTAATAATATTAAAAATAGCATATATTTAATGGGCCGTAATGATAAATATTTTACTATCTACCACAATTTAAACATAATATTAACTATTATATTTGCAAATTTCTATACACCGTCACTTTTAAAATTTAACCAATATTTTATTGTCGAATGGTACCATAGTTACATTAATGAATAAAAACAGTTATTATAGTTCTAATAATTATTTCTTGTGTAGTAAACCTTTATTAAATTATGTTCAAAATAAATATTTTATGCGGTTTTGTATGCATCCGTTTTTCACATAAGGCATACCATAAACAGGGATGACGGTACGGAAAATTGTTTCATACTTTGAGGACCATATGTTTATCTCCATTTTTTTTCTCTTGAATCATTTTTATTTCGTTAGGTTACGTTTGTTGAATAAATAATGTTATTTTTAAAAGTAAAGACAGTTAAGATTTTATTTCCCGTATAGTGTCTCTGTATATTCGTTTATACGTATTTCATCCTACCAGGAATCATAAGAGCGACGGCCACAGAAGCTCTAAACGTGAATACAAATCTTGAATACGTGAATAAATTTACATTTTGGTAAAAAGAAGCAACAATAAAATGGTTTCAATATGGACGCTATAGAGATATCTGATAATAAATCAAGAAAGCAGAAATCCGAAGATTTCTATTGACCAAACCAAAATTTTGATTTTTACTTTAATCTGTGCCTTCTATAAATTGCAAAGCAAAACAAACTATGTTAAAAGATGTAAGATATAAGAATGTTACTTTTGTTTATTTATAATCGAAAATCACATTGATTCTCTCAACTGCCTATTCTAATCTAATCACATAAAAGGAATTAATAGACTAATGAAACTATGGAAAAAACAAGATAACCTTTAAGTAAACAATAATTATGTTCATATTAAATAAACAAATCAATTAACATAATTTATAAACAACAGAGTGAAATTTAAAACTAAAGTGATTAAGTGTTTTAACTTGACTTTAAAGTGTGAACATTCAGGGAAAAGTTTGCTACATGAAAATGTAAGAAAAGTTCCATTTTCGACTAAACTATTTAGAGGCAATCGTTTAGTGTAACCAAGTGTACCCAAAAAGAGTTCTCATTTTGCATTACACCAATGCTCTTACTATTCAATTAATTTGTATGATACTCCAACCAATTGGTGGAAGGACATTTGGTCCTGATTGCCTTTTCTATCGGCATCATATCCTGCACGATTTGACGAACACTCCACCAGTGTAATCAAAGTGCAATGTTACCACGTTTTTCTGTACAGACCAGAATTCCTTCTCTTAGGCATTGTCTTTATATTTCTCGGTCCTGTGCCAATATTTTCCATTATGCCACTCCCATTTTCTCCAGATTCCCTCAAACTGCATCTTTCCATCTTTTTCTAGGCTATCCTACAGATCTTCTCTCATCTGGTCTTTCCCAAAACACATTGTTTATAAGGTGATTGTTCGTCATTACTGCGTATCACTTGTCCTGCGTATCTTATTTTATTGGCCTTTTATATATCTCACTAGATATTCTTTTCTGAAGAGAGACTCTAACTCGTTGTATCTGAGCCTCCATTCGTTTGTCACTCTATCTCTGCAAGAGCCATATATTTCTCGAAGGATTTCACGTTCCCATATCAATAATGTATTTACTTCTTTTTTTTATTAGCATACGCGACTGTTGGTCATATTATGTTTTTATATATCTAGATTTTTGCACCTCATTAGATGTTGCATTGTAAAGAAAGATCTATTTCTCGACAATATTCGTGTTTCAACTTCTCATTCTACTTCGTTGTCATTGGTGATTTTTGCTCCTAGATATTTAAATTTTTTATCCACCTCGAAGTTATTATCGTTTGTAGTAATATTTTGTCTTATTTGTCGCCGTTTGTTTTGAAACGATCACGTATTTTGTTTTGTCCTCATTTACTTTTAGACCGATATTTATATAGCTTCTTCAAAGCTCGAGAAAATATCCTTAACCTCTAATGTTGATTATGCTACTGCATCTACGTCATCGACAAAGGCGAGAACAATTTTTACTCCTGAGCAGCTACGTGTAGTTTGATTTTCGGGATAAATTTTAGAATGGCATTCTAATGCCAGGTTAAACAACAATGGGTACAGCGGATCTTCCTGTCTTAGTGCAGAATTTACGCAGAAAGCATGCTAATTTTGTAGTTTTTTCATGAAGATGATCATATTTTTAAATAGCTTTATTATTCTTTCGTTCGTTGACTTACATTTTTTTATGTTTAGATACATACCTACTATTAGTCAGCTTCGTGACTCCAGCTATCAAAACTGGCACAAACTGTGGATATTTTTGGTCAGATTTTGCGCTAAGAAAATCCACCAATCTATGGATCTCACTAATAGGCTCTTAAGGATTGTGGAATATGCCTTTAGGACTTCATCACATGAACAAAGACTTAGAGGATATGATTGCTGGAAGGTATGTAATAATTTGATGTATATTGTTCTGAAGCTATTTTTTGTGGATAATGCAATTTACTATTTTTGTTGGGAAAAGTCACAATTTTATTTTAAAATTAATTTCATTTCACGTTTCGATTTCGACTTCGGAAATCATTCTCAAAATACAAAACACTAATAAATTAAATTGCTTAAATTGCTTGGTAAAAATTCTTTTAATAATTTAATTTTATCTGACTCATTCATATTGACAATTTAGATATATATTATACTTTTTAAAGTAGATGACTTTAATCTTAAGAATTTAACTTATTATTTAACTTAAGAATATTAGTAAGTCAATAACATATCGAGGATACATCATTTAGATTTTAAAATAAAATAGGTGCATATGAGGAACCTCGAAGTAAAGGGGTATAAGTAACAAAAAGTAAATTTTGAATAAACTCCGTTTAAAGTTGAGCTTTCATTGTAATTGCCATGATTATTTAATGCTAGTTTTTCTTCTCTGACTTAGTAACTGTAGGCATTATAATTTTTTGTAACAAAAACTCATAATTTCATTGACTTGACTCATTTTGGAGCTATTTTTAGGTGGCCAAGTAGCACTTGTACCCCTTTACTTCTAAAAAATGCAACATAAAGGTAAAAATGTAAATCGATCATAAGGTTTTTGTACAAATTTATTCGTCATCATAACACTAATACATAGTTGACTTACGATTCGTAATTATCAGTGTCGTAATCGTCATTTTCGACTTTTGCTTCTTCTGAGTGTGCTAATTCTCCAGCTTGTTGATCATCATGTCGCAGATTTGTAAAGAACTCATGGTAGAAAATAGGTACGTAGTTGAGTAACTGTTAAAAAATGTATTGATGTCATTGAAAAACAACATCAATGGCAGGTTTTTAAGAGACATAGAAATGAGGTAGTAAATATGTTAAAGCTAAAAAAAGAGCAATTCTATTTTAACAATATAGACAGGTATAGAAACAATCCAAAAAAAATGTGGAAAACTTTAAAAAAATTAATCATTAATAATAGTCGAGAAATGCCAAACACAGTAATCTTTGAAACCACTACTGGTCTAAAACGGTTAACAAACGAAGTAGAAATAGCTAACAGTTTTAATGAGTATTTTGTGGAAAGCATTGAAAGTATTGTTCAAAGTATTGATAGTTCTGAAACATGGTGTAATGTAAATAGTAATCTTTATTTAAATTTTGAAAAATTTAAAATGCTTTCTATGCAGGATTTGCGAAAAATTATTGGCAATTTGGATAATAAATTCTCACTACATGAAACGTTAAATTGCAGAATGGTAAAGGAAGTTTTTGAAACTATTGGGCACGTTATGTTAAATTTAATTAATACATCTCTTACTACGAGTAGAATTCCTGATTTAAGTGTATTAAAAATAAGTAACATCACCCCTATTCAAAAAATACCCAACACTATCAAAGCTGAAGAATTCCGACCAATCAATACTTTACCTCCTATAGAGAAAATATTAGAAATTGCTGTTTATGAACAATTATTAGAACATGTAACTAAAAATAAAATTTTAATTAATAATCAATCAGGTTTTCGAAAACAATTCTCTTGTGAATCAGCGTTACAAGTTACATTATGTCACATAAAGAGTAATTTAGATAAAAATATGTATGTAGTCGGTGTATTTCTTGATTTAAAGAGAGCTTTTGAAACCATTGACAGAACAATAATGATTTCTAAACTTAAACAATATGGTATAGGAGGTACAGTAATTGCGTGGTTAGAAAATTATTTACAAGATCGCAAACAGAAAGTTCGATTTAAAGACCAATTGTCATCTGAAATGGATAGTAATACAGGGATTCCTCAAGGTAGTGTATTAGGCCCCCTTTTATTTATTCTGTACATTAACGATATCGATATTTTTGTAAATTGTGAATTTATTAATCTTTTTGCCGATGATACTCTAATCTGTTGTAGTGATAAAAATTTTGATTTAGCTATTCAAAAAATGAACACCATTTTAGATATGGTTAATATATATTTAAAAATGAATAAACTTAAGTTGAATGTGAAAAAAACTAAGGCAATGATTTTCACTACCAAACATAAATATAGCTTGCTTGATTCTGAAATCATAAATTTAAATGTTAATAAAAAAAAATTGAAATTGTCACAACAGTTAAATATTTGGGATTCCAGCTTGATAATACTCTGAATTTTGAGAGTCACTTCGAGTACGTTCATAAAAAAATATCAAAAAAACTTTACTTTCTGAGTAGAATATCTCAAAATTTATCAATGGAAACAAAAATAACAGTATATAACACAATTATTCAACCTTATTTTGACTATTGCTCATCAATTTTATATTTATTTAATCTTAACAAACTTAACATGCTACAAAAATTACAGAACCGTGGAATGAGAATAATTCTTGAAAACAAATCGCTGTACCCCAATTGGGTCGATGTTAAATACTCTAAATTGGTTCTCTGTTGAAAATAGACTGTTTTGTAGACCATGATTTTGGTCTTCAAAATAGTAAATGGCTTATCACCTGAATATTTTCAAGAATTCATTTCTTTCAACAAAAGTATTCAATCTTATAATGCCCGAGGTTTATTCGGGTGATACCCGAGGTTTATTCATATACGATGAATTCGCTCTTTTTTAAAAGCTTCGTTAAATTTAATCAGTTACCAACATCTGTAAAAAAATGTACTAGTCTTAATAATTTCAAACTGTTACTTAAACAACATATCAAAAATTTATAGTGTACTTTATTTATATTGTATGTATATTAGGGTTCCTATTTAAATAAAAATCTATCTATCTATCTATCTAAAAATCCTCTCATTAAGCTTGCTTAATGAGAGGCCTTATGGCAATCGGTACTGGCAGCAGAAGGACAGAATTTTTGCCAGCTCGAGTGGGTCTCATAGATAGCTCATTAAACTCTTCTATGCTACCTCCAGCTGTATTCTTGTAAAAAGGTGTGAAAAGTTTGTCCTACTGAAAATGTATCCCTTGCATACTCTGTATTCTGTTTACGCTCTTCTTAAAGTATGGCGCAAGTGTTTGGAAGTCTAAAAAATCGTCATTTTTCATCTGTACTGTAAAGAACTTTCTACTTGTAGAAAGTGACCAGCTCCTTTTTAGGGATCTTTTCTTTTTTAACTGTATCAAAGCAAAGTTTTAGTTTGATAGACTCATTATAAGAATGGCCACTTATAAACTAGCGATGATCTACTGTTTGAATATTGATGTTTCTTACAATGTAGAGCCAAAATTTGACTGTCAGATGACACCTGTTTGGCCTCCACAATTGTCACTAAATACAAAAACAATGCAGCATCAAGTGGTGTCTACATTCTTAACCCCTTTAGTCTTGATCAGTTCGGAGTTAGGGATTATTAGTCAGATATTATACGTCAGATATTTTAAACGTCTTGGTTGTGCTCAATGTGTTGGAAATGGAATTCAAAAAGCCGAAGTTGAAGCCAGTATCGGATGGGGAGCACTGCAATTCAGGGGTCGTACTGCATTAGAAAAAGATAGATTTTTAGCTTTTGGGCGGCGTGTGTCGAGGGGGCGGTAACCTAATAGGTTTTAGTTTACCCTATTATTTGCGTCAATGTTTAAACTTGACACGAGGGTCCAATATTGGCGTCTGAAACAGCCTTTCGTACTGCATCAGCTAACACACATAAGCAGTGAATTTCCTCATAGAGATTGTGTAGGTGGTCATCGAAGTTTTCGCCTGGAAGGGCGACGGTGCCATAGTAGCACAGATGGGGGAGGCTTATATTAATTTTAGGAGACAAGATGATATTTCCTGACATCCACGTGACGCCTGACCTTCGTGCCACATAAAGAAATGGGTAGTTTTAGTTAGTAGGTTATGGACCCCTAAGTTATATGTCTATAGTTGCCTTAAATAATATGCGAAGTTGACTATAATTAAATGTAAATAGCAGATTTTATATGTCCCTTTGAAAAGCTTAATAAAAAAACGAACTCTTCTTAAAAACACCAGAATTTACAATAAAATAAAACACTGCCGTTTGCAATAAAGTATTACTATAACAACAAATTAATATTGCTTTAGAGGAGCTATAATAATACTACCCATAAAAAATGATAACAAACTCAACTAACAATCTGACACAGTGGAATAGGGGTACAAGTGCACTTGTACCTCTTCTCTTCCAAGCCCTACTCTTAGTTAGCTTGGAGGTTAAGTAATTTGCCGCTAGAACGCAGCACCTGTTAGACTTATCGCTTAAGCTGGATTTATAGTTTGACGGACTGTAGACGTAGACGCACTGTTTCTAGACTGTAGAAACAATTTCTAGACTGATGAACATGATACTATAATATCCTTTTATTATTTATTATTATTATTTTATAAATTCTTAACGTCCATTGTAATAAATAATTAACAAAATTAAAATTCGAATATGTTGATAAGCAACTTTACAAAATGGTGGGCGGGCCAGACAGTTCACTTTGGTTCACAGCACAAAATTCCTTCCTTTTGATTGGCCAGACGCAAGTAACGCACTGTAAAAGATAAAAGTTGACCAACTCTTCCGTTACAGTGCGTTTCGCTTACGTCCCGTCTTGCGTTTACGTTCATTTATAAATAAGAGTACACAAAATTCTATCTTGATCTTTTTCCAGTGCGTCTACGTCTACAGTCCGTCAAACTATAAATCCAGCTTTAGATTTCTTTAACTCCAAATAGAATGAGAGATTCCCAGTTCGGCAATGCAGTTATCTCAATATTTACAAAAATGTCACTTATACCCCTTTACTTCTAGGGTCCTCATATAAAGTCGGAGTTTGATGTTATTATTGAGAGTAAAAATAAATAAAATACCAAATACTTACCATGCCGGGATAGTTTCATGAGGTTTTTCTTTATGATTTACTATGAGATCACTAACTAATTTTACCTTTATCATTGCATGCGGTTGTCTTTTTAAAGACAAATCACATGCTATGATTTTCCGGATATGTCTGAATTGTCAATATGAATGAATTAGATAAAATGAAATTATTAGAACTTTTTACCAAGCAACAAAAACAAAATTTGTTTAAATTTGTTAATATTTTGCATTTTGTAAACGATTTACGGAGTGGAAATGTAAACGTCAAATAAACTTAACTTTTAAGTAAAATTGTGGCTTATTCCCAACAAAAATATCCCCACGTGACCTTCCCATGAGTCATTTAGGTCACGTGGTCGATAAACCCGATCCATTAGAAAGAGATACAGTGAGTTCGGTTCACCTGGGTTTATTAATATTTATTTAAGATTATATTATAAGATTTGCTTAAGAGTACATGTAGAGAGAAATATCTGAAACCGCCAAGGTCAAACCGATTGAGAACTTTGATAAATATTTATAACAATTCTATAATGATGTTACACTCTTCTTCATCTTCTTCTTTCAGTGCCCTGTCCGATTATCGAACGTTGGTGATCATATTGGCAATAATAACCTTATTCACGGCGGCTCTAAATAAATTAGCGGTGGTTTCTTGATACCATTCTCGGAGATTTCGTAGCCAGGATGTTTTTCGTCGGCCTGGGCCTCTCCTTCCGTCGATCTTACCCTGTGTTATGAGGTGTACAAGGTCATACCTCTCTGGATGTCTCATTACATGACCGAAATATTGTAACTTCCGAATTTTTATCGTTTTTGTTATTTCTGTGCTCTTTTTCATTCGATGTAAAACTATTTCATTTCTTATTCGATCAACCCAACTTATCCGCAATACTCGTCGATAAATCCACATCTCAAAGGCCTCTAATTTTTTCATTAATGTCTCTGTAAGGGTCCAGCTCTCCATACCATACAGCAATCTGGAGAATATGTAGCAGCATATTAATCTGATTTTAAAGCTTAACGTAATATATCTATTAATAAGAATTTTCTTTAATTTATAGAAGGCGGCTCTGGCTTTTTCAATGCGTATTCTTATTTCTTTATTTATATCCCAGTTATCGTTAACGTTTGCACCCAAGTAGGTAATATTGTGGACTCTTTCTAACTCTATTCCATACGCTCTGATATTTGTTGGTTGTAACTCCGTTTTGCTGACAACCATAAATTTTGTCTTAGAAGTATTAAGTTTTAGCCCATATTCATCATATGCTTCGGTTACCCTATTTATAAGTCGTTGCAGGTCTTCTTCATTGGAGGCAATAAGTACCGTGTCGTCTTTATATCTGAGATTGTTGACATTAATTCCGTTGATTTTAATGCCTGTATTATCTTCAACTAAGGCTTCTTTGAAAATAAGTTCGGAGTATATATTAAAAAGTAGTGGCGATAGAATACATCCTTGCCTCACTCCACGTCGTATTTCCACTGCTTCCGTCATGTTGTGTCCAGCTCGTATGTTTGCACATTGATGACAATACAAATTTTTGATAATAAGGAGGTCTCGCTCATCAATTCTCACCTGTTGCAAGACACTTATAAGTTTGTCATGGTTTACTCGGTCAAAGGCCTTTTCGAAGTCGATAAAACACATATATACTGGTTGTTCTATATCCCTACATCTTTGAACCATGACCTGCAAACTGAAGAGTGCTTCTCTGGTTCCAAGGTTGTTTCTGAAACCAAATTGTGTTTCACTTAGTTGTACGTCTATTTTGTTGTAAATTTTCGAGTGCAGTATTCTTAAGAAAATTTTTAGTACATGACTCATCATACTGATAGTGCGATGATCGCTATACTGTTTGGCATTTATTTCTTTCGGTATCATTATAAATGTTGATAGTAGCCAGTCTGTTGGTATATGTCCTGTTTCGTATATTTTATTAAAGAGGCTTAGAAGAGAATGTTTGCCCTTATCGTCGAGCAGTTTGATTATTTTGCTTGGAATTTCATCTGGACCGGTTGCTTTCCTATTCTTTGATAGCTTTATAGCTCTTTTCATTTCATCGATGTTACACTAATGGTTAACAAATAAGTCTTGTCAGTGAAAACAATAAATTTATTTTCTTCCTAGCTTTAATGTTCTTGAGATACTGCAGTCTTAAATGTCTAATGTCGTGTTTCTCAATCAATATTTTTCTATTATTTGATGTCTTTCTCCAACGAAACCCACGCTAATGAATTTCCTGTCTCATACTTTCTCTGCTACCTTTTATAGTTCAATACACGACTACAAATTTCCGATGGATCTTTTTAACAATGGGAACCTGTTGTTCGTTAGATGAAAATTGTATATCTCCCTGCGTAATATATCTTGGTCACATCATCTAATTTGATTTTTGGACGATTTTTCGTGCTGTTCGTTGGGTGTTAGAAATCCAAAACTTTGTCCATTCAGAATGTCACCACCTTCTTTGGTGATTTTTTTGTACACTGGAAAATCTGACACCTGCAACATGCATCTGTTTTAATTTGTTTCATTCAATTACTTGACATGTTATACAACAATAAATCTTAGTGTATTTTGTTAGCATTTAGTCGAAAATATTCAGAATACTTATTTACAAACCACACTACTTCTTTGCTATAATATTTTTTAACATACAATTAACTTACCTGTCAAAGCAGCTTTCAGTTTTTGTATCCTATGTAACTCAATAAGCAGTGTGTTTCTTTCTGCTTCCTTTTTCGTAAATTTTAAAACATTGTGCATAATTTCATGGGATTGTGCACTTAGTTTCCTATTTTTTACGGTGTTTGTAATATTAATGTTTATTAAAAAAATATTAAATGTATTCTAAATAAACAACTCTTCGACGATTTTATCTGACAATGTTGCAAAACCACGGATTTCGTGTACAATGATTTTTAATGGGATATTTACTCATACTATTTACATAAAGGTGTGTTAAATGTTATATATCTTTTCAGGAGCTCATTGATAATGCTAGTTTAGACCCACATCACATTCGTTCTGCAAAACAAATAAAATTATTGGTAACACCTCTAAAAGCGAAGTTTTCCAAACAAGAAGTAGTAATTGCGAAAAGATTTGATGTTTTTGTGCACTTGCTGCAGAAGCTACAAAGTGAAAGTGTTTTGTGCCTTTCTGAATTTTTAGAATTCTGTTTTGGTGTTAACTCGAGCGACAAGGATAGCCACAGGTATTGACTTTTTTATATTATATTTTTAATTTTTGCATTATATTTTTAGTTTAATATATAGATGCTTGTAACTGTAGGTATTCGTTGGTACATGCGCATTGCATTTATTTACTACCGTAATCATGTAACTTAAAATTTTTGTTTTTGGTTAATCTTTGTTTTACTGAAAATTAGAGTGAAAGAACCAAAAAATTTTAGAGAATTAAAAGGGTACTCTGTTATCCTAAAATTTAGAAATTGGTCTAGAACGCAGAAGAACAAAAAATGGCCAACGACATCAGAATGCAGACGACAACGTGACACCATCGCATTAAAGGACTCTGATGACATCTCTAGTAAACGTATCATGGCAAATAGAACTAAAGTGGAAACAATTAGTAATCATGGAATACAGAAGATTCGGCAGGGGAGGTGATCCACCTCTAGATCCCTGTCGTAACCCAGAGAAACTCCTCTGACAGTTCTGGAAAAGTGTCTTTAAAAAATTCAGAGTTGATTATTAAAGTATGTACCTGGAATGTGAATACAATGTATCAGGATAGAAAACTTCGTAATACCATTCAAGAAATAACCAGACTTGGAGTAGTTATAGGGTTGAAGTAATCGTATTCACTCAATTACGTCAATATGTTACAAATGTTATACCTGTTTCTGCAAGATTAATAATAATCCAACTGAATACTACTCTGGTCAAATTAAATATGATACACGTGTATGCCCCAACCAGCGATAATCCAGAAGAAGAGCTAGAACAATTCTATGAGTTGTTGATTAACTCACTTAAACAAATTAAAAAAGAAGATATAACTATTATTATGGGTACTTAATGCAAAAATTGTGATTTTGGTCTAGGGAAGAGAAATGAAAGGGGAGAAAGATTAAAACTATTTTTAGAGGAAGAAGAATATGCAATACTAAATACGTTCTTTAAACTACCACCAAAACGTTTGTATACTTGGGTCTCTCCACAGGAAACATAACACGGAATCAAATTGATTACATACTGGCGAACATGAGATTACGTAATGGATTTCTATCAGTTAAAAGTTACCCCTGTGCTAACATATTATCATATCATGTACCTATTATTGGTAAATTTAGGTTTACATTTAAAAAATTTCCAAAAAAGAATAGTAACAAAAAATGTGATATGAGAGGACTAAAAGATAAGGAAACAAAAGAAACAGTCATATGGATTCTTTCAGAAATGCTAAGTAACATGGAGCTCCATGAAACATGTAATTCAGAAGAAATACTCCAGAATATATATATATATATATATATATATATATATATATATATATATATATATATATATATATATATTAAACCTTTAACAAGATCAGAAAAGAACATCTAATAGAAAAGAAAGGGAAGAGGAAAAGTTGGATGAATGACAATATACCGCAACTCATGGAAGAAAGAAGAAAATCAAAGAACTACAAAAGAACATACAAAAATATTTAGAGATAATTCAGAACCGAAATAGGAATGGCCAAAGAAAATTGGTTATAAACAGTGTGAAGAGATAGAGTTGTTGGAACAAAAACATGATACATTTAATATGCATAAAAAGGTAAAATAAGTAGCTGGTCTTCAAAAATCCAACACAGTTAGCTAACTTAACTGTAAGATCAACCAGTAATCACAGATAAAAATCAAGAAACATGCATATGGACCAAATACAAACAAGAACTCTTTGATGATAATTGCTCCGAACATCCTCCATCCTACATAAGTAATGACCACTTAGCAATAACATCAGATGAAGTGGAAAAAGCAATATCTCAACTAAAAGATAGCATAGCTCCTGGACCAGACAATGCATGTGCTGAACTCATAAAGCTATTTAACATCGACGGTACTCAACTTCTAACAAAAACATTCATATGTTCATTCATGACATATATATTTAAACGGAATAATACCAAGATCATGGCTGAAGTCAACGTTTAATGCTCTAGACTTTAGATAATCCATAACAAATGAAAGCTTTCAGGCTTGATCCTCGTGGTAGGTGTAAAAGTTCCCTTCATTTTTTTTATATTGTCAATTACAAAGAAGTTGTAGATTAGTTGATGTAAATAAAAAGTCTTCTGCACAGGAATAAGTGGAAGTTGAAGATTTTCCATATAGTCAAACGTTAGGCTACATACACTGGCATATATCTCGCATATCTCTGCAATTTCTGCCATTTTATTGTAGAACTTTTTGGCACGTCTTTTATGTACAGATAATTCCGCAAGGGCCACGCGTTTTGCTGTCTCGTTTAATGGATGTCCAAAAGATAGAGAAAAATGTTCCTGGAAAATCTTTAAATAAAACTTATACTTCACTGCATTATTATTAGATAGGTCATGCATAATTCTCATATTCAATTTTATGTCTAAGTAATGCTTCCCTTTTCCCGTGTAATGTGCAGTCTTAGTGGGAATACTCCCAATATGAGTCTTAATCTGTTTTAATTAATTTTCAGACTTAGCATTCTCCGACATATTTTTTCCACGGTTATTTAGTGTTGCTTTTCCTTCTACTAGAAGCTTATACATTTTTCATATTCGTTCATGACTCACACTATGAATTCCCATGAAATCTTTTTTGCAAACAATAATTTTGCCGCCGGAATCTGTCACGTAGTAACTAATGTTATATCCTCTATTCTTATTTTCATTTCGAGGTCGTCTCTGTTTTACTTCACATTTTTCCATAAGCCCTTGTAAGTATGAATCTTGTGCATTCTTGGTAAGCATGCTTTTGAATTTGTCAAGTATTTCAACCATTAGGTACATCCGCATTCACTTTTTCAAAGCATTCAAGCAACAACTACAAATAAATATATAATAATTTTTTATTTTAAAACTAACTTAACCTTAAAACTTACCGACAGTCCCCTCCTGGTTTTCTTCCAGGTATAACATCATCTTTATAATTTTCATATTCTTCCCCACACAGCCTTGGTTTCCTAATAATTTATGACATAATTGCCTTTTTTTACCCATTCTTTTTTCCCCTTTTTTTCCTAATTCAAACCTGTATTCCTGGCATTTATTGGAGCAATTTTTGTTTGTTTTGAAATGACAATTCTGCGCAGAAACAACATCAGCCTATGACTCATGTGGTTTTACAATTGAATAGGTATTTATATAAGCTGCAGTTTACTACAGCATCTCGAGATGTTGTTCCTGCTTGGAACGGTGCGTTGACATATAAAAAAACGGATTTATGAAGAAATTTCAATATTGTCAAAAATTGACTCATGTTATTTCTGAAATGACCGATTCAGATACGTATTCGACCGATAATGAACGAATATCTTTTTTGATTTTATTCATAGAATAAACCTTTTTTGAAGTTGGTGAAACATAGATGTGTCAGCTTTATTGTTCTAATAACTTCATTGAGTAGACTGCTATTGGTCGTTGGTGAAATCTTGTAATGTATATAAGTTAATAAAAACTTTTCAATACTTTGATATCAATATACAGCAATATCAAAGAATACGCGTGTTTCAGGTAGAATAAAAGTAGGTACCATGAATTATTTATCACTAAATTAAGAGCTCGTGCAGTAAAAATTTGGGAAGTTCATAAATTCTTAGATGCTTCAATACACTTTTTGTCCGATATCGAATGCATTGATTGAACAAAAAGGCGATTTCCTTGTTGTATTGTTCTGAAGCTATTTTCTTGTGGCATTGTAAATTAATTACTATTTATAACTGGGAATAAGCCACAATTAAAGATAAAAATACGTTTATTGACGTTTCAATTTCCAATTCGGAAATCGTTCTCAAAATACAAACAGAGAATGTTTGTATTTTGAGAACGATTTCCGAATTGGAAATTGAAACGTCAATAAACGTATTTTTATCTTTAATTGTGGCTTATTCCCAGTTATAAATAGTAATTTCCTTGTTGTAACTAAAAAAGATCTCACTAGCGTTTTGAAAGCTGGGAAGTGTTTTGAGTAATAGATGTTAAACATATTTCAGAATCTTAGAAATACGCAAGCTCGAAAAAAAATTCTAAAAATATTACCTATTTTAATTATTTCATACTGAATTCAATATAAAGTATTAAAAACTCCTGTTAGAAAAAAAATACTCCAACTACTTCACTAATGGAAAAACTAGTTCGACTCTGTCTGGCTATGAAAACGCAGTGAAGACATTTAAATATTTTCACCGATGTCTCATTTCATCGTTTCGTTCGTAGATTGACGTCACCAAATGAGTGCGTCAGGTTCACGAAATTTTAAACTCAGTCAACTATGATGTGAGTGATGATTATGTACTTTTCTAAAAACTTATTATTATTACCTTTGTCTCTATTCCTATGAGGCTTCAGCTTCCCTAATTATGTTTCTCCACAAGTTTCTATCTTGAGTCATACTAAAATCAATCTCCTTCGCAGAAATACCCTGCTTAAGCGTCTCCCACCAAGTCTTCTTTGGTCTTCTTTTGCTGTTCTTTGCAGGAACTTATTAACAATTCTTCGTATTGGTTGATTATAATTTGAATGTTGAACATGTCATAACCCTCTTATCCGGTGCTTTGTGACTATCTCAATTGTTGCCATCCCTAGACTTCCCCTAATATTTACATTCTTGATTTTATTCCCCGTTGTTACTCCACCATTTATCTATTTAACCTTTCTTAGTTTCGCCAAATGCAATCTTGAAGAAGTTTTATAGAATTTTACTTTTATTCTATTATTATTTATTATAGAAATTATTTATTTCTTTTTTAGGTCAGGCCAGGCAAAAACCGTACCTCTGATATGGCCAAAAAGCACCCAAGTCCTGCTATCCATTTTAGGACACAGCCATGAAGAAAACACTGAATGCGTAGAAAACATTTTCAAGAATCCAATTTTAACCCAAGAAAACTTCAAAAATCATTACATCGTTATCATTAATTCAGTAGGAGAGTGCTGTAATTTACTGCAGAATGGTGATTTTGATTTTAATAGAGATGAGGCAAGGATTTCTTTTTTTTTAATATAAAAAGTAGTGACCTAACACTTGTCATGAGAAATAGCATTCTTTTGGTGATAGATGTAACACGCCATTTTCTGTTTAAAATGATTAATCTTATAGAGCTCAATTAATTAGGATTCATTTTACCCTACATTATTATTATAACTAATTTCAATTCTAAAACTGGAATATTGGTTCGTTATAATTTTGAAAAGTCATAATAACCAGTCGCAATAATCTTTCACGTATCAATTTTGAACCACTCATCACTAACTAATAGCCAGCGCCACTAATTTTACCTAAGTTTACGGTATTCATCAACATATAAGTCAAATTTTCATTCTTCACTAAAAATTACTCGGAACCAATCTTCTACTCGCCAAGAAAGTTTAGATTTTGCCCAAATGAACCTGGCTTTTTGTTTTGCTGTTAACAGTGGCTTTTCCTTTGCTAAGAAGAGAATATGTTAAAATATGTATATGAAATTACGAGTACACTTGTAAGTTGTTACTGTAATTCAACCTTATAAAATTTTAATTCAGATTTATAATATATCCACTTGCGATAGCATTCCTTCAACAGATTTAATCCAGTTTCATGATTCCATTCAATTGTAACTTGCCTTTCTTCGACTTTTTTGCCTCAACTTTGCCTCGAATGAATTATATTCCACACCGTAGAATATTAATTTCATCCTCTACCTAAAAGAATTGTTTTATTGCTACAATATTTTAATCACCAACTCACGAATTTTTAAATTTGTACAGATACCAGGCACCATTTTATTGAAATAATACAGCGATTTATTTAATTTGGTAAGAAATTAATTGTACAATATAGTTTGACGTTTGTTAGTGTCCGGCTGCACTGTTTTCGCAGCATAATTGTCTTACCTTGTGTGGATTTTAGCAGGTACTCCATACTGTCCCATTATTTAGTTGTCACTCATTTTTATATATTTTTATGATATCTATGACATTAATAGATTATATGGGTTATTAGAGCTTTGTTAAAATTGTTTTATTTTTGATCTTATAAGGAATAATTCTATACATAGACTTACTACTGCGATGGAATCCGAGATAATGGATACATTCTTCTGTAGGAAGTCTCTCTTCAATGTGCTGATCTGGATATATACAATTCAACGTGTAATAAAAAGGCAAATGTAATGGTAATCCTACAGCCTATTGAGTTCAAATTACCATCTTTCGTCATAGGTTTTTTGCCAAATAAAGTAAGACATCATGATTTTTGACACCGAATAGTTGTAGCATGTAGCAAAATAACCCCTAAACAGCTACAAAATGTAATTCTGATTATTTTAATCTATAAATGACAAAAGAAATTTATTTTGTTGATAAACTGTGTGTGAACAATTGGTTGTACAGTAACTTACAGGTACGTCTAGTCAAAGTCAAAATATGTCAAACTTACCAAAAAATGAATTACTAAATTTACTAAACAGTTGGAACGGGGATCAGTGAACCGAGTGTACCATTAATTTACGATCAAAAATGGTCTACTTATAGGTTAAATTGACGCAAATTATAAATGTTCTTTTGGAAAACACTTTTAAAAATCATGAACACTCAAAATAAACTTTTATTTACACTAGCAAAGATTTTAGTTACAACTCAAAAAATATTATTCAAACTTCAAATACAAATATGTATAACAGATTATTATAACATTAATGTCAGACTAAAAAGCAGGTTTTACAACGCTTTATTTATAATAATTCCACTTGCTGAATTTGCTGTTTTAGTAAGTTGCAATTGATGTTGTAAGGCTCCGGAATATTGGGTACTGATACGCACCGGATAGGAACTTCTTATTGAATTCGCGTGGTCTAATATACTGGATTCTAGTGGTCATTGTACTATAACTGTGAAGAATAAGAAGTTTTGTGAGGGTTGAACAATACTTTTGCATTGGCTTCTTCTGGAGTTTCGTTGCTAGAATTTTGTACCTGTAAGTTTACTAGCAGTTTTGTACTAGCAGTTTATCTAGGATGGATATTCTTAAATATATATATATATATATATATATATATATATATATATATATATATATATATATATAACTCTGGATAATGTGATGAGTTAAATTTAATTGTTCCAGAATATTCGTTGCTTGCAATGTCAAAAATGAATTTATTGAGATTCCTATTGATATTAGTTTTCTTTTTTATTTCTTGGTTTTGTGTTAGTAATGAAAATCTTTGCTTGTACCAGGTTGAGGAGAATTATTTCTGGGTTGTCTTTCAGGTCCTTGGTCTTCAATTCCTTTCCGATTGTCAGGGTAATCTTCTGGGGAAGGTTCAGAATAATTTTTCAACTTAGGTTGATGTTTTATATTTTTCTTATGGACTGTGGCTTTTGATGTATTAACAATTATTTCGTTATTTTCTTTTATAAGTTTTCCAGAATATCGCGGAAGTAATTTGTTCTGGTGACTGTTTTCCGGGTATAATTTTTGTGCTTGGTTTATACGTAATGGGGACTTGGTCTTGATCTTGTTTTCTTGTATATGCCGGTTAACTTCATTGTATAGTTCTTTAGTTATCTCTCTATGATTTTCTGTATAATTATTTAGTATTATTTTCTCTATGCCAACGTCAAATGGATCTTTTGCGTCGATGTGTCCGTTTAGGAAATCAATAGGTTTTAACTTGGTTGCTGAATGTATGGAATTATTATACCCAATTATGGCGTATATCATTTGTTCTTTTATCGATAACTTTGCTTTAGCTCGCTTAGGATCCAAAGATGTTCAATTAGTGTAGAAGGAAATCTCTCAATCATCCCGTTGGATTGCGGATTCTCTGGCGTTGTATAGTGGAGATGTTGAGATTACTGTACCATTATCGGCTACTATCATTGTTGAGAGTCCATGGTGTGTTACAAAAATTAATAGAGCGTTGAGTATATTGATGGCATTTTCTCCATCTATTGGGTAGGCTTGTCCATACTTCAAAAATGTGTCTATTATGGTTAGAAACTTCTGTCCATTGGCCTGAAATAAATCGATGTGGTTTGATGAACTATTTCTAGTGGTTTAGTAGGAGTTGGTGTAACCATAAATTTAGGGTTAGGAGGAAGTCTGTCATGACATCTGTTATGACATATTCTATGCCTTTCTTCATATTAGGGCCAGTAGTATCGTTTTCTTATTTGGTTTTCTGTTTCAGCTATTCCTCTATCTATTAGTTTTTCCTTTATGATATTTCCTTATAAATTCCTTTTGTTTTTTTTTCGGAGTTAACATCTTTTAATAAAAGATTACATTATCAGAAAACATCAGTTTTTCTGATAATTTCGCAAATTTCTGTAAAGACTTCTTCTTCCTCTTCAAATAAAATCGCATACTTCTTTTCCGGTTGAGGTGCTTCTTGAAAAATTTTATAGTATCGGCTTGTAACTGGTCTTTCGATAGTTGAATATGATAACGCTTTTATTATGAAAAGTTTGGGCAATTTCTGGATGTCGTGGGCGGTTTTGATAATAATTCGGTTATTGTAATAGTTAAGTGGCTTTTCTGAAATATGTATGCCAAGAATTGGATTTTCTTCTGCTGTATGTGTTGTTTTGTTTCCGTCTTCATCTATGTTTTGATCTTCTCTTTCAACCATATCGTCTGAGATATTTTCTGGAATTAATTGATTTGCCTTTTCCATTACTATCTCGTTGACTATTTGCCCTGCATCTGGGTTATTATATGTTGAAACTTCCTTAATTTGTGAATCAATGTCCGTAATTTCTTTTGTGTGTATTTCAATTCGAGACAATATACTGGATTCTAGCAATCATTGTACTACAACTCGCGTGTCGGGGTTTCCTCGAAAGGTAGACTGTTTAATTAGGCACCCTGTATAATTTTGATTTATTTTCCAAAAAATATTACATCAAAAATAACGTCTATATTAATTTATCCTTTAATATTCCAAAAACAAAAATAATATAAACATTTGATTTAAAAATAATTAATGATCAAGTTGGAATAGTATTGATTAAGTGGAGCTATTTTATTATTAACACATCACTATTTTCAGGTGATCAGATGTATGTGGAAGTCTCTTCTTAACTTCATACTATCAGCTAGTGAGTCGGATAAGATTATTTACAACAATATGATTATTAATATTTTGGATGGCTATATAAAGGTAAGTTACTCTACTATTTCTCCTTTGCAAATTAGAATATTAATTAAATATTTTTTCTTGTAACTAATGTATATTTCGTATCTAGTTAGTTACGTCGTTAAAAATGTAGTTTATTTTTCTTTATTAGATTTTTCTTTATGAGATTATAACTCACTAAGTAAAACTTTAGCCTTTCTTTGTAATATCTAAGACAGGGGTGCTCAAACTTGAACTGCTGGCGATCTACCTCAATATTTTTAGACTACTTACGATCGACTCTGAGAGACTGCAAGTGTGTGTGATGCAGGGTTGTCGTACATATACGATACACCCTACCTATCTAGGTAGGGCGTACTGTAGCATATATAGATATTAGCTTTCTGCACAATATAGGTATATTATTTTAGTCAAGGTTTGGGTTAGGTTTAGTTAGGTTCTTCTCTACAATATCAATGAAAAAACTCATAGTTATTCAAAATTGCGAGTTTATTTGTTGTTACAAAACAAAAGAGTTACATACGGTGTTAAACTTAACTAAGGAGTGGCTTTGGATGTTGAAGCGTGGCACTGCATGTCCTCAGCATACTTTTCATAAGATGGTACGTAACCACTGAGTGCTAATCGCAAGCATGATGTCATATGATCGTCAGTTAGTCGATTGCGATATTCTGACTTAATTATCTTTGACCCAAAAAATGCCGTCAGTTGAAGGGCGATTTGCCTTACATTCGGATATTTATCTTTAGATATAAAACGCCAGAAATTTGTATCAGATACTGTAGCTTTGGGATGTATATCTGATATAATCTGCACCAACTCATTTTCAACAGAACATGAGTTCATATTAGACTTGCTATTTCAGTAGCTAATTCCTCAATGTTTTTACATGAAAAAGGATAACTCATAAATGATGCTATATTTTCCAATTTACTGCAATCATAAAAACTCATTACGAATTGTCCCAAAATATTTGATAATTCAGCCTCATACGTATCATAATTCAACTGAGGAATCCTTGCTTTCAAAGACGGAAAATGTTTCAGATCCTTTCTTTTCAGTTGATCTATCATAAGTTGCAATTTACTTTTGAATGCGTTTACTGCGCTAATCATCTCAATAATAGTTTTTCCTTTACCTTGAAGCTCCAAGTTAACGGTGTTTAAGTGCATTGTGATGTCAGTAAAAAATGCCAAATCATTTAGCCATTTTTGGTTTTTCAAAATCTGAGTGTCATCACCTCTTTCGTCTAGAAAAGCTGTTATTTCGGGCAATAATTCTTGAAACCTTTCTAGGAATTTTCCGCGACTTAACCACCTGACGTCCGTGTGAAGAACTAAATCAGTGTGTTCAGCTGACTCCCTATCTTCCAACAGCAACTGAAAGAGCCGCCGTTGCAAGCCACGTGCACGGATGGAATTCACAATTTTTGTTGCAATGCCCATAATTTCCTCCGTGTTTAAAACTTTTGAACACAAAACTTGTTGATGTATAATGCAATGGAATGAAAAAAATGAAGGGAATTCTTCATTAGCTCGACACAATGCCACAAAACCGTTTTTGTTTCCAGTCATTGCTGGTGCTCCATCGGTTGTAATGCACATTAATTTATATATTGGTAGCTCGTAGTTTTTTAGAAAATTTAAGAAAACGTCATATATATCTTCGCCACGGGTCTTCCCTTTCAGAGGAATAATTGTCAAAAATTCTTCCTTAGCCAACATGTCATTGAATACCATCCGAATAAAAATACACAGCTAGGCAGTGTCTGTCATATCGATGGATTCGTCGAACTGTAAAGAAAAATATGTACATTCCATGATATAATGTTTTAGTTTATCTGCGATGTCTTTGACTCATGACTTCAATACACCTTGTGACAGTCGGACGAGATAACTGAAGTTCTCTAATAGCAGACATGATTTCTGTTTTATTTTTAAAATCTCCAAATAAAGTCTTATCCGCTTCAATAAATGCTTCCTTCACCATCGATCCATCTTCAAATTGTTTCTTGTGTTTCGCCAAAATATGAGATATTTTAAATGACGCGATCGTAGCAGCTTTTGATTGTTTGGCTGGTCTTATAAACATGGATTGTTCTTTTTTCAAACAAGATATCAAATCACTTACTTTTCGTTTTCTTAATTCACTATGTGGCGGAAAATCCTTTTCGTAGTTTTTATGAACCGTTTTATCACGCCTCTCTAAGTTACCACGCTTACGTATTGCAACTGACGCACGACAAATAACACAAATGCACTTATCCTTCACCATAGAAAAGAAAAATTCCTCCTCCCAATCCTTATTAAAATGATACGTTTTACATTTCTTCACTGCACTCATTTTCCACTATTTAATAATAAACTTTGTATCGACGTAGGATCACTATCAAGTTACAATTCAGAATAAAATTCCTACAGGCGCAACATTTATATCGGCGTGAACGAAAGTCTCGAATGTTTCCGTCAAACGCGCCGCCCGAAACTGGACTGTACTGTCTCTCGTCTAGAAACAATACGGCTTTTCTTTGACAAGTCTGCGCGTTCCTTTGATAAAGCCACCTTTTGCCGCAAACAGTGTTATTTTATTACGTAATACATTTTTGTAGTTGATAGAATATCATCCCAAATTTGATTAATAATTATAATAAATATTGAGTTAATAAAATAATTAGTTAATATATGTAAATATAAAATATGCTGTGTGGACAGTATTTTGTTGTCCCCACTTCTTTGAATTGCAATGATGCTTAGTCAAGCATTCTATGTATTTGTATAGTGAAGCCATTTTTGGAGAAGCATTACTATCTCAAAGTGAAGGAATAATAATTAACGGAAAATCTATTAACAACATAAGATATGCAGATGACACCGTGATTATGGCAAGCTCTGCTGAACAACTCCAATTACTGCTAAACAAAAACAGTTTCTGTGAAAAATATGGAGTAAAAGTGAATATAAAAAACACCAAATACATGATAATAACAAAGAACACAAATATACCAACAAACATACATTTGGGAAATGTACCGATAGAAAGGGTTGATAAATACAAATACCTAGGAACCTGGATTTCAGACAATAATGATCAAACAACCGAAATAAGAGCTAGGATAGAAATAGCGAGAAATGCGTTTGTAAAAATGAAAACAATTCTCTGCAACAAAGATCTAAGATTAGAACTGAGAGTAAGAGCACTAAGATGCTACGTCTTTTCGATACTGCAATATGGACTTGAAAGCTGGACATTGAAGCAAGAACACATAAATAAGTTACAGTCCTTTGAAATGTTTTGTTACAGGAGGATGATTAGAATAGCATGGACACCGAAGAAAACTAACACGGAAGTATTGCGGTAATGGGCAAAGAATGCGAAATAATAAACACAATAAAAATAAGAAATGAGCGATATGAACTGCTAAGGCTGATAATACAGGGAAAGATAAGTGGAGGAAGGAGTATAGGAAGAAAGAGAGTGTATGGTTGAAGAATTTAAGGGAGTATATAGAGAATAAAGTATATTCCTTGTACATAACTCCCAAACATTAGTTTTTGTCTATTGAATTTTTATTTAATTAAATATTTAATTGTTGGATAATTAATTTAATAACGTTGGATTAATTAATAATTAAGGTTTGATGAATAAAATCTGCTTATTGAACTTAATATTTTTTCATTAAATTTTCAGCTTTCTAAAGACTCGAGTTACTACAAAAGCCTCATTACCCTAATCTTTACTTCGTTGATGGAATTCGATAAAGATATGTTACAGGATTCTATTTCGCAACTTTTAAAACAACTGGTGACGATTTTCCTTGAAGCAAATATCGAGTAAGTTAAGTTTGAGCATTAGTTAATAATTGAATGCAATCAGTTGAACACAATTATGACATACTTACGGCTCTTGTACAACTGTAATGGCTTACAGAACTAACTAAAATATACAAGTGACATATTTTATTTTAATAAAATTTGGTATACAGACTTATCTTGAGGAAATTATTAAATGATTAGAATTTCAGCCATATCTATATAGCCATAATTGTGGTTAATTCCATATAAATGCAATATTTAGTAAGATTCTGAAGAAACTGTTTTCTTGTGGGATGTCTAAATGAAATATTAAGTCACAGATTTTTTTTTATTAATGCCAAATAACTCTCCTGCATATGTCATAAAAGTGTTCAAAAGGGCTTAACGTTGTTTTATACCCACTCAACTCAGATTTCATATATTTGTATTATTTATTTTTTTTTGTGCAATATTGTGGATGCTATTAAAATCCAAATACACATTTTTATTGCATAGCCTACCCTAATCATGATTTTTTTGATAGTTCCACATAATGTTATATTTTAATAGAATTCATTAGCTTGTATTTAAAATTAAATAATAAATTCGTTATTTTTCTAGATCAGATGAAGTCAAAAATGATTTCAAGCAACTAATATCTCATTGTTTCTCCACTGTAATTTTAGAAGAAAAGAAGATAAAGATGATTGACACCCTATTAGATTGTTTAGTTTCAGTAAAAATAGAAGAATACAATTCAACTAATTTTTCTAAAATTTGGACATTGGTGGCAAATGAGTTAACAATAGACTTTTCTGTAGAAAGATTAACTCAGTTTATCAAATTCAAAGAATTCTTTTTGTGGCCTTCTCATCATATGCATTATGTGGACGGACAAGAGAAAAAAGTGAGTAAATAATGAAAAGGATATTTATTAAACACCTGTTTTGTTGTGATCGGTTACTTAAACCTTATTTTTCGTTTCAGCAAATAACAATTTATTGGATGAAACTTTATAGAAAGCTAACCAGTGAATCGGATGTTAAAAAAATTGAGATTATAAAAGATTTAGAGAGAGATTTTAAAAACAACCCTCTTATTTCGTCAAACATTACGTCCTTGCTGAATGTAATGTCTCAATTTGAAACTAGGTTTAGCAAAGAGTTCGGTAAGATAGTTTGTGTTTACTAATGCTCTATAAATTAGTTACTGTGTATAAGATAATTAGTCTTTTCGAGATTATGCAAATATTTTTAATTTAAAAACAAACGGAGATGTAAGAACGTTTTACTATCGTAAAACTCTTCTTCTTATTCTTCTTCTTTTTTTGTAGACATAACTCTGTCTGTTGTTCAATGTGCATCCAGTAAGTTGTCGTTCCATCATTTTCGTGGTCTTCCTACTGATCGTCTTCCTATTGGGGAACCGTCTCTTGCCGTTTTTACTATTCTATTTGTTGTCATTCGGCTTATACGATCGTTCCATTCTACTCTTCTATTTCTTACCTATTCCTTGATGTTCTCCACCTTTCATCTACGTCGTATATCTGTTATTCTAGCTCTGTCCGATAGTATCTTACCATCAATTTTTTAAAGTGTTTTCATCTCTATTGTTTCTAATATCTTTTTTGAAAGGAAAAAAGGACTATCTACAACGATAGTGAAAACTTTTTAAATAAAGAAGTTACGTAGGCAGATACTTTTAACAAAATCCACAAGGAAAACAATTCCTGTAGCTGGCTGTATACCACGTATCACAAAAAAAGAGGTTAGTCTTCGTAAGTGGGTATATTTATTTAAAAACCCTTAAAAGGGCTACATAAAAAAAACAAACGTTTTCGGACTAAACAGTCCATCATCAGGTTTAAAATCTCTAGGTTGAAATGCCTGAGCCACCAAAATTTATAACTATATGTAATTTAAAGGGTTTTCACCCATGTATTTTTGGTGGCTCAGGCATTTCAACCTAGCGATTTTAAACCTGATGATGGACTGTTTAGTCCGAAAACGTTTGTTTTCGGAAACGTTTGAAAACGATAGTGAAAATTCTTTAAATAAAGAAATTACGTAGGTAGATACTTTTAAAATGTGGCGCCATTGAGAGAACAATAATTCCGAGCATGAGGTTGAGGAACCAATAGAAGATTCTTATCAATTAAAAGATTTACAGAGCGACTATGTGGAACGCAAGTGAAATATTAAAGGTTTGTTCCAACACATCGAAAAACCGTCATGTAACGGTTAGGCTCCTGCGCATTTAACAAAATACGTTCCAACAAAAATTTCATAATTTCGATTTCGATAATTTCAGTAATCTGGCAAATGCATGTACTGGTTGGGATGACTTGCTCATTAGAATTTTATTCCACTTCTTTAAATTTGTTGGGCCTAGATTAACTTGGATTTTATATTAAAACTGTAAATTTGTTCGTAGAAAAGAAGAAGTTAGGTTAATTATTTTATCAGATTCTTATGAGAGACTTGTTATTTATTTATATATTTGTTTTTCGTTATTTATAACTTAATAAATATGACTGACGACGAAGGAATTGGTGATTTTTCTGATTATTATAGTAATGAGGATGATTTGGAGCTATTAGCCGAACCTAGGGTGAAAAATCAGAATTATTTAGGTAGATTGTCACCAAATTATATCAGTTGTCAGAAAATCGTTCCAACATCAGTTTCCAAATTATCGTCATCAGACGATACAAATGATGAATATGCGCATTAAAAACGGTACAAGTAATTTCGTGAAGGTTTCCGGACCGTACAAATATTGCGTGCTGAACAAACCTTAAAGTTCTCTAAAGATGCCAAAGGTATAGTGAAAAATGTGTATGAAGGTATGTGCTCTGAACTTACTAAAGTCGAGGCCATTACAGAAACTATTTAAAAAAAATGTCAAAATAAACCGTATGTGCCATTATAGGAGGGACATCTACATCAAGCAAAGAGAAAGAGAAAAGATAGTGGAAAGGTCCGAAAAATGGAAAGCCACTCGATTCAACCTAAAAGTATAACAATATACAAAATGTATGCATCCGCAGCCAAGATTTTTACCACAATTGAAACTAATTCGAAAAGATATCGTTTTTTTTTCGGCAACAACACTTCGCGTTTTCCTTACAACTAATAATTTTAAATATAGAACTACAGATAAACGTCAAACATTCATGGAAAGCAGCAAATTAATTTCTTTGCGAAACGAGTATATTCGAAATATTATGGAGTATATAAAAGTTGAACGAAACGTTGTATATTTGCATGAAACCTGGTATGATACGCATGGCAACTTAAAAAAAAATATAATAAACGTCAAATAATTATTATTTTACACTGCGGTGGAGAAAATGGATGAATCCATTGGACTATCACGATGATGTGGACTGCAGTTTTTTGAGTCCTGGTTAGAAAAAATTCTTCTCCCAAAAGTGGCCAAAAACAGCGTAATTGTCATGGATAACGCTTTATACCATTCCAGATTAATTAAAAAATACCGAATTCTACTTGGAACAAATCCCAAATCCAAAAATTTCTATATGAGAAAGATTTGTATTTTGAAGAGCCATATATTGAAAAGCAATTATAGAGGTTACTCAAAGTGTAAGCAATTTCAAAAGAAATATGTTGTTAATGACTGTGCTCTCAATAATGGCCATACCGTGCTTAGACTACCTTTATTTTTGAATATTAAATCCAATAGAAGAAAACCTGAAAGACGAAAGAGATGAGGACACAGAAATCGCTCCCCAATGAGTGGAATATTGGAATACTTTCACCATACACAAAAAAGGAGATATCTTTGAATGTTCTAAGCACAGAGGAATTACGCTTCTAAATACAGCCTATAAAATATTTTCCACAGTTCTATGTCACCGCATGGCATCATATGCAGAACGTATAGTAGGAATATACCAGGCTGGTTTCAGAGGTGGTAAATCGACAGTTCATGAGATTGCAATCCTGAGACAAATTTTAGAAAAAACACTGAATATGGCATATATACTCATCACATATTTATAGACTACAAAGCAGCCTACAACTCTGTGAATCGAAGGGAAATGTTCAAAGCAATGAAAAGAGCTTGGAATACCAAATCAGTTGATAAATTTAACAAAACTAACTGTTGAAAAAGTTGAATGTAGAGTACGAATTCAGGTGGAACTGTCTGAACCTTTTAAAACAAATAACGGGCTGCGCCAGGGAGGGAGACCCGCTCTCCTATATACTGTTTAATCTGGCTCCGGAAAAAGTAATACGTATGTCACAAATCATAACCATTTTTGGCAAATCCTTGCCTATGCGCATGATATCAATATTGTTGGGAGAACGGAAAACGCTGTACGAGAGTCGTATGTAGCATTACAAGAAGGAGCTACAAAAAAAGAAGAAGTTGTTATTGTACCAATACACAAAAAAGGAAACAAAAAGCAATGTATTAACTACAGGGGAATAACACTCCTAAACACCACCTACAAAATCCTTGCAAACATCCTGCTAGAAAGAACCAAAATATACACAGAAGAAATCGTTGGAGATTATCAATGCGGATTTAGACCGGGCCGCTCTACTATTGACCAGATATTCACAATAAAACAGATAATGGAAAAATGCTGGGAGTTTGATCGTGAGCTTCATTAGATGTTCATAGATTTTAAACAAGCATTTGTTAGAGTATGCAGGGACAGACTGTGGACAGCGATGCAGGAACTTGGCTTTCCAAAAAAACTAGTCAGGTTGATACGGATGTGTATGGAACGGTTACGATGTAAGGTGAGAGTTGGACAACAATACTCAAATTACTCCAAAACAAATTGGAGGCATTTGAAATAAACAATGGACTAAAACAAAGAGATGCACTTTCACCACAACTCTTCAACTTAGCTCTGGAGCACATAATCAGAAGTGCAAGAATCGAAAAACCGAATACAGTATTTCATCGAGAAGGACCAAACTTACTACTGGCATTTGCAGACGATATCGATCTAATAGGAAACACACGATTAAGGATGAAGGAGACTTCGTGAGGTTCGAGAAGGAAGCAGAGAAGATGGGGCTCCAAATCAACGAAAACACGACGAAATATATGTATATGAGCCGCAATCACCGAAGCAGAGACAGAATCGGTCAGAACATCACCATCGATGACTTTAACTTTGAGCGCGTTAGAGAATTCAAGTATCTTGGAACAACAATAACTGAAGGCAATAACTGATCACAAAAAATAAACAACAGGATTTAGGCCGGCAACAGATGTCTTTTTCCCCTCCAAAACCTTATAAAATCGAAACAACTAACAAGACGTACGAAGATACAGGTCTATAAAACAATCATACGACCCGTTGTGATGTATGGAAGCGAAACGTAGACGATAACAAAGGCAAACGAAGAGAGACTATGTGTTTGGGAAAGAAAAATCCTAAGGAAGATCTTTGGTCCTGTGCTGGATGAAGCATCAGGACAATATAGGATAAAAACTAACAAAGAGCTCGAAGAACTTTACCCAGACGCCAACATCATAAAAGACATAAAGTCCAGAAGACTCCAATGGACAGGACACCTCAGAAGACATTCTGACGAACGAACAGTAAGACTAGTTTGGGAGGAAGTCCCAACTGGAAGGAGACCACGCGGACGCCCTCGTCTCCGGTGGCGAGATAATATAGCAAAAGACCTGAGCACTATGGACGTGGGAATTGGATGCAGTTTGCTCAAGACAGAAAACAGTGGAGGCATGTTGTCGAGTCGGCTAAAACCCACGAAGGGTTGTAACGCCACGAAGTAAGTAAGTAAGTAAGCTACAAAAAGGGTTGAATAATAAACACCAACAAAACGAATTATATGAAAATAAGCACGCAACCACACATCCTACGACCACTTCCCTCATTTTTCGAGTCACCGCAGGAGAAGGGGACGTTTCCATCCATTTAGGTCTAGGTATAGGACGTGGCGGTGTAGATGGAAAATCAGGACCTGCCATTGTACGTGGAGGTGAAGCTGGAAAATCGGGCATAGGAAAATCAAATATATCTTTTCCAGTAACATCCGGTGCTGTAAATGGAGGAGTTTCAGGTTCTTCAAAAGTTTCGTATAAATCAGCAGGTTCTCCCCAGTCAAGAATTTGAGTAGATACGGGCATTAGATGAATGGGAGGCGTAGGTGGTAAAAGCCGTTCAGGTGAATCCCAACCTGGTATGCCTCCTGGTCGTCTCGGGGGGGGGGGAGTCATTAGTGGTGTAGGTAAAGTACCTACCTTTATCTCTGGTGGCAATGGAGGTAAATCGGGATGTGGACCCATTAGTCTAGCTAAATAGGCATCTGTATCAAGATCGCGTTCTTTCACCAATTCTTTGTTACAAAAAACGACGTCATCGAAGCAGTGAACGAATTTGTATACCTGGGAGCGCTTCTTAACACTAAAAATAATACTACCGCAGAATTTGCACAGTCTACAGATGCTAGTTTGGGCTCAATCTCCTCAAATCCTTAATTATATCGAGAAATACAAAATAAAACTGTACAAAACAATAATACGCCCAGTCCTAACATATGGGCCAGAACTATAACAAAAAGTAATGAAAACATTTTTACAATTTGTTGTAAGGTTTTTTACTTCTTCAGCAATTAATGAATGACAATGGAGTGTGGAGCAGACGATACAACTTCGAACTTTATAGAATATATCAGGAACCAGATATTGTGAAACATGTTAAGATAGGACGTATGAGGTGGATAGGGCATGTAATGCGGATGGAACAAAATGACCCAGCTCGAAAAACTCTTCTTGATAGACCCATTGATCAGAGAAGAAGAGGAAGGCCCAGAACAAGGTTCCTTGATAACGTGATAACGTAAGACATGAGAAATATGGGAATACATGCGAGAAATTCTTGAGGAAGCTAGAACCCACGCTGGTTTGCAAAGCCAGAATGATGATTATGATAAATCCAGTAGAATTAGTAAAAAACCTTACTGCAACAAGTTATAAAAATGTCATCGAATACGTAATGGGTTTGGAAAACGAATACGCTAAATATTTGCTAATATTAACTAACTTAATTATAACTGTAGACAATACTAGTGATGACAGTAATATAATGTGCGACAGTAATTCTGAATAGAGTTATAAGAAATTAGAAATATATCTTTGCTATTTAAAATCATAACTTTTTTATTTTAATTCGAGCAATATTGATAAAATACTGTAAGACAATAATCTATGTAGTTTAAAATTTTAATGATTAATAAGGTCCTGTGGATGTCCGAGAATACTTGTTCTTCACTTAATGTGGATAAACTGAATTTGGTTACTTTTGGTTTAAATTATCTAGCTGAGTTCCGAGTCCACCATAACTATTTTTCTGGTAACAACTTCAGACGTAGCTTAAAAAACTAATTGTTCAATAATTTTCTAAACTTTTCTGATCCCTCTTTGTATTAAGTAAAATAATTGAGGCTTTGTTTTGTTGTCTTGCGATATTATAATTGTGAAGACAGAAGTTGGAAAGTATTTTAATTTTTTCAAGTAATTTATTGTTTTCTATGCTTTATTACTTCTGCTATTATATTTCATATTCACCTGATTATTATTCTATTATTATTTTTGATTTTCCTAAAGTCTCTGTGATTTTTGATATTTTTATAAAAGGCATTAATATGATCATTGGTTGAATAGTCAAATTTGTGCAGTGACTGGACTTTGTTCAGTTTTTTCTGTCTCGCTAAGTCTGTAGAAGTCTGTGTGGAATTCTTTACCTTTTGTTAGTAGTTCTTCCTTATTTGTAGTTGTGTCCTCTGTCCTATTTTTTAGTTTATTGATTTCATTTATTCAGTTTTTGCATGTTTCTTAAAATATTCTTGCCGTTATTTTCTTCTATTATTTGTTTAGATTTCCTTTGCAATGCCTTTGTAATTTCTTATTTCCTTGATATCTACTATATCCAATGGGAGTAAATAATAATTTTAATTTTCGATTTCCATCCCCTGAACCGTTCTTAAAATACTCAAAGAAGTGTATTGGAAGTGTACTTAATTCACTCTGCTTGATATTAGACATGTTTTACTTTATATTCTGTTTTTTGACCAGTAAAAAATATTACCATACTTGTTAACAACTCAAACTGAATGATTCGAACTATTCAAAGACTCAATTACTACTACTCTTGAAGAGATTTGGTTTCATGTCCTCATACATTTTCTAACATTCCAAACCTTAAGAGATATTTTCGATGGCGTCTAGGACATTCTAGATTTTTAATTAATCTTTTTCCTCAAGGGACTTTTCTATATGGAATAAATTTTACTGAACTGTAATTACAGTACGTCATTGAAACCAGTCATCATCGTAGTCAATAATATCGTAGCAGATGTGTTGTGGTTCATCATTGAGCTTCAGCAGCTCAGATATTTATCTAATGATATTTCTCCACTGCTCGCGGTGGTCTGTTACATGTTCTGCCTCAGTATACTGTGTGTTGAGAAGTTTTTTTCGTAATGTCTGCTTGATCCACCAACCGCTCCATTTTGTGATTAATTCGATTAATATGACCAAAGAACTTTAAAATTCCAGAGTTAAAGATAGTGCAAACATACCTGACCATGGAGCTGCGCGAAGGCGGGGTCAATATTCACGTAAAGGCAGAAAGGTTCTATTGTAAGTGGAATTATATAGTGCATAGTACAATGCGTTTCGCATGGAAGTGGGGACTAAACCAAATTTTGTCTACTGCGCCGCGGTCAGGAGTGCTTGCACTATTTTTAACTGTATTAGAGAGACGTTGATTGGGTTTGATTTTATCTACAACCGAAATATTTGTACGGCGAACCGTCTATGGAATGACGTACTTTTAAAAACCTTTCCAAACATTTCTAATTTGTGTGTATTTCTTCCATGTTGGTTGTTAATTAAAAAAAAAAAAATTAATTTTAATTTAATTGTTTGAATAAGAACTTTTGGTTATGAACATTCATTCTGTGTGATTTGTATTATTTGTTGTTCCTGAATTCGTGAGGTAAGAATATCAAAGTATTAAGATATTTACTATAAATGTTCAAGTTTTAAGGTTATGTTATTGTTTGAATAAAGCTTTAATTATTTTTACTATTTATTTCAAGTATTATTCTTTTGTAAGTGCTAGTGATTTTATTCCTTAAAATACTAAGCTATATTCGTTTTCTCGTAGTTTAAATAGTTAATAGTAGTTTTGTTGTCATTACTGAAAAGTTTACTAGCCATTATATGCCCAGATCTAAAAAAAAATGACCTCAAAAACTATAACAACATTTAAAAACATTTTTTTAAACACTGATTATAGCAATTTGATAGAAAGCTATCCACATAATGTTATATTACAACTTAAACTACGAGAAAACGGATATCTTTGGTCATTTACAGGATAAAATTACTGTCGACGAAAAAAGAGTAAAACATTAATTTAAATATTTTTCAACTTCGTAAATAAATTCAACGATCTATTGATTTATTTTGAAATACCCCTGATAAAAATAACAAAATACCTTGAAATACAGTAAAAAAAATTAAAGTTTTAATTAAAAAATAACATATGAACATTAAGTGTAAATATCTTTAATTTGATATTCTTACCTCACAAATTCACGAACAACAAATAATACCAATTGCATAGAATGAATGTTAATAAGCAAAAGTCCTTATTGACTGTTCAAACAATTATTAACCAATATTTCCAACTTCTTATAGAACAAATGCACACAAAATAAAATTGTTTAGAATGGTTTTCTAAGTCCTGCCCATTGTGACGTCAGACTTGGTAGTCTATTCGAAGCAATTATTTCCATTCTTTATTTTCTCCATTATTTCCACTCAGACTTCTTCACATCCCGTAATAGTTGGGATTTCAGGAACCTGTTGTTGGCGATCAATAACCATGATTTTGGTTTTGTTGTTATTAACCATGAGTCCAAACTTAGCAATTTCTACGTTGAGTTTTTTTTAAAGTTGGTAATTTTTCTGGAGTAGAGGCTAGAAGTCTAGTGTCGTCTGCGAAACGGGTTATATATGAAACCAGTAGAACAATTCAAATTTGTCAGCAGTCATATTTCACATTATTATTAAATTACCAATATAGCCTTTAAATAACTCGGTTTAAATATGGATTCATATTATCCTACATTATATTACGCCATCTATCGACGTCTAGATAAATCGCAAACCTCCCAGGTAGTCCTACTTTATATTATATTCCATTTTAATAATTAAAAAATAAGTGTGACGAAATAATCATAAGTATATTATCTTTATTTTTCAGTTACGAAACTTATGGATGTGGTATCTTCAATTCTACAACTGCCAAATTTAAATTCAGACGACCAACAAAAGTTAGCATCTCTCGTAATGCAGTACTTTGAATCTTCTTTAGAATGTTTCACTTCTGAACACAATGAAGAACTTATTAAATTTTTGTGTAGTTGCATAGAACACATACTTCGTATTCATTCTGATTATAAGTTAATTGATCCGTTTGTTATATTTTACAAAAATTGCACTGCGATTCTTCAAACCCAATTTGCATTCCATCTGAAAAACGTATTAGTGGAATTGATTGATAAAGAAATCGATGCGAACAGTTACGCCAGTAAAGAAATGTCCAAATGCTTACTGTTATTTACCGATGGTGTTAAAGACAAAGACAAAGAAGATGAAAAAAAGACTTTTATTATACCAACTGGAAGATCAGCGCGTATTGCTCGCATGGGTAAGGATTCTCCTAGAAGTCCCCACAAATCAGGCACATTAAGACTTTTTGGAAAGGACATTGAAACGATGTCTCCACATAAACTTAAAGGCAGCCAGCTAAATAATACTCCAATTTCAAACAAGAAAAACGCTGTCAACGTCGTAAAAGTACACCAAACAGAAACAAAGCCTATCAGTGAAGAAAATTCCTCAGATTTTGTTCCAATAAATTCTGAAGTTAAATTACAAGTAAATAAATTGAACGAGCACCAGAAAGAAAAGTTAAAGACTAGACGCGATGATATTCCGGCTCTATACCAAGACTTATCGCAAAGTATAAGCCAAGACATATTTAGTTCAAAATCAAATTCTCGCGAACCTACCAACCCAGAGTGTGAAAGTGAAGAGAAAAAAGATAATCCCGTTCCAGTTTCTGTTACGTCAATTCCAGAAACTTTAAATTCAGAAAGCGACATGTTCCCTGATACCCCTAAAGTTGTTAATGACGAAATCAATACTGAAAATGCCAATATTGATACAGAAAATAACAAACCTGAAACAACTGTTATACCTCTGGACCAAAATCTTCCCGATTTAAATTTTGAAACATTTACTAAAGAAACAATTTCTAATGATCTTTTTAAATCAGAATCTACAGAAGATGTTAAAAAATCAATAGAAACTGACATTATTGAATCAGATTGTAACAAATCAGAATCTACAGAAGATATTAAAAAATCAATAGAAACTGACATTATTGAATCAGATTGTAAAAAATCAGAATCTACAGAAGATATGAAAAAATCAACAGAAACTGACATTATTGGATCAGATTGTAAAGAAGACGAGGAAGATATACAAGGAATTAAATATTTTAAGGGCTATTCTAGAAGAAAATCACATGGTAATTCAGAAAATGCATTAGAACGAAGAAAGCGAAGTGAATTAGAAAGGTTAAAGATGGATATAGTTGGAGCCGAGAAATTTGTCGAGTCTCCTCGCAGAACACGCGAGAAGAAACCCAAGAAAAAAATCGGTGATACCGAAAACAAAGTAGATAAGCCTGTTAAAATATCTAAAAATTCGGAAGAAAAAGACAATTGTGTTAAAATGCTTGAAAATATAGAAGAAAAGGAAAAAAACAACACTATTTCTGAAGATATACAAGAAAACAACAAAGATATAGCTGTCCAACTATCTGAAAATATACCAGAAAAGAAAAAAGGTAAAGCTGCCAAGATGTCTACAACTACGGAAGATATGGATATAGATAAATCTAAAAAAAAATTTGAAAACACGGAAGTAAAGACAAATTATATCTCAGTTCAAATATCTGAAAATACGACAGACCATGAAAAAAACAAATCCGCTGATATATCCGAAAATTTGAAAGATAAGAAAAAACACAAAGTTACCAAAAACATGCTGGAAAATACGAATGATATGAAAAAAGATATTTCCACGTCTGAAAATGTAGAAGAAAAGACAAAAGATAAATCTGCTAAAATGCCTGAAAAACAGCAAGAAAACAGAAAAGATCAATCGCCTAAAATGCCAGAAAATGTAGAAGAAAAGAAAAAAGATAAATCTACCAAAATGTCTGAACATATGGAAGAAATGGCAAAAGATAAATCTGCTAATAAAATGCATGAAAATATGGAACAAAAGAAAAAGGATAAACATGCTAGAATATCTGAACATATGGAAGGAAAGACAAAAGATAAATCTGCTAATAAAATGCCTGAAAATATGGAACAAAAGAAAAAGGATAAACATGCTAGAATATTTGAACATATGGAAGGAAAGACAAAAGATAAATCTGCTAATAAAATGCCTGAAAATATGGAACAAAAGAAAAAGCATAAACATGCTAGAATATCTGAACATATGGAAGGAAAGACAAAAGATAAATTTGCTAAAACTCCGGAAAATCCGCAAAAAACCAACATTTCTCCTATCGGAAAGAGGTCTGTAGGTCGACCGAGAAAACATCCGTTAGAGCTTCAGCCCGAAGAAAAAAAAATCAGTCCAGTAGCAGCTAGTCCAAGCAATATACCAAATGAAACTCCAGAAAAGAGAACTGTAGGTCGACCGAGAAAACATCCGTTAGAGCTTCAGCCCGAGGAAAAAAAAATCAGTCCAGTAGCAGCTAGTCCAAGCAATGTACCAAATGAAACTCCAGAAAAGAGAAAAAGAGGGCGACCCAAAAAAAGTCCCGAAGAGAAAACGAGAACAGCAAAAATTTTCGAAAAGTTAGAGTCGCCTACAACCAGCAGCGAAAAATTAGCAAAAAAACGACAGGAATCTATGAAAAAAACTGAAAAAACTCCGGAGGGCGAAAATAAGATGTCGAAACTTGAATCTTCTCATATAAAGAACCTATTCAGAAAACTTAGTGAACAATATTCAGGTAAAGAATTTGCAAAAACAAACGAATCTGTTAATAAAACTCCACAAAAAACGTTAGGAATGACACAGCCAACTGAGGGTAGAGGACAAAAGCGTAAAGCACCCACAGATGATGAAAATGATGATATTATTGAGAGTTCTCAAGAGTCATTTGCTGAAATTGTTCCTTTACTAAATTCGTCCAAAAAGAAGCCGATTAGACTAAGTATTACTAAATCCGGTTCTCATTTAGAATGTAAAGTAGATATTTCAGAGAATAATTCTCCAAATACATTAAATTTAATTATTGATGCTGATAATGTACATAGTTATGCCATGAAAATACCCGAGAAAACGGAAGACGAATGTGTTAAGGACATTAATACCACCCAAGATACTACACTCACTCAAAATAGTTCTCAAGATTCAACTCAAACGGAAGATACAGTTTCTAAAATTTCAGTGATGACAGATAGCACTCTAACACAAACAGCCAGGGAGGTTCCTGTAGAAGCACTAATCGAATCTCCAGAACCTCCTCAAAAGCCTAAATTGTCTGAATCTGAACTAATTATGTGTCAGATGGATACCATGTCAGTTTGCGGTTCAAAGGAAACGCTTTCAGATAACAAGGAAATGCAAGACCGATTGGCATCTCCCGTGTCACTTAATTCAGTTGAAGATATACTTGGTAAGTTTTATTTTTAATGACTTTTTTATTCTTGGTTATTCTAGGTCATATTTTTTATATTCATATTTTTTATCCTCAAACACTGCAGGATAAATAGATCACATGCCATGTCAGTTGAAAAAATATCCATAAGGGGCGCTTACGTCAAAGTTTGACGTTAGCGCCCTCATATTATTCCTCTAGATTCAGATACACATTTCAATACATTTTTGCCGATTTTCAGCCATAGTTTCACAATGTTTAAAATTTGTGAAATTAGTGAATTATTTAATCTATAGATCAGAAAAATATTCTAAACTGTCACAATAAATATCTAAGAAGGAGTTAAATCTATCGATAGCAATTAAATTAAACTGTATACCCAAGACTAATTAAGCCATTCAGAGCGATGCTGGGAATATTTATACTCCACTATGCACCAACAATTTATCCATATAAATTACCATCATTCTTGTACTCATTGCGTCGAGTAAGGACGATAAATATACGAAGAAGGTTGCGTTTCGATTTAATTTGAGTCTCTTACCACTCCCTAACATGTGTTTCTGGATCTACCCATCATCAGAGAGAGTTTGTAAGAAGACTCGAGTCTTCTCTTAAATTATGAACCTACAAACTTCTTAAAATGTACCTAACAAAAAATCAAATTTAGTAAAGCAGATTAATGATTTAAGGGCTCAAATATTCCAACTCCTGTTGGAACCTCCTGAAAATTAACGGGAAGGCTTCGAACTGCCGGAATGATTTCATTCTGTAAAAGTTGTGTAAATATTTGAGCCCGTTTAGGTCTCCATCGATAAAAAAAGAACCGTCAATATGGTCGCCTAACATCCCAGTCGAAACATTTAACTTTGCTGAAGAATACCTTGCAACGAATGGATTTTGTTTTTTTTTTGTAATGAAAATGAAGATTCGTTAGAAAATAAAATATGTTTTAAAAAGTGTACATTATTCTGTTTATCACATAAATTGTGACCTAAATTCACAAAACTCCATCCGCCCAAAGCTATATTTCGGAAACAGTTCTTGTGTTGGTTGTATCTTAAAACAGTGATACCATTCCTTTTGAGAACTCGCTGCACAGTTCGAGCATTCACATTAACTTTCCTAGCTATTTGTACACTATTGCAGGGTTTACGACCTTCCAAAAAAGCACAAATATCAATATCTCTGTTTTGTTGCTCCTCATCGACAGGTCTAACACGTGTTTCATTACCTTCATGACACTTTTTACGACTGTTTACACATCCCGAAGTTTGAAAATGGTTAATGGTATTTTTAACTATAACACTTGGTGGAGGTCTATTTTCGAAGGCAACAATAAATAAATTAATTACTTCGCGTATCGAGTGACCCAGAAAGTACCTTGTTACAAGTTGCACTTTTTCTTGGACAGTATACAACGTAATGGGCATTTAATTAATTATTTAAATCATGAATATGTTGCCTGTGTGAGTCCATATTAAATAGGCAAAAAGAAATAAAAAAGACTTACCCACAATCAATTGTCTAACGGTACCATGTAAATTAAATGATTAATAGTTCTTGTACCGGCATCATTAATCCCCCAAGCTAGCTGATGTCTAATCGAAGTTTATTAACCCTTAAATGTGTTATGATTTAATTTATTTTCTAAAAAAATTATTTTTGAGGTATTTTGAAATTGTAATATTTTTTTATTTAAAAACATTTTTAAGATAAGTAAATATTTTGAAGTGTAAGTGGTGTTTGACATTCTTTACACAGCTAAATATACATAAAGTAACAAATATTATGTTGGTGGAACAATTGCCAATTAAATTGAGTAGAACTTGATAAATAACAGGGTTGACACAAACACCTTGTAAAAGCCAAGAGGAGCACGTTGTCGATCCAATCACTTCTTGGTACGGTTAAAATACAGGTCAGAATTTCGAAAAATAAAAACAAGCAAGAACAAATAACATAACCCTTAATAGGCTATTGAATATGATTTCAATTTGAATTTGAATGTTCAACGATGTTCTACCAAATAAAGCCTTGTGTTTTCGAGATCGTAATAAATCTTGTTTGTTTGACCATAACTCAAAATTGTTCTGAAGCCATGTTCTTGTGGCATTTTAAAGTATACTATTTTAATGGGAATAATTCACAATTGAAGATTAAAATAAGTTTATTGACGTTTCAATTATAATTATAATATATTCTTCTTCTTGATGTGCCTATCCGTTACGAATGTTGGCGATCATCATGGCAATCCTTATCTTATCTGCAGCAGCGCGGAAAAGCTGCACAGATGTTGTATTGAACCAGATTCTGAGGTTCTTTAACCAAGATGTTCTTCTTCCTGGATCTCGTTTTCCAAATATTTTTCCTTGCAGGACGGTTTGAAGGAGAGCATATCTGGATTCATTTGACATAATATGTCCGAAGAACTTTAACTTTTGAGAGTTGATGGTTGTCAGTACCTCTCGGTTCTTATTCATTCTTCTGAGGACCTCCTTATTTGTGACTAGCTCAGTCCACGGGATCTTAAGCATTCTCCGATATAGCCGCATCTTAAATGCTTCCAGTTTTCTGTACATATCTTCGTTCAAGGTCCACGATTCAACACCATAAAAAAGGACAGAGAAGACGTAGCATCACAGCATTCTTACTTTTGTATCAAGAGAGAGGTTGTCACTCTTGAAGAAGGCCCCCATACAATTGAAGGTGGATCTAGCCTTTTCTATGCATGCTCTAATCTTCTGGTTGCTGGTCCATTCTTCATTTATTATGGTGCCGAGATAGTTGTAGTGCGTCACTCTTTCTACAGGGGATTGACGTAGAGTTGACCTTCTGTTATCCTTCTCTTGCTAATTATTATAAGCTTTGTCTTCTTAACGTTTATATTGAGCCCATATTGTTGACTGTAATACGTGATTTTGTTCATAAGAACTTGTAGGTCTTCTAAGTCTGCAAATACTATGGTGTTATCTGCATATCAGATGTTGTTTAACCATTTAGTAGAATACCTTTTTCAGTTTCGTGCAAAGCTTCGAAAAAATTCTTTCAGAGTACAGATTGAAAATTAGAGGAGACAAAATACAGCCTTGCCTAACTCTTCGCATGATTTTCACATAGTCAGTGTGTTCACCTTCAATTCTGAGATTTGCTGTCTGATTCCAGTAAAGATTTCTAACTATTTTCCTAACCTCTAACTTTCTCTAACTATTTTGAGGGGGTTTCCGCCCGTACAGCTTGAGAGGTGGTAATTGGAAGAATGAGTTGGTGACAACTAGTTCTTTTTCGAATCTACTAATTCTCTTCTATCTAATTCTAATTTCTAATTTAATCTAATCTAATCAACTAGGTCTTTTGCGAATTTTTCTAGGAGGTCTCCTCTCGTTTTTGATTCCAAGTCCATGTGCTCCAATGTACTTATCTTCAGCTCCAATCTTGGCATTAAAATCGGCCATAATGATGAGAACTTCCTGCCGCAGAATTTTCTGTATAATACTGTATTATTTATATTATAATATATAATTATACAGATGATACAAATGAATATTTTTCGGTAACAGTTACGTTAAGTTCCGGTTCCATGTTCGTACCTGTTCCAAATACTAGTTACTTCTTAACCTAGTATTTTTTACATTTGTACTCCTCGTCTATTCCAGACGCAGGTCGCAGTCTGTAAGGAGAGCAATTGTTAACGGAAAAACGAAATCGCTTGAAAGCCAATAAATTAAAGCAATTATTATTTTTAAGTGTTAATTCAAATTTTTTCTAATTTTTTACATATAAGTTATATTTTTTATTTTGTTATTTTTTTAAACGATTCATTTTTTTTATTTTTGTGTTAGATACACTTATCTAGTTTATTTTAGTAAATAATATGCATATTTTAAGAATTACATTTTTATTTAAATAAATATGTTTTACATCAATAAACAAAAGGCATCAATAAGTATCGCTTATAATGTTATATGGGTACTATTATCCCATATCAAATGTAATGTTTAATTGCTTTTTTTAAATTTTCAATATATTAAAAAGTTATTTGCACACGCAGAAAATTTATATACTCTTTTATTTTAGTGTCATAAGAAATATGTATTACACTCAAACAAAATTAAATTAAAATACTTCTAGAATAATATAGTAAAAACAAGGAACCAATATTATGACAGATTTAATACGTTTAATTTCACATCTTGCATACACCACCGTAATAATCCCGACGTCCGAACCGCCAATCCTAAGTACCTACAAACTAGAAATATTACCTACCCAAAAAAATGCAACTGATCCCTGTGCGTATCGGTATTCAAAAGTATTCCTAATATCAATACCAAAATATCGGTAACAAAGCGCAGCGTAGATATCGAGTATCGGCGTTATTGTGTTGTCAACAGTAACAGTACCAGTAACAGTTACCAGGCTTGATACATTCTGTGTCGCGTCGTGTCGTTGAACAAATCTAGATGGAACTGGAACTAGTATTTTAGAAAACCGGTAACTGTTACGTTACGTTATATGCTCATACCTATTACCAAATACTTGTTCCTAGTATTTCGTATCATCTCTATATAATTATCCTCCTCTTCAGTACTAATCCCTTTTGGGATGTGGTGACACCATTAGGCCTTCACAGTTTTTTTACGATTTCCCTCCATCCTTCTCTATCCTGGGCTAGTTGTTCGGCTTCATGTAACCCTTGGTTAATCAATATTCTTGTTTGATCTACCCAACGGCCTGGATATCTTCCCCTAGGTCTTTTTTCTTCAACTTTACCCTCGACTATCAGTTTTTCCATCGTGCCTGTTCTTCTAGCAATGTGTCCAATATAATTATACTATATTATATCCATAGATAATTATAGTATATTATAATTATTTGATTTATAATTATAAGTCAAAAAGTATGAATTTTTGGTAAATATTCTAATTAGGTTTTTGTACAGAAATAAATATCATATCGAAATGACATCTAAAATACAAATTATGATTTTTTCAACAAATGAAATTCAAAAAACATTAATAAAATCGAAGAATTTTTGTTTAATATATTTTTCTGGTCATATTTAAAAGAAATCTTATGTAATCACCGTTAAAATGGTGGTTTGTATAAATGCATTAATCTTAGGAATTGATATTTTTTGGTTGCAAAAAAAGATAAAAGGTTAGCTTAACAAATAATACTCATATTGAGCTGAAACGATATAAATAAAGTAATGTTCATTATTTTTCTCCTAGTCAGTCGCCATACAGTATAGTCGCAGGAATTCACTAAATCAATTTATGTTTTTAAATCTTCTAAACATTTTGAGAAAACAGTACCACACAATTGGGACACTGTGGGGTACACAACTACACTTTTTTTATATATAATAATCTATTATTACAAAGGGAAAGCTATCTTTAAAAAAATCTTTTTTACATAATATTCGATCTTGTTTAAATTATATTTTGTCATGATCCCTGCATCTTTTTAATTTAGAAAACAAACATTTGCAACCAATATTTAATAATATACTGAAAATTGACTCATTTTTTAGCGTCGTCCCAAAGTACAGAGTCTAATACTCCCCCAAGCACACCTGAAAAATCTCAAAAAATTCCAACATCTCCAGTTACAGCTGAAACACCAAATAGGACAAATGAATTATTGGATAATACGATGAATATTTCCCCTATAACTTCCAGAAGTAATTCCGAAGAAGAAATTTCAGTAGAGGTGCCTATTGCTAAACCCCTAGAATTTCTAGAAGTACTTGAAGAAGAAATAAAAACTCTAGAGCATGCAGAGATGAATAATGCCAGTGAAGAAATAGATGATGATATTGATGGTATAGATATTAGTGGAAAGTTTGTCAACAAAGTGCCGAAGGATGACACTTTCGAAGGTAAGATGAATCCTAAATTTTATTTTCATATTGAACATGTGATTCATGTTGATCATATTTACAATAGAGAATGGAATATTTGCAATATTTTAAAATCTGAAAACTGTAATATCTGCCTCAGTCATAGACGAACCGTCAGTAAGATGTGATCCCAGACTACAGACTATAAATCTGGAAACAAATTAGTTTAGATTAGGTTAGATGAAAGTATGATTTTGCTTTGTAGAATAGTATCTTCAGATCCAAATTCATTGCCTACAAAGATTATTTTACATTTAAATAATTAAAATAAAACTGTTTTTGCTTTTGCAATGAGCCGTGGTCGCTATTTATATTTCAGCCCCGCTTGCGGTACACATGAAAACGCTGTTTTATTAAGAATGATCCATTATAGTAACTAGAAAAATCTGAGCACAAAGTACGAAGATGGAACCTAACACATAAAATGTTCCTCCTTACCGAGATACAGAGTGTTCTATTACAAATATTCTAAACTAATTTTATACCATTGTTTTAACACCCTTCCAATATGTTTTGTTCAAATTTGACAAACAGTTAACACATCACTGTTAGAATTTTTTAACAGATAGTTTTCCGCTGTTACCAGAGGTGTGCTCTAGGAATAGATACTTCCTTCCCTCCACAAACCACGACACTGTATTAATAATTATTTCAGCATGTTGTTTTGATTCTTCGTTATTTTACGTAAATATCATGATTGTGTCTCAATGCGATAGAGTAAGTAGTTTTCAAGTCACTTGTGTTTAAAGATAATGTTTAAAATTTATTATACTTATTTTTTTGCTTATTTCACATGAGGGTCTTTAATTTAACCCTCAACTGGCGTTGTAGTTTATTCTGCCTAACCTAACTGCATCCTGGTGTCTTCCAAACCCCATTTTTTTAGTTTTTTTTTGTGGAATTAATAAAGACAATTCATTATTTCGTTATAATTTGTAATCATTTAAGCTGGAATAAAACCATGTAAGCCCATTTTGTATTTATTTTTCATTAATAATATCCAAGGCTAAAAAAATGTAACATGACTTATTTTTGAACGTCTTCTGACAGCAGAACATAATTGCTTACAAATGAAATGTGAAAAATAAAATCACTATTTCTTTCTTGACTTTTTCGTTTCATATAAAGAACAAGAAACTAAAATATACAAACTCTAATTAAAATATATTATTATTAACTAAACTGGGAACTATTTACAAGTAACATTTTTCTAAATGCACTTCTTGCAAACATATACCCCGCAGTCGCCGCACATGGGTCGGGAACATTTTCTGCACGACATTTTTGTTTTTTTGTCATTCATTCGATCACCGATACCACGTCTCTTTCGTTTTTGGTTCTGTTTATTTAATTAATTCTCCCCTCTCTGCTTCAGGTAAAACTTTCTTTAGTATTCTACTGATGCGAACTACCCATGCGAAGCTCCCTAGATAAAAGAAAATCGTACAGTCTTATACTGAGATCTGGTTCTGCAAGTTGTTGTGCAAGAATTTTGTAAAAGGCTTTTCTCTCTATGGCTTGGTTGTTTTTATAACATATATGTAAAATTTGTGCATGGGCACCTGCAATATTCAATATTGTAAACAAATAGTCATTGGCCAAAGCCGGTTAGTAGAATATGTGGTACATTTTTTATCTAGTGCATCCACACCGCCTTTTGTTTGATTATAGATGCAAATGATTTCGGGTTTATCAGATTCTATGTCCTCACATTCGGTATGGTGCATTGATGATATTAACACAACTGTCTACCCTTTTTTTGAACGTAGTCATTTGTAATACTACTTCGCCTTATAATACAAGGAAAAGTGGAAGGAAAGAGATGGATTGGTCGGAAGAAACTTTCATGGCTGCGTAATATTAGACAATGTTGTGGTTCCACAGTAGAAGAATTATTTCGCACAGCAGCCGACAGAGAAAGGTTTCAGGAAATTGTAAACATGATGACGGCCAAGGTCTGAATACGGACACGGCACCCAAAGAAGAAGAAGTCATTTGTAAAACCATAAATGGAAGATCCAGCAACTCTGCTCCGACTTGAAAGAAACTGCGGAGATAAATCGTAGATTATTTGAACTTAAAAGTAGCTTGGGCACAATACTTCATTTTCTAATATTTCTGACGGGTATTAAGTTTAAAGTTGATTTCATGTAATCGAATAAACTATCTTCCAATAAAGTGGTCCCAGGAACGCAACTCAAAAATATTGACAATATCATTTTAAAGTCATCTACATTTAAATGTATAATATATGTCTGAATTGCCAATATGAATGATTCAGATAATATCAAATTATTAGAAAAATGTATGACCAAGTAAAAAAAAAAACAAAATTTGTTTAATTTATAATGTTTTTACTTACTTAAAGTATTTTGAGAACGCTTTACAAAATCGAAATCGAAACGTCAAAATATACTTATTTTAAAGTAAAATTGTGCCTTCTTCAGAATAATCTTCCATTCGCTCCTGTCTCTGGCAACTCTTCTCGCTGCTTTTACTCCGAATGATTTTAGATCATCCTCTATGTTATCTTGATACCTAAGTTTTGGTCTTCCTCTGCATCGTCTTCCGACTGGTCCTCTTCGGTCGAAAATTTTTCTGATCATTGCATCTTCATCTCGCCTAATTACATGTCCTATCCATCGAAGGCGTGCTAATTGAATACATTTTACAACGTCAGGTTCCAAAAACTACTGCTTTGGATAACTCTACTGCTTTGATAATATTTTTAAATTTCTCTTTCATTATTTGTCCCCTCTTTCGCTTCTCATTCTGAAGCTGTACTTTCCTATGATTTGGGCATGCCAACTTCTTACTAATGAGAGCATAATAGTTACTAATTTTGAGTATTAATATCTCTGTTTCTTTAATTGTATTACGTATCTTCTCGGCTTTTGAACGGCCGTATTCGGAGCCGGTTGATTTTGCTGCGAATTACATGGTCGTCTCGGAAGAATATAACTGTTTTAAAACTTTTTTACTGTTTTAAAACAAGCAAAACTTCTTGTTGTCGGTTAGATAGTGCACTAACGCAGCAGTTTAAAATTCCAGATGAATCTGCGGCTTAGACTAGAATATGCTGGTGTCTGATCGGCCTATGTGGAGCAGTACGGCAAGAGATAAGAGCTTGCGGCTTCGTGATAGTCCTCCATAGACCCCTTGTAACCGTTTCAAAAGTTTTAGAAAATTCATTATAAATTTGATTATTTTTTTTTAAATAAAACTACTAACCCCACCTATCTACCAGTTGCTTGTATTCTACTCAAGGTTTCTACGGTAATTCTCAACATATCCGATAGATGAGAACGATATTAACTTGTCAATCACGCCCCCAATTCAAAACCGTTGAAATAGCGTCGCTTCCTTTCCTGTTACAAAAGTCCACCCGATAGGACGTGTTTTCGAAGTGAGTCTCTAGGTTAGAGGTAAGCTACAAAGAAAAGCCTTTTCTTGTCTATATTTCAGATGAATAATTATTTTCAGACTCTTTCCGGGAGGTTAAAGTTCATTGAGTATGTTAAGTTAACTGAGACAGTTTCCTATGGTCCAATACTTCCTTATATATGGTTTCCAATAATTACTTATAATATAAATGGATTCCTATTAGTAACTATTTGATGAAATCATCAACGGATGAGAAGAAGCAGAGTATATCCCTTTTTTCCTGGTTCCCAGAGATTGGATAAATAAGGTTGTACCTATTTTTTTTTTATTAAGCCCTATCAGGAACGCGAGAATTTTTTATGGATTCACAAAGATAAGAATATAGTGAAATATTTTAAATTTTGTTTAAAGACTTAACTTTTCTATTATGCCTAGTTAATAAATATATTTAACTTTTCTATGTTGCCTAGTTAATAAATAACTACTATAATATTTTAAATGTAAACGAATTTCGAAATTTGGGAATAATATATAAATTCATTTGTTTTTATCAACCAATTCTTGATTTAAAAAGATAGAAAGTTGCTTTGTTTATAATAATGTAATTATGAAATGGTATTTTAGTATCCTTTGGAAATAATAACTAATGTTTCTTTTTATTACTGAGGAATAAAGTGTAATTTCGCTGTAATTTTTTTTTATATATCTTATTTTTTTTTATCCTCTCTCCTCCCCTACGAGGATAAACAAGGGGTGGTGGTGTCCAATGATAAATTATAATTTCAGTTATCTAATTGTGTTTGAAATTTTGACATACTACGTAGTTTTTTTGTGCATTTGACCTTACCACATCTTCTCTCAGACATGAGCTAACCTGACCTTGAATTAAATGTATGTACTAGATGTTATCAAATAACGGCGTTACACCCTACCGGAAGGGCGTGCCGCCTAAATGCCGGTGTATATATATAAATCTTCTTGTGTTGCTTGCTGCAATAGTGGTTGCCATTGCACCGTATATTGTCCGAGTCATAACCATGCATCCTAGATTCAGAAATTTGAAGATACAGGCACCAGATTCATCACCTCTATTTAACAGTATTAACAGAATAAAGTAGGCTTTCACAGTCTTTCTCTTGTAATGAAATATCAGTTTCTTGGTCTATGTAAACCGTGGTCTGGTATTATTTATTTCTTTGACTATTCTATGACTGTGGCAATTATTATGGATAACCATATGGCATTAGTGACAGGGATTTTTCAGATAATCTATTAAGTCCCAAAGGCATTACTAGCAGTATGTTTTTTTTTAGAAGAAAACTCTTCTGATGAATTTGATCCTGCAGATGCGTCCAGCGAAGCTGAAATGACTCCTTTAGAAACAAGTGAAAGTAAAGACAATGAAGAAATCGAACAGTTCAATTCTGCCCTTGAGACAGAACGTAACGAAGAACCGCCTATCCAAAATGGTCAAGTGTCCACTACAATAAATATCACCTCCAGTAAAACATTTAAGGGACCAACAACAATTCAAGAAAAAGCTTCTAAAATCCAACATATATTCCAAACATTTATCTCTCAAAAGCATATTCTTAAAAGGAAAATAGGAAGTACATCATCTCCGTCGACTTTAAGAATAAAAAGATTAATGAACAACGTTGGACAAAAGCAGAACGTTCCAGAAGTAACTGAAACGTTCAACGAAGAAGATATATTGACGTTTTCCAGAGAGATACCAAGTCCACTTGCAGTTCCTCGAAGTAGTATACTTAAAAGGAAATTTGGAGATAGTAGTGACACCGAGAGTAATTCCCCATGTCCAAAGGTAAGTACTAATAATGTCCTAAAAACTTATTCACTACCATAAAGATTAGTTTGCAGAGTTCTCATCTGTACTTGTTTTTCTGCAATTATCGCAGATCGAAACAAAAATTCAGATAACACTTGTTTTCTTTTTCACGCAAAATCTTAATCAGCAATAAAAATTAGGGTTTTCCATTTAAGATTTTAAAGCTGCATCCCGCCTCACCTCCAGTGGATGGGGGTGCGGATTTTTGAAAAATATTAAAAACGTGTTTTTAGCGTTTCATTTAGCAGTGTACTTCTCAAGATACTAGACTCTTTCTATACTTTTCCTAGGGTATCAGAATAAATCTTTTTTACGATTATAGCGCCATCTATCAACAATTCGAAAAACTGTCTCGAATAAAATTGCTATAATAAAGTGCTTATTATTGCACAGGGAATCCAAATCTGTAATAATCTGTTTCTATGTAAGATTTTCAAGTTGTCCTCGGCACCAGGGGGAGTTCAGTAGATTTTTGTCGGGTGTAAATTTCGCGAAATACTCGACCGTCCCGTTTCTTTTCTCACACCCTGTATAAAAGTGGTTTCAGTTAAATTGGCTGAAACTTTGCAGATATGTAGCTTTGGTCATCCTGTTCAGAAGTACTCATTGCCCCAATCCTGAGAATTAAATTATTTCTGAGTTACAAGGCTTCAAAGAGTCGGTGTTTAATGTCCATTACAATTATTATTTGCAGAACTTGCTCTTTGTTCGCAAGTCATTTTTTGGGAAATAAAAAAAAACGATTAACGGCCGAGTAGTGTTAAGCTCACATCGTAAAAAATTTTATTAATGAGTTTTTAGCAATAGAAATTAGAAGTTTCTAGCCTAAATAATTTACAGATTTTTAGAAAAAAAAATGTTTATTGCAAACAATCAGTTTTGCGAATACATATATAAAATAGTAACAAAACATTGTAGTTCAATAAAATCCATAAGGGATTTATTCATGAATATAAAACTTACAGATTTTAAAACTTTTTAAAATAATATTTTTAGTCATATAAAGAAAATGTTTAAACAGTAATTTTCTGCATTTTGGCAATTCTGCAAACAATCAACGGTTTCTTCGGTGAGGTAGAATCTGTCTTCAAGTGTTCTTTGTAAAAATTTAGTTCAGGAAGGCTTCTCAAATTTTCTTCACAGTTTTTGGAAAGGAGACAATTATTAGTCCCTTTATCCCCCTTTATTTTCTTCCCAGTGGTAATTTCTTAGGAGCCATTGAAGAAACAGAAAAAATTTTCTTACAAACGCTTTTAGCTTTTCCAACGTCATTTCGGTAATTGGGTTCCCCTTGGACTAGAACATTGGTGCCTTTTTGTAAAAAATAAACCGCTTTGCTTTATTAAATTCAAAGTGCCATGAATTAGGCAGCTTAATAACTCGTTTTGTTTGTTTCCTCCATTCAAACACATCCCAATCCATACCGATTTTCCGCACAGTGGAATGCTTTCTGATTAACTCGTCCTAGCCACTAATTTCCACAATTTTTTTAATGACTTTTTCTATACGGCCAAAACACGATCAAGCGAAATAAAGGAATGACTGACAATCGGAAAAATAAATTCAATTTTTTTAAATGATTCCGCGATTCTTCTATAAACCAGCATTGCCATCACATTCAAATTTTTATTTTGTCCGCCGCAACCATCACCGAGCAAACGTACTGTTTCTATGTTGACATCTAAATTAAAATTTTTTAAAGCAAAGCTGACGCTATTGTATTAGAATCTTTTCGACAATCCACACGTAAGAAAACACATTTATTGGTCTTAGTTTATCGGTAGAAGTTTCAGCAATAACTGTAAAATTATTATGGTTCATTTGTTGGCTGAAATATGCTGCTTGATCAGACAGTCTAGGCACTATTAAGTTTTTTTGGCAGTCGAACGAAAAGTAAGTTGTGTTGGGTTTTGGATTTTTAAGGAATTTGAAAAACACTTTTGCTTTTGCGATATGAACACGATGCTCAGTCGCTTACTTTTACTGAACAGCTAAAGAAGTTGCGACTTTCAACTGCTCCTTTGTTCTCAAGCAAGTGGAGCAACAGTCAGTCAGCGAAGTTCAAAAAGCGATGTTGAAGTTAATATTTACATACTTTTGAAAATAACTAAGCTACATATGCATAGGCTGAGATTTCATTCTTAAATCTGAAAGTCTTCAAATTCAAGTCACATGGCAAGTAGACCCTCACGATTGTCTTGCTTCTATAGTAATGAGACTCTACATGTTATGGATTCTATAAATTTTTTGATGCAGTTTCTTTTTTATCCTTTTTGGACCCACTCTATTGCCACCTCTACGTTCCCTGAGTAGCTCCTCAGTGATAACAAAATTTCTTACAATTCTTTGTATACAGTCAGTCTTTGCTTAAATTTGTGATTCCTATTTATATATTGGATATCCCTCTTTTTGGTTTCTGTCCCATACAACAAGCCAATATCAGAAGGTCTTGTTTACTTTTATCTTTTGACTGATAAAGGTAGGCATGAATATCTATCACTTGCTTCATCGTGAGTGTGGCAACGGCAATCTGAGTCGTCTGTTATGACCACAAGTTGGAAAGGCCGGCAGTGCTTTTGGAGTATTTCTTTAATACAACTCTTTTAATAAACTTTTCTGTAGCATTATTCAACGTTAAAACGCAAAAAACAAGTGAAACTGCGTAAAAAATCAAACGATTGTCGCTGAAGTCTAAAATCATAAATTATAATATGAAGCACCCTAGCAAGTTTACCCACATTCTTTTTATGTGTTTCTGACGTAATAACTTTTTTGCGCCCTTTTCCCTGTAGACTAGGTTTAACAAAACAACCATTATCACTTACTAACTCATCGTCATCATCATCAGTAGCTCGAAAACTCTTTCTGGGTCCTGGCTTGTTCTAGGAGTTTCCGCCAGTCTGTTCTGTTCCTTACCTTGTTTTTCCAGTTGGTAATCTTAAGTGTTTTCAGATATTGATCCACTTGTTCCATGTATCTAAGTTTAGGTCTTCCCTTTGACCTTCTCCCTACTGGTGTTTGCCTCATTATATGTTTTGGCGTTTCAGTCTCCAACATCCGTTCAACATGGCCCATCCAGCGCAGACGTCCGATCTTTATGGATGTTATGATCTCGGGTTCATTGTATGCTGTGTATAGTTCAAAGTTATATCTTCTGCCCCATATGTCATTTTCCTTTACCCCCTTATATATGTGTCTAAGGATTTTTCGTTCAAATGTATCTAATAGGTTCTCATCGCTTTTCGACAGTGCCCATGTCTCTGATCCATAGACAAGGACCGGTTTTATCAGGGTCTTGTATATTTTGCATTTGGTTTTTCTTGTGGTGTTGTTAGATCTTAGATGTTTAATCAGTCCATTATATGTTTTATTATCGATATGTATTCGTCTCTTAATTTCTTCACTGACATTGTTATCTGCGGTAACTAATGAACCTAGATATGTAAAACTTTTCACGCTTTCGATGTTATAGTCTCCTATTGTCAGATTCTGTAGGTTGCTTTGGCATGTCGATTTACTGGCCTTCATGTATTTGGTTTTTATTTTGTTAATGCTTAGGCCACTGTTTTGTGCGGCTCTTTCTTACATTAAATGCTTCTATCATCTCTCGTTCGCTTCTAGCTATTATATCAACGTCATCTGCAAATGACGTTGATATAATAGCTAGAAGTACCTCCTTTTTGTCATTATTGTTCCTCTGGTGTTGATCTTTGACTCCCTTATTATTTTCTCTAATGTGATGTTGAACAGAATACAGGATAGGACACCTCCCTGTCGTAGGCCCGTTCTCACATGGATTGTATCTGTTAGTTCGTTTTGAATTCGAATTTTGCTTTGTACTTTAAGTGTTTCTTTTACTATATGAATGAGTTAAGTTGGAATATTAAACTCTTTCAGTACATGGATCAGAAATTCTCGATGGATGCTGTTATAGGCACTCTCAAAGTCAACGAAAAGATGTGTGTCTACATTAAATTCACTGGTCTTTTCCAAGATTTGCCTCAAGACGAAGATCTGATCTATTGTGGACTTCTGCCTGCGGAAACCACATTGATATCCCCCAACAATTTGTTCTGCATATGGTCTCAATCGGTCACACACAATATTGGACAGTATTTTATATGTCACAGTAAGTAGCGTTATTGCCCGGTAGTTTTTACATTGAAGCTGATCTTCCTTTTTATGTAGTGGGATAATTACTCCGATATTCCAGTCTTGTGGCAGTTGTTTGCTATTTCATATGTTCACTATTAGTTCGTGTATCGCATTCAATAGGGAGTCTCCACCTTCCTTTATTAATTCTGCGCTAATGTTGTCTAATCCAGGTGACTTGTTGTTTTTCAGTCTGGTAACTGCTTCTTGCATTTCAGCTACTGAAGGGGGGTTGTTTCTCTGGTATCCGTTTGATTCAGTATAATTCCATCATATAGTGGATCTTCGTTTTTTTCAAGCTTTTCTTTGAAGTATTCTGTCCATCTTTGTAGTATTTCAACTTACTAATTCCATTAAAATAAAAAACTGTTTCTAATTCTCCAAAATACAACTGTTTAATCGTTTGAATAATTATAAACTACTAAAAATTTGTTTCTTCAACACAGCTGTTGTAGTAGCGTGTTTGTCACGTGAACTAACCGGCAAATTTCATTGGTGGTAGAGCAAACAGCGAGCTTTGCAGGTAAACATTTAAAGCAAAGAGCAAGTTCTGCAAATAACTGTAATTTTCTCGACAGCATTTATATGCTAAAGAACTAGTTTTGAAAAATTCTGATTATATCATTCGATTCCTGTTTAAAAATGAAATTAACTTATCAAAAAAAAAAAAAAAAAAATTCGAAACTTTTGTCGATTAGCTAGTTTTGGAAATAATGGCCTCATATATTATAATAATACAAGGGTGTTAGTAAAAACAGACGTGAGGGGTCGATTCTGCATTATAATCGTATGTCCGAAAATGCTTTGGGTGGTTGAAATTTTTCGTACAAACTGAGTATTTATTTATTGTTCTAAAATAGATTGAGATATGCAAATTAAATTCAACAAGTTTTACCAGGTAGTTATTGCGAATTTTTTGACATATAATTAAGAATTTTATATTCATCATTGGCGTGCATACGGGTAATGGTCTCAATTGTTTTAAATAAATAAAAAATACGCCACTGAGATATTTTAAATTAAAAAATCATTTTTTAATTTCTCGTTCAGTTTGTGTCAAAAAAAATATTTCTAGCCTTTTTTCACGTGAGTCGCCGCTTTTATGCAAAAAAGAACATCTTTTTTGCATAAAACACGTATTTTTCCCTTAATTAATACATTATCATAGACATACAATAACATTAAACCAAAACAATAACAGAAAGTACCACTAATAAAAATTTTAAATAGGCGCAAAGCTACTAAAAATGGATTCCTTGAAAATGACACAAGCTTTCAACTCCTAGCCTCATTGGTTGTCGTATTCGCGCAAATATGTCTGGTATACTGATTATTTTCTCACAGCAGGTTATAATTCGATTCGTCTGGTTATCAACATTTCCGACAGGAGTGTCAAAAATTTAGAGGATAAATTTAGAGGCGTTTGGGCACGCCAATGTTCCTTACCTCTCCTACGTATCCAACGATTTGGATACACTGTATCTAAGTGATTATGTACATCAATGCTAAAATGGGCTGGTGTATCACTTGGATGAACCATACTTAAGTGTTGTTTCAGCTGTAGAAGAATTTTTTGAAAAAGAATAAGTAAACCTTCCTTTAGAAAACTAACTTAATATTCATCTGTTGTGGGAGGGAAGATGGACCGATTGAGTAATCAATAATTACTCCAAGCCATAGATTTACTGAAATCTGTTGCTGAAAATAAGCTTCAAAGATATCATGTGGATTTTTGAAGTGATTATTATGGAAATTCCTTATATGATGTCGTCTAAAAGTAGCATCGTCAGTAGAAAATTATGAAATTATGAAAATTGTGAAGCGATTTAATGAAGAAAGAATCCATCGGCAAAAAATTAGACAGTGAAAAAATGTCTAGGTAGCACACGTTTGAAGTGAAACCGATACCAGTTGATGTTTAATGTGATGTGATATGGCTGGAGTACTTGGGACATATAATGAGAAATCAAGACAGATACGAGCTACTCCAATGCATTTTGCAGGGTAAAATTGAAGGAAAAAGAGCGCCAGGACGAAGAAGAATATCCTGGCTTGCTAACCTGAGAGCATGATATAGAAAGACCTCAACACAGCTATTTCGTATAGCAACCAACAAAATCATCATAACCAGAATAATCGCCAACGTTCGGAACGGACAGCCACCCTAAGAAGATATGGCATTATGTTGGCATTCTTTCTAGTATTGGCTTAGGTGACTCGGTAATTAACTCTAGAACTGTCTATTCTAGTTGCAGAGTCTTTTTTCTCAAGGACACCCGTAGTCGGCAGTTTGTTTTCAAACATTTCCATTACTTCAAACATGGACAGTATACAGATTGAACGAAATAAATTCGGAACATAGGAATATAATGTATTTCGGCTCAATTCTGCTGTAGCTAGTTGGCCAACAAAAGATTGTCAAATAATTATATTATAAAAAATCCCATACTTAAGCGGGCTGCTGGATTCTGAACTCATAAAAATTGAAAGCTACACATAAATCTACGATTTTATTATGCTGTCAAACCAGTTATAGTCCAGGAAATGTATCATTTCACCTCGCAATTTTTTCGTGCGGCGTGGATTGACTTGAAATTTAACAGAAGGTAGGTAATAGCCTAAGGATCAAAATCTATATCGAACCAAAGTGCGCCAAAGCCTAGGGGGTGATTGCCACCCCATCTCCGGGGTGAAAATTTTTTTTACGTTTTAACTACAGGTTTCGATTAGAAAAGTGATTCTTAACAAAAAATGTGCTATACATTTTTTTATAAAATGATATTTTTCAAGTTATTCGCGATTGAAAGTAACAACTTTTAGACGAAAAAATCCACGTTTTTAATCGATTTTTCGCGAATAACTCGAAAATGGTGCATTTTATCAAAAAAATTGTAGAGAACAAATTTGTAGCTTTTAAAAAGACAAATACAATTACAAATACAATATCAATGTTCAGCGGTTTTCTTCAAATGCCAAATTTGAAAGATTCAAAGTCAAATATCGGGAAAATTATGCATTTTTGGAATAAAACTCACAAAACCTTTGTTAAAGAGCATAAATAGACCTATCATAAAAAAATAAGGTCAATACCTCATTTTTTACGAAAAAATCGAGGAAAACAACACCCTAACCACCCCCATAATTAAAATCGATCTTCACCCTTCTGCAATTCCTTTTGTAGATGTATTGTTAATACGTCCAAGAAGTTTGACCCATTTAAAATGCTTAGTTTTAGAAAAAGTACAGCTTAAAGCGAGAAACGATTTACAATTTCATATTTTTTACCCTTCTTTTTTTAAATATGCCCGAAAATACTGAATATATGAAAAAAATAAAAATTACCAAAATTGTAGCTTTTTTAATGACTAAAATTATCCTTTATTTAGATTTGTTGTACAATGAATATTTGGCGAGATATAGCCGATTAAAGCATCGATGTACGATCAAGCACCATCTTTTTCGAGCCCTTTAAACTCACCCCATTTAAAAACCAAGGGTTTCATTGTATTTAATTCACAGATCCTTGTAGCTATTTAAAAACCTCTACAAATCGTTTCTGAAGAAACATCTATCGTTAAAAATTAAAGGAAATACGTTAAAAAAACCAGTTAATTTTTTTCGGGAAAATTCCATTAGTATAGTACAGTACATTTCGGAGCATAATAATCTACAAAACCGGTATATTAGCTATTGGGGCGTTATACATTCGAAATTTTAAGCGTTCTTATTTTGAAATCCCATACAACAGAATAAAACATCTGCTCATATGTCTATGGCTTGGCAATGAAAATATCAGAGCAACAGATTGGGGATGGTTTTCCAAAGATGGTTTGTTATTACCCGTACGCATGAACAAACAACCTGCACCCGATAAATTTTTGAAAATTATTTTTTGCCAATGCATAAAAGGATGCGGCGTTTCATATGGGTGCAGAAAAGTTGGTTTATACTGTAACTCTACTTGTTCTGGGTGCTCAGGTGAAGGGTGCAATAACAGTCCACCAATAATTGAGGAAGATGATGATGACATAGATCACGATGAAGATGTAATTGATGACGAATAAAATTAATATTATAATTGTTTTACCTATAAATTTAAATATTTTCAACTATTTATGTAAATGTATAAGAATATATGGTGTCTTTTTATGTTGATAATTTTTTTTGTATTTAATTCTACTTTTTTCAATTTATATCTTATAAATTAGTTTATAAAAACTGCAATGTTGTAAAGGAAGATTTTCAAAAGTTGAAAAGTTGCAAAATTTTGGCAAAAAATTGTTTTCACCTATAGCACTCATAACAATTGATTTTTAAGGGTTGAAAACGTATGAATTTGTATTTTAAAGTATAAAAAACTCACTATTTAACTAATCCAAACCAAATTTCACTCATCTTAGGATTTGTAATATTATTTTACAATTTTTGAAAATTAGGGGTAGTTTTCACCCCTAAGAACAATCAGGGTTCATCGGCATGACATAAACTATAAAGCAGAGGGTGAGTTGAGCTTAATTCCAAATTTTTATGCAAGTCGTTCCAAGGTGAAATCATTTTCTTCGCATTACTAATTTTTTTATATTAATCTCTAATGAGGGTCGCTTTTTAAGGGTTGAAATATGATGGAACTTTATTGAAAAGTACGAAACTATCATTATTTAATTAATTCAAACCAAATTTTACCCATATTCAGGTTTAATATGTTATTTTATAATTTTTGACAATTAGGGGTAGTTTTCACTCCTAAGAACAATCAGGGTTCGTCGACATGACATAAACTATAAAGCAGCGGGTGAATTGAGCTTAAATCCAAATTTTTATCCAAATCGATCCAAGGCGAAATCATTTTTTTAGAATTAGTAATTTTTTACATTAATCTCTAACAAGGGTTGCTTTTTAATGGTTGAAATATGATGGAACTCTATTCAAAAGTATAAAATAATCATTATTTAATTAATTCAAACCAAATCTTACCCATATTCAGGTTTAATATGTTATTTTATAATTTTTGACAATTAGGGGTAGTTTTCACCCCTAAAACCCTTCAACGCACTTCGGTTCGATATAAATTTTGATCCTTGGGCTATTACCTACCTTCTGCTAAAATTTCAACTGGATACATGCAGGACGAAAAAATTGCGAGGTTTTCAACTTTTTTCGAGCTTCAATTCCTGAACTATTATCGCCTCCTTAGACAAACCCGTCTTACGCAAACAACTTTGTTGCGAGACAGATAGTTGAACGATATTTTATACAATGTCTATACCCAGGTATGGATTTAGTTTTGTCCAAGTTTTATATTGGTCCACTATTTTAAATGCAGTTCAAACAGACATGTATTAAATTGTATGTTCCATTTTAATTTGGTTCAATCTGTATGCATGTATGAAAATTTCGCATTTATAAAATTTTCAATTTTTTTTTTTCGATAAAAGAAAAATTAATTAATTATTAACAATAATCTTATTACAAACTAATAGTTTAATATCAAGAAACAATAATTTGATATTTCGCATCTAACATTAGATAAATGTTGAGAATAGCTAAATAACTGATAAGTTAATGTTGACACTAGCCTACTAGACAATGTATTAAACAAATTAAAAATACCCGTTAAGCTATTTTGTTTTGAACCGAAGCTTGTATACTGCCACTAAATAGCGTATTTCGTTTTCAGAAGCGCCTTAATAAGTTGGAAGAGTTCATTTACGCTACGAGGATAGTTCGTTATACATATAACCTTTTTCAATTTTATCTATAACAATAATATTAACTAACAGGGGTTTTATGTAATTGTTAAATATTATTTTTTGTTTATTTGGATCATGTATAGATTTACCAAGTGTTTATTTTTATTAAAATTACACGTGTAATTAAAATAATGAATATCTAATAAAATTACATTATTCAGTTGTAACAATATATAAAATATGAAAATACAAAAAACATTATTATGAAGCTTTGCGCTTGTCTGCAGTATCGCCTAATCTAACATTTTTTTTACATAAAATTGGCACCTTCTATGAAAAAAAGGCAACAGATTTTTTTGTCGCAAATTAAACGAGGAATCCAAAAATGATGTTTAATCTGAAATGTCTGATAACTATGTGAGTTGCTCCCATACAGTCTTCGTAGACACACTGTCTCAATACTAGCAGCTTCAACGTGGAGTCATATGTCGCCATGTTACCTAATCCAACGGTAACTTTAACATCCTAAAACATTATAAGAAAATTTGTAAACTAAATGTAATTAATTATTTGTTAACGGGTTTTTACCCATGTATTTAGTGGCTACATTCATGTACTCTTTGACACTGATGATGGAATATGGATTCCGAAAACGTTTTGTCTTTTTAACTTAGCCCGTTTGGGCCTAAATATATACCTTTTACAAAGGATTTTTAATAATTTAAAAAAAAAATCTATATCCCGTATCTCGGAAACGAAGCATTTGCGGACATATTTTTATATAGCGAACTGGTATTTTTTCATGCAGAATGTGACGTTTGTTGTACATTAACATCCTGTATATTATTCATAACTTTGAAACTCTGTAACTCAAGAAACAATTGATTTTTGAGTCTTGGTGCAGTGAGAACTTCTGATCAGCATGATCAAAACTATGCCCCGCAAAGTTTCATATAATTTAACTGAAACTACTTGTCTTTAAGAAAAGTGCCGGGTTCTTTTTCCTAGGTTCTATTTTACGAGTAAGTTCATTTTGTATTTGTAAATATATTTCTACCTTGGCTTAAATGTAATTTCGCACGACGAATTTTGGATCTGAGTTCGGCTACGATATATTCACTGAAAATATTTAATTCCTCAGAAATCAACTATTAGATTTGACAAAATATCGAAGTGTCTATTTTATCGACATCTTTTCCAAATACATTCGAAATTAATTTTTATTTAAAAATGACATGTTCTAGTCAATTTGATAACAAATTTGCAAACTTTAGTTAGGTTAGGATAGATTTAGTTTGGTTAGGTTGATTGAGTTATAAAAGTAATTTTTTTTATGTTCATTTACGTAATCTCAAAGCTGTTTCTTGACTGTCTATATGTCGGTACCTAGAATCCGGATTAAAACAAATCTTCCAGATTTGTAATCAACGACATTAAATTAACCAACAAATCCATTAAAAACAGATTTTTTGAAAAATAAGCAAACTTTGCTATTTTTTAGACTTCAGTCGTCAGGAATTAAAACTTTTTTGGCGAAAAAGAATGCCGTAGTGGAACTCAGTACCGTCGACTTTATTTATGTAAGAAGTTTCAGAAAAATCCATGATTTGCTAAACTATATTAAATGCACAAACAACAAATTTTACTCCTACCTACTAATTTAGGCCTTTCTAATCTTTCGTCTACCCTCTTTATATTCATTTGTATATAAATAAGAATCTCTTACTTTTTAAACTTTTTATGTATCTTGAAAATTCCACTAATATCATATACAGGATGTAATACTAAACGTTTTTTTATTACTTATATTAAAAAATACTTCTCAATTGTTTAACAGAGAAAGCGAGTGAACTTCAGTGATCCGTGCCTCACATCCAAAAAAATCTATATAAAAGATGAGTTTCAACCCAGTCTTGAGGCCAAAAGACTATTTGATGTTACACCAGACAAGAAATTCCCTGATGACGTTTTGAAAGATCTCTTCGGTTTCCCAGATGACACTCCCAGCTCAGAACTTTCTACTGAAACAGAATCAGACAATGCTGACACAGAACCGAGTTTGTCGGTGGTAAATCCTATGGTTTTGCACAAGAACAAACCAATTTTCCCAAAACTCATAGACTGCAAGGACGACGTTCTAATAATCGTTAAACGAATAACTAGCCCAATGTTTGTTCCAGCTTTAATGAATAAGTTGAAGTAAGTATGACATATTTTTTATTATTAAAGCAAAAATCTGAATTTGGTTTCGAAAATTAGTTTACAGATTTTAATATCAGATGTAGCTATTTGCGTCCATTCGAAACCATGTTAGAGTTGCTTCCTAAGACAGAAGAGATTTATTTTCACGTTCAGAGCGACAATGAATTTCCGTTCTGACGAGGCCTATTAGGCCGAAATACGTATAAGCGGCTTCATTGACGCACTATACGTGAAATTAAATCTTAACTGTCTTTTCCTTTTTATTATTACTTTAGTAAATCATAAGGCGCTACTACTAATTTTAATATAATTTTCACAAATTGTTCTAGTCAGTAAGAAAATATAAAATATTGGAAACTGGATTATAACTATACTGTTAGTGTTTATAATCAAAACTGTAATTTATAAAAAAAATATTAAAACGATAATGTACTTTTGTGTCAATATACAAATACACACAACTCTTAAGTATAGTCGGCACGTAATTTCGTGAGAAAATTTACAGAGACCAAAGCAAGCCAAATACTAGTAAAATGGCAACGCTGTTAAAGTTACCACTATTTTATCGTAGTACATAGTAGTAGAACAGTAACGTAGATATCTAATTTTAAATTAAATAAAAGTTTTTACTTTTATTTAATTTTATTTACCAAAAAGTTTTATTTTCTATAAAGTTTAAATAAATGATATATCTTGGGAGTGATAACACTAATCGACTCGACTGAACAGAACTTATTGTAAAATAATGATATCTATATAAAACATTGTTAATAGTAGTAGTTATTCAGCGAGAATGACAGTGACAGTTTCAGTTGACATACTCCCCTAAAACATTAATAATTTTTGTCCTATGAAGAAATGTGTTTATACCCTGTTTTCAAAGATATATAAGCAAAATGAGAATATCTACAATTAAAATAGATATAAAGGTTTCAACTAACACCTAATAAGTACTTACTATCTACTCAGAATCACTGTTATCACTAGTATCACTCGTATCATCTAAAGTTATAGGTAATTTGGTTAATGCTGGTAATTATTTAACATAGTCATTTTCCACTCCGATCACATGTTTTATTTTTATTACATTTTCCCAGTTGGTTGCTGTAATTTTTGTGACTTCTCTTCTAATTAACTGAAGAACAGTAGCCAAAAATTTTGGAGCAACGTTTATTCTCATTATATTTCCTTTAAGTTAAGCCCATATTAACTCTATTGGGTTCAATGTACAATAATAAGGAGGAAGTCTAAACACAGTATGCCCGTTACTACGAGCACAGTTGTCAACAACATATTCCTTTTCGTACTGTTTACTATGAACAACCTCCAACAATTTCTTTTTAATATAAGATGTCTCAAAACACAAATCTTCCGTGAATAAAAATTTCTGAATTTTTAATTTATTCCAACTATTATTTAAAATTTTTTTCATTAATCTTGAATGATATGATGCGTTGTCCATGATAATCACACTATCTTTAAGTAATTTCGGAAGAAGACATTTTTCAAACCATGATTCAAAAATTGAACTTTCCATATCGTCATGATAATCCAGAGACGCGTTTTTAATTTGTTTTGCAGATATTAATAATGCATCGTCGACCCATCCATTTTCTCCACCGCAGTGTAAAATTATAATCCTCTTTCTTTTATTGGGCGGTACTGAGTTGAAACACTTTTTGTTATTATTTGTCCAACTTTTTTTTCACAGTGTCATGATTATCATACCAGGTCTCATCTAAATAAACAATATTTCGCTTCATTTTTCGATACTCAAATATATGTCTGATATAATTGTTTCTTAAAGAAATAATTCTAGTACTTTCTATTAATGTCTGTCTCTTGTCTATAGTTTTGTACTTAAAATTATTGGCTTTAAGAAATAATCGAAGTGTTGTTGCTGAATACGAGAGAATGCACTTTCGAACTAATTCACTTCGAAGGCTTTCAATAGTTGGAAAAATATTAGCCGCATACATTTGGTATATTGTTCTAGTTATAGATTCAATTAAGTGCGGTTCTCCTCTGTCTAGAAGATGTTTCTCCTATAATTTTGTAGCAGGTTGCTTTGGGCACTCTGGTTAAAAAACATGTTTCTGCAATTGCCTCTAATTTAGACAATTCAGCACACAGTCCTTCATAAACATTTTTTAGCATACGATTGGCATCATCAGAAAGGTATTGAAAATGTCGCTTAAGTTTTACTACACGCCTTTGTAAATCTTCCAATCGATTAGAGGGTTCCATTGTCTCTTCAGCTACATAATTATTATCGCACCACGGACGCAATATTTTAAAATTATCAAACGTATAAAAAAATAATCACGTAAAAACGTATCAAAAAAAGTAAAAAACGTAAAATATAAAATGTTTTCCGTATAAAGAACACTGAAAAAAGTCACTACCAAACTAACTTGCGGTTCACTATTTGATATTTGAATTTAACTGAACGCTGTAGCAGTTATGATTTTACTAAAAATATTCTTGTCTCCCAAAAATCTGTTGGTCATATCGGCAATTTAAAAATAAAATATAAAAATTTGCCTACCTAAGTTTTCCCCGTCCCGTGCCTTCGGCACTGGACGGTCGAGACCTGATCCCTTATTTTATGACTCCGTAAGCTCAGTCAAATACTGATATAATCTTACCCCAAGTATGAATAAGTCTACCGACAAAAGATAATGCATTATGATTTGTCATAGCGATTTGAACAGCGATATCCGATGTTTTCATTGGCCGTTAGTCCACGTGGACTTATCATAAGTTCGATGAAAACTTAATTGGTTGATTGTTCATATCTGGTTCATATTTTAAAAGATTATACCAGGCACGTCTGAATGTTAATATCGAGTGGAATCTGGAAACTTTGTATTATTATACGTCTGAGTCATTTTACAGACTCCTGGTAGAGTACCTTTTTGTTGAATGATTTTATTACAGATACATATATTTTTGCACAGTCTCGCGGAAATACGAGGCTACTATACTCATACCTATTTTTGAGACACCAATAGTCACTGCGGAGTGTTATTATGCAATTCTGGATACAAGCTATTACTTGCAAAATACGACCTGGGTTAACAAATATTCGTAAAGGGCCATTCGTAAAATAAGGTTTTTATAATAAGAAGAGCGGAAGAAGGATCTCTGTGCATTCGACAACCAGCATGGATGCCTACATGCTGCATAGCTTACGGCATCCAGAGAAGAAGAAACTTTTCTATTGTCTTACTTTATTTAATTAATCTTATTTATCTATATTATATTATTTTAGTAAACAATGTGATTGAACAACTTTTCATTTTTTAGGGCTAGGAACGTAGAAACAATTGGAGATTTGGCAAAACTAAGTGAGTCTGAAGTGAACCGTATTCCCTTCAAAGTTCCAGTTGTTGCTAATGTTATGAAGGCTTTGGAAAATTACTATAGGAAAAAAGGGGGTGGAGAAAAACTAGAGGAAAAATTGAATAATTCTCGTGAAGATGAAGACAAAAACGAAGATGAAGAAATTCCCAAGTTAGATATTAAATTAGAATTAAAGATGTTAATCAATAGAGCAATACGTGAGGTGAGTAATATACTATATTGTCGTAAACGTAAGTATATCATCAATCTGTATGTGTCCACTTCTGGACATAGGTCTTCCTCAGCCCTTTCCACCTATCTCTGTCTTGTGAGGCTTGCATCCAATTACTAATATATGGGTAAAAACCCCTTAAATAGCTTTATATTTAGTGGCTTCAAATATGAACATCCAGATAGCACTGATGATAGAATAGTTATTCCGAAAGCGTTCTGTGACCTTTTATAAAAGAATTTTTTAAATAAAATTTTTGTGATCCATGGTATATAGCCAACTACAGGAATTTATTGTCCTTTTGGATTCTTTGGATCGCTTTCTTATTGGCTAAATTTGAATACTGAAAATGTCAAACTTGCTTTTTTTGTACCTACTGTCGTTTTAATCTCATACTAATAGGCGAGTCAAGTTAGTAAAAATAAGCGTTTTTTCGTCATAAGTGTATAGACGGGTTTGACAGTTGAAATGGGTAGTATGAGATATTACAAAAAGACTCATCTAAGGATTCATGAATTTTTTAGTGGAACTATTTTTAAATAAACAATTAAAACGTCAAACTCATTATTCTGCTCATAACTTATAAACTTGTCTATTTAGAGACTTGACGTAAACAGACAAGTTGTTGAGAAAAAAATACATAAAATGAGATATACTAAATTAAAATCGGTTAATAAACAAAATAGTTATTGCATAATAACCAAGCAAAACTGTTGTTTTTGATTATTGTAAATAACTCTTTTATTAATCATTAAATTTTTTTAAAATGTATCCTAACTTAAAGATCTCATCGTGTTCTAACTGTGTGCGAAAGATAGGCTAGATCCGTCGAATAGTTTTTGCACAATTGAATTTGTTTATAAATTTTTTGTGAAAAATGCACAAATTTCTAAGGCCGGTCCAGATAATTTGACTGAATGGATCTTAATAATCTGGGGCTTATTTTCTTCGTTAAGACATATTAATATCCTATGAAAAAAAAAAGTTAACAATAAATAGCACTTTTTATGCTTATAAACATTTACAATAACTCCGTACTATTTAGTTCAAATTAAATGGCAATAAAATATTCGAAAAGCTGGTTAAAAAACACAATTATAAAAAACAAAGATCCTGCGGCCATTAGGAGCCGAGTTAGTCCTTTTTTTTTAATCACTGTTACGTCAATTAACAACATTATGGGTTGAAATTAACCAATCTTTTAGAAGGAAAGTCAAAGTTTTTAACAAAATGTTTAGCAAACAAAATAATTGAAAATTGTTTAAACAGGTGTGTTGTAAACCAAGAGTACTTTGCGTTCCGACTATAATGGAAGGAGTGGGGATAGCCGGTTGCACACAAGCCGCGCTCTCCAAAAGTCGAGCGCACGGTTTCAAAATGGAACGCTTAGAAAAAAAATGACATATCTCGGGTTCTACTGGACTAAATTTGCTCTGCTTTTTTTTAAACGCTAAAATATACGCTGCGGTTATGCTCCAAAATGAAATATACCGGTTGTATAGTGAAAGTAAAATGAGTTGTAACGGTCTAACAGCATCTGCTTTTTGGAGCATGCGTATTTGAAAAAAAAAACTAATATATAATAAATATGCGAGGCAAATTCAATTAATGAATTTATAAACTTTAAGAAGTTATGATTTCTTATAATATAATATATGATTTTTTGTTCTAAAAGTAATTTTTTAATACTAAAAAACTGATTTGTTCAAATTTTGTAACAGTATATGGAAAAATTGTTTGTATTTAATTTTGTAAAAATTTTGTAAAGTTTGTAATAAATAGAAAAATAACAATAAAAAGACGACTTAAGAAACATTTTGTACATTCCGTAGTCATTAGCTGCTTTGTTTTGGATAATTTTGCAATAAAATTACGTTAAATGTTATTATCTTAACGTTGTACCCCAGTTTAAAAAAAAAAAGAGCAAATTTGGTCCAATAGAACCCGAGATATGTCATTTTTTTTTCAAGCGTTCTATTTTGAAACCTTGCGCTCGACTTTTTTGGATTGTAGGCAACCGCCTATCTCCACTGTTTCCATTCTAGTCGGAACGCAAAGTACTCTTGGTTTACAACACTCCTGTTTAAACAATTTTCAATATTTTGTTTGCCAAACATTCTGTTAAAAACTTTGACTTTTCTTCTAAAAGATTGCTTATTTTCAGCCCTTAATGTTGTTAATTGACGTAACAGTGATTTAAAAATAAACAGGACTAACTCGGCTCCTAATGGTCGCAGGACCTTTTTTTTTTAATTTGTCTTTTCCAGCTTTCCGAATATTTTATTGCCATTTAATTTGAACTCAATAGTACGGAGTTATTGTAAATGTTTATAAGCTTAAAAAGTGCTATTTATTGTTAAATCATTTTGTGCGTCATAAACGTAATTTTTTTTAACTTTTTTTTCCATCGGATATTAATATATGTCTTAACGAAGAAAATAAGCCCCGGAATATTAAGATCCATTCAGTCAAATTATCTGGACCGGCCTTAGAAATTTGTGCATTTTTCACAAAAAACATATAAACAAATTAAATAGTGCAAAAACTATTCGACGGATCTAGCCTATCTTTCGCACACACTTTGAACACGATGAGATCTTTAAGTTCAGATACATTTAAATAAATTTTAATGATTAATAAAAGATTTATTAACAATAATCAAAAACAGTGGTTTTGCTTGGTTATATATATATATATATATATATATATATATATATATATATATATATATATATATATAATGAAATAACTTTTTTGCTTATTAACCGATTTTAATTTAGTATATCTCATTTTGTGTATTTTTTTTTTCTCAACCACTTGTCTGTGGACGTCAAATCTCTAAATAGACAAGTTTATAAGTTATGAGCAAAATAATGAGTTTGACGGTTTAATTGTTTATTTAAAAATAGTTCCACTAAAAAATTCATGAATCCCTAGATGAGAGTCTTTTTGTAATATCTCATACTACCCATTTCAACTGTCAAACCGGTCTATACACTTGTGATGAGTAAAAATCTAACTTAATTGGCCTATAAGTCGACTCACGAATGATAAGGTTAAACTGTGATAGTTAAATTCTTAAAAGCCAGGTCTCAATTTCCCCGTCAATTTTAACATGGAGTTTATTGTGTCGTAAATATTTTTGTAGCGTTTTTTTTTTTTAAATAGTGCCGATTCAAATGCCCTAATCGACTCGGTCAATATTAGTATAAATATTCATTGGGAGCATTTATATTTTTTTCATTTTTAATCTTTATGATTATCCACAAAGTGGAAATATCTAATAACAATAGTATTTTATTATTTTTATTTTTTAGAAAGTACCTGCAGAAGAATTGTCAAGTATTGTATTGTCCAACATAGACACATTAAAACTTACTTCGATAGCAAAATCTTACAACCCAGCAATAGCCGTAGATGCTTTGGAAGAAAAGGACTTCTCTTCAGTATTAAAAGTAATAATTAATTCGAAAGGAATCTCAGACATATTAAAAAGAACTCACGTTACTTTGTTCAATGATGAAAGGGAGCACGAATTTTACGAAGCAATAGCTGAGTATGTTAAATATACTATGCCGTTGGAAAAGTTCTTTAAAGGAAGGAGTATTGAGGACTTAGAGGTAGGTGTAGAGGAGAGTATTAAAAATAATACCTTTCAGAAGAGTGATGTCATACAGCACTGTCTTATGCCTCTGATAGACGGACCTAAGGATCTCTTTCCATATCTAGAAAATCTTTCTGAAATAGATTTTGATGAAATTGTGATTAATCGTTTAGAAAATGAAAACTTGCAGACTTTCTTCGAAAGAATCCTGCGAGCTAAATCCATAGATAGCCTGAAAAAGGTCACGGAAAATGTGTGGCTCAAACAAGCTTCCACGTCCAGTGAAATCGTTAGTTGTTTCAAAAATAAAATAAATTCTCAAAACGACAACGATAAAAAAGACATATTTGTGGAAATGTTTAAGTTTTGTAGTGAAAATATAGACTCTGATACTCTATTAGAGCTTCATGTCAGCTTCCTTAGAAGAATATCAGTTCAACTTACAGAGAAAAAATAGTTTTTAGATTTTATAAGGAGTTAGTTCAAATCCAAGAAGCTCTAACTTGAAGTTCGCTAATATTATGCATATATATTTAAATAAGCTTTTATTTTATTGGAAATTACAAGTAAATAACCCGACTTTCAAGAGAATATTAATACACAAAGTAGAACTGTGAACATGTTTATTAGTTGTTTCTATGCCTTTCACTGTGCTTTATGTTCATTTTCTCAGTACCTTTTTTTCACATTGTCTTACTATCGTGTTCTAGGTTTAAATGTATTTTTGTCGCAGGCATAATTTTTTTTTTAAATATTCTTTATTGATTTAGGTAAAGGACTACGACTTCAACCAATTTGATTCTGTTGCCGACGACCGGTTTCACATACTAAAATTTTTTAGGCATTTTCAGGTCAACGGCATATGACAAAATAAATAATATGGCATTATAAATAAAAGTCCGGTAGTGGTCAAATTAAACCATTTTCGTAGGTTATGAATCCAGGATATTCTTCTTGTTCTTCCTAGACCTCTTTTCGTACAACTTACTTTGAAGTAAGGCCCGAAGTAGGTCCTATTGTTGTACGATATGCATTATATCGCCCAGAAATTCCAGTTTGCGGCGCTTTATCTTTTATGGTTATGACTAGTTCGCGCTCTTTACTCATTCTGTGCAGAACTTCTTCGTTGGTAACTTTGTCTATCCAGGATATTCTTAACATGCATCTATTACACCACATTTTAAATGCTCTGAGTCTCTTCAGTTGATGCTTCAGTTAAGGTCCAGGACTCCATTCCATATAGAAGAACGGAGAATCAAACTTTTATTTCCATTTTTATATGGTGACTGGTAAAGATTTTTTTTTCATTTTGAAGAAAGCTGATCTTGCAGCTGTTGGTTTAACTTTGCATCCAAATAGCAGAAGTTGATGATTTGTGATATGGGTTGTTGATTAACTAATACTTGTTCCGGTGTTGTCCCATTTTTGCTTATAACCACGTATTTAGTTTTTTGGAACTCAAGCTCAAATCTACTGCTTAGTTCTGTTACCATGGAGACACGTTTTGCAGCCCCCTTTCAGTCCGTCTGTATAAATGGCAATCTCATTAGCGTAGCTTATCGCCACCTTATGTAAACCTTAAAATTAAATTAGTTATATCGAATTTTTCAGGAGTGAAAAAACGTTTTTTTATCTCGCCATAAAACATTTAACAAATTAACTTATGTATAAAATTCATAAATTTGTTATCAAATTTAGAAGCTCAAAAAGAAACAAATTTAATGAAAGTTCACAAGTTTAAAGAATTAAACACAAACAATTGTTATACCATTAAAATAATGTTCATAATGTGCTTTACTTTTGTACAGAACCATCCAAGCGCTACGAAGAATGATCTAGTATACAATGAATTATAATGGTTTAGCACACAGTCCCACGTCACCACATCTGCGAAATCTTCTTTTGTACAACCTTACGTAAATTTTTCACCGTTTGAAGATAAGTTATTTCACTAATGTGATTTTCACGTTCAATTCCACCTGCTGTGTGCTTTTATGGATGTCTGAAATGCTCTGTACTTTCAGTGAGATGATCGAACCTTTGTTTCCAAGTTGTAGCCATTAACTCATGCCACCTTTACTGATAATGCGATTCAAAAAGGTTTCATTACCATTTGACCTTTCAAAATATTACAAGAACCCAAAATGCGGTGATGTTTTTGCTTCTAGGTCAACAGCCTAGCAACAACTGTGCAGGCTCTTAGTGTATCGACACAGTTTATCGTTTTTAATTGGTTTTGAATCTTACGAATGTTTAAAGTGAATGCTATCATGCGATGTTATTGCATGATAGCATTCACTTTTTTAATATGGCTTTTATCGGTCAAAGTCGTTGGTCTTCCTGAACGTGGGTTATCTGCTGCCGACTACCGGCCTTCTTTATACTTTCTGGGATCACCTGTGGTACCTTGATCAACTCAAACATTCATTTTCAAACGTCTCTTACAATATTTGAAAAGTTTCGATTAACATGTTGCTCTTCGTAAAATAACGAAAAATCGGTAAACTCATAAAACTTGTTATACAAAAACAACTTAACTTCGTTAAAATGAAAAAGCAGCAGGAGTTGGGCTGGGTCCTGAAATATCAGTCCACGTAAGAGCACTTGTAGACGTTCGTTTTTGTTAAAGAACGTAAATCCATTTTTTTCAACGGATTTTTTCTCAATATGATAGCCTGAAATCCACTCACCTGGATACCGATCCGGTGATCAATCTTTGACGGGTGTACATCCATTGACATACACAAATTGATTGCTTTATATCTGGCACTCGAGAATCTGTAGCTAGTTCTATCTATCTAGTATGTTTGTTCATTGATGGTACATTGTCCATTGATAAAAACGTATGTCCACAAACACTAAAAATCAAATTGAAAACAACTTTCTCGAAAAAATAAACAACTTAGCACCAACTAGAGCTTTGTAAGTTATTCTCGCACGGTATGGTATTGAATAACGAATATCCGCCTAAAAAACTCTTTGTATTATTTTATATGATATTAAAAATTAGCATCGCGAGCTTCTTGGTCAATATTAAAACAATATAAACATAAACGTTAGAACTTTGATTTTTTGTCGATTTTACGAAGTTTAATTTTTGTTTTGCTATTTTTGCAATTTTTTTTACGTTGAATTGATCGTTATAAAAACGCGTGGTCTGGTTTTTCACTATTTGTTGGTTTTGATGAGCTTTTCCTTTGAATTCAGGCAAGTCGAAAACAGTCATTTGAGGATTTTATCTCTCTGCTAAGTCGGAAATATGAGCATATACTTTACTACAATATTGAATTTTTTAAGTTTTTTAACTAATAAGTGAGAGTGTAACTATGATTAGTTTTCTCTTGGATTTGGATCTATTCTTTAATTGCATTTAATAGAAGACATATTGGTTATATAAAAATGTTTTCTTTATATTTATCATGTAATTTATATCATTATTATCTTATTAATGCTTAGTGATATTAGTGTTTATTATGTTTTTAATCTTTTGTTGTTTGTGTCTTCCAGGGTTTTTGTTTTTTTTTTTTTCATTAGTTGGATAAAGTTTTCTAAACTAATTAATGTAATTTTTGTACGTAGGCAAAAAAATTCCCACAATCTCACAATCAATTTATTCTATAACGGACGACCAGTTTCGTATATTACAATTTACTATGCATCTTCAGGTCTCCGGTAAGGTACACTAAATGCTGAAAATACAAATGACCAATATTAGGGTGTTGTCTGGTACAAAATATTTACAAATTATGCCTATACTATATGTGCATAGTTTTAAGAGTGTACAATTTTAAATTTATTTTTAAAATTAATTTAATTAATAAAAATGTTAAATTTAATTAATGAATTTAACATTGTATACCATTAAATTCTGCACAAATAATATTGGCATAATTTGTTTATATTTTGTACCAAACAGCACACTAATGTTCGTAATTTGTATTTTTAGCATTTAGTCTACCGTACCGGAGACCCGAATATGCATAGTAAATTGTAATATGCGAAACTAGTGGTCTGTGGTAAAATAAATTGATTGTGAGTAAGTCTTTTATTTGTTTTTACCTAAATTAAAATGGACTCAATATTTAAAATTTTTGTAATCTGAGCCAAAAAATTGTAAAATCTACCAGGAATAATTATTTTGTCCGAGAATAGCAAGACTATTTCAATTATCATAATTGCCTTTTCAACAAATATGCACAGCGTAAGATATTTTCAAAATTATACGAAATAACCTCCCTTTTCACTACTTTTTTAATTAATGTACCTCGATGTGTCCGTTTTAATGCCGTTTATTAAAAAGTGTTCCACAAAGTCTCTTTCGTTTTTAACTATTTGATTTGTTTCTTAAATATAGTGAAACATAAAAATTCGATTTATCCAAACTTCGTCATAAGATAAAAAAACTAAACAGAAGATATGATTGTTGTTTGTATTTTCTAGATTTTTTTTTAGTATTTTTTTAAGTTTACAAAACTTGCCTGTCTCCTGGTCAATCTGTTGCTACGAATATGTTAACAACGAATATGTCTTTCTATGTTTATTCCATTCTATTTTTTTGTTTTTTGTCCTCTGGGTTAGATCTTCCATTCCACTAATCATACTAATTTCAGTTCTTCTGGTCTGTTCTTATAGCTATATTTTCATCTGCTCTTACTTTTGGTAAATCACTATAGATTAGTAAATATTCTCCTATCTGTGCTTATCCTCTGCCATTTTTTTCTGTTTCTTACAGATCACAGATTTCTGTGATTAATCTTTTCTTACTTCCTTCTCTTCTTCCTGATCGCTAATATTTATGACTTTTGTGTTACGAGTGGCCATTCTCATTATATTTTTTGCTTTTCTAGAATTATTAGTTACCATGTTTGTCGTTTCTATCCGAGGATGTTTACCAATTCTTTGAGCAATTTTTATTACACATGCCACAGAACTAACTTTATCACGAAACCCTCCTCCTGCAACCAGGCTTGGGACACATATGTTGGAAGTGTCTCCTGCGCTACCAAAACTGTCCATTCATCATCCCTTCCACCTTAAGTACCTTGAAAAGCCTCGCCCATATTTTCTTTCTACCCCTCTTCATTATTGGAAGTAGGTGAACCTTGAGTAATTATTCTGGCAGATAATTTAGGAAATTTAGTATTAAACAGCGCAGTACTACACCGCCAAGTCTTCTCTACACTCATAAACTTCCCATAACAGACATTTGCACTATTAATGTTTTCCCATTTCTCCATTCTAACTTCAGCATTTTCATTTTTTTTTTTTTTTTTCGTTCACATGATGGAATCGCTGAGGCGAATATGCAACTTATTGAATTTCAAGAGCCGTTTTACGGCAATATTTCTTTTATTACGTACGCAATACGCATATCATCGCAATCTTAAAAAAGGACAAATAAAATTTTTTATTTTACAATTTCATTTTATTTTTTTGACGTTTCGATTTCTACTTTGGAAGTCTTCATGAAAACTGTAGATCTTGATCTGAATTTAATTTTCTCCGACAAATAGTTATCTAAGTTTACAGTCGCAACAACGATATAATATTTACAGATTTACAATTTATTGATTTGAAGTTCTAATCTATTTGTTATTAAAACTCCATCATTTGCGCGCCTGGAAATATTTATCGTAAATTTTGTTAACATGACGTAACTTTAAGTATACTGCTATAATAAAGTTACAATTAAAATACAATCTTGACACAGTATGCAATTTCACTAATGTAGTAATCATATTAAGAGTCGATAGGAAGAAGGGGTCAGTGTCTTTTGATATTTTGAGATATTTTGACATGGAGCCGATTTTGGTATGTAACTTGCTCATAAAAAGTTGATGTATGCTTTTAAAGTCTGTAAAAAATGTCACCGAGTCTGCAGTTGGTAAGAATGCAAATATCAAATTACAGTATCATATTTTATTACTTGTTTGCAAGCCTTCCGCTATTGTAAGATTAATGAAGAACTTATATATTTATGTATATATAAAGGTTTCCGGAAAAAATTATCACAGTAGACAGTTAAATTTAAACAGGCAGTATTTTCTCAGTATACAATCCGTTGATCCTGTGACATGGTGCGTATATTTTTGGAAATAAACCACTACAAGACCTTTGCGTTACTACCACTATAAGACAATAAGTGCTCCTTTCAGAATCAAATGTAACATTTGAACAAACAATTCCTGTTCATGATAGTCACCCATACATTTTGAAATAAAATTTAATAATCCACATTGCAGAAAAGCTTCAACATTTTCAATACGCACAATATTATCCAATGGCGAATTGAGATCTGCTAACGCTTCCTCTGAGAATTTCTGACATCCGCTTTTAATTTATTCGTATGATTGTATTTTGAAAAAGTTTGTCGTGCGTTTACCCATGTTTCGTCTAGGATATACGAACCCTAACAACTTAATGTTTGGACAAACGAAAATTTATTGAAAACGTTCATCTGCACGATCTTTCTTATTGAAAGATAGAACGAGATCAGGAATACATTAAACTCTTACCATTAATAACAAAATATTGAAATAGTTTAGCTCTATAAACTTTTAATTGCGGCGTTGTTGGCAAAATAAAAGGAAATGCTGTATAACATGGTGACAACTAAATGTTCGGACAATTCAACAAATAACTATTTTAATATGGGGTTACATCGTCACGTGCATTTACAACCGCGGTTATCCTGTCTATGACTGTTCGTACTAAGGATTTACATATATGTCAGGGTCGAAGCTATCAAATAATTCACCTAATTTGTAGGATAACCTAACATTCAGGTCTGGACTGTTCGAAAGCCATAAAAGGACTTTAATGTTATTGTCTCCAAACCATTTTTTAGTGGTTTTAACTGTATGGGATGCAGCTCCGTTCTGCTGGGAGATAAAATACAAGTTCTGGTAGAGTCGTGAGCACTTGGTACAAGACTGTTTTTCAAAATTCCTTTGGGACACTTCACAGTTCTTTTTAGACAATCTTTATGGAATGGTTTAGTTTGACTTGAGAACCTATTTTTGAAAGTCTCCCACGCAAACATCAAATTTCGATTCGTCACTGAATATCACTCTGAACCAGTCATCAACGGCAATTGAATGAAAACATTAAGCAATTGCTTGGGTAAGATTGAAGATTTTGTATACCGTTGATGACTGGTCCAGAGTAATATTCAGTGACTAATCGAAATTTGATGTTTCTGTGAGAGACTTTCGACAACTGGTTATCAAAATGAATTATCGAAATGAAGCATTCCATAAAAATTGTATCAAAAGAACTGTGAAGTTTCCCAAAGGAATTATACTTTGGGGGTGTGTTTTATTAGCTGGTCTAGGGAGATATGAGGTGATGGAAAGCATAATTGTCACAGCAATTAAGGTATCAAGAAATATTTAAAAAATAGTCTTGTACCAATTGCTCACGATCTCTACCCAGACTTGAATTTTATATTCCAACAGGACGGTGCAACATGCCATACAGCTAAAATAACAAAAAAATGATTTAGAGACAATAACATTAATGTGCACTTGGCCTTCGAACAGTCCAGACCTTAATTTTATTGAGACATTGTGACATAAGATGAAACTTGTGTAGTGATTCCCAGAGAACCGTTGCCGATTTGAAGATAAAATTAGGTGAATTATGCGATAGTTTTGACCCTGACTTGTGCAAATCTTTAGTACAAACAGTGCCAGACAGGATTGCCGCGGTTGACAGGTTGACGATGTAACCCCGTATTCAATTAGTAATTTCTTGAATTGTCCGAACATTAAGTTGTTACGATGTTATGCAATATTTTCGTTTATATTGCCGCCAACGCTTCAATTCAAGGTTAATAGAGACCGAAATATTTTAATATTTTGTTATTAATGATAGAGTTTAATGAATTGTTGATCTCGATCTTTGGTTTAATATTCAAAGTTGTAGAGATGAACGTTTTCTTCAATAAATATTTGTTTGTCCGAACATTTAGTTGTTAGGGCTCGTACTAGGGCGGTCTGATAAGTACTTAGCCTACAAAAGAAAAACGAAAATATTGGAAAAGTGATTTATTTTTCTACATAGTCTTATTTTAGCTCATACGCTTGACCCAGCAGTGCTCCAACTCCTTTAATCCGTCTGAAAAATACATTTTCTCGAGGTCTGCAACGTAGGCTTCCGTGGCGGCTATAACCTCCTCATTCCACTTAAATTTCTGCCCGGCGAGTGCCTTTTTGAAGTTTATAAACAAAAAGAAGTGGCATGGGGCCAAATCTGGAGAATACGGTAGATGGGGCAACAGTTCATAGCCCAATTTGACCAATTTCACCATGACGATGGCCGAGGTATGGACAGGGGCGCATTCGGGAAGAGCACTCTTTTCTACGCCAGATGTGGTCGTTTTTTCTACATTTTGGCATTGAATTGGCCCAATAATTCGGAGTAGTAGAGCACTGTGATTGTTTATCCTCCGATGTCGATGTACATCACTCCTTGTGAATCTCACAAAATTGTGGCCATGACTTTTCCTGCCGGTAGGACAGTCTTCGCCTTCTTCGGAGCACGTTCGCTGGGTGCCGTCCACTGTTCCGACTGTTATTTGATCTCTGATATATACCAGTGGATCCATGTTTCGTCGACGGTTACAAAACGACTTAAAAACTCTTTCGGATTACGCTTAAATAACGTCGAAACACTGCTCTGAATTGGTTATCCGGAGCTTGTTATAAGGAGTAAGCAAACGCGGCACTCATTGCGCCGACAGCTTTCTCATGCCCAAAATTTCATGCAGGATATGGCATACGCGGTCCTTTGAGATGCCTACTGTCCCAGCTATCCCGCGCTTCAGTCAGCGGTCTGCCATTACGAGATCGTGGATTTTTCCCATGTTATCCTCCATAGTAGTCATTTTCGGGGTACCAAGGCATGGCTCAACAAAAACCGAAGTGCGACCACGTTAAAGTTCGTGAAACCAATTTTTAACGGTTGCCATCGAAGAAGAAGAGTCACTGTACACAACATCCAAGCGCTCTTTGAGCTCGCTGCTGGGTATCCCTTCCAAAAACAAGAATCGAATCCCCAATCGCCCAATTTCACACGCGGTAGAAACAAAACTATGAGTCCGATTCGGCTGAAATTTTGGTGGCGTCATCGGGACGTGAGGCCAAGTACTTACGAACCACCTACGTATACTTGTCTGTTTTATTCTCTGTATTTTAGATCTACCTTTTTTAGATATTTATCTTTATTAGATACAACTCAATACACTTGTCTGTTTTCTTCACGGCTTGTGCAACCTTTCGTTTTCTTCCGCAAAAAATTATTTCGTGTTTGGCCTTCGTAATTGATGCCCATCCCTTGCAAAAGTTTTCACAATGTCTTTCTATAAGCCTTGCGATAGTCCGTGTTCTATTTTTTCAACACATGTGGTAATTTTATGAAGCGATGGAATCTCTAACTTCAAGTAAAAATCATATTTTGCGGCTTAGTGTTTATTATAATGACTCATTAATTTAAATTTGTAGCCCCCTGGAGAAGTTGTAGGCAGTTGGAGGTCGATCTACTTGTACTTTGATTAATTTATAAACTGTGGATTTGGCAAGTCACATCATATCACCAATTAATTCTACAGTACCATCAATACTTTCACCCGAAATCCTCAATAGCGGGATTAAATCAGAAATGTTTTGCACAAACTGATCTGTTATTTTAGATGATTGATTTGTATTCTGTGTATTTTTTTCTAGACACCCCAATAATTATTTAAATGGTAATCCCAGTATGTCACAATCTCAAAATGTTAATATGACTACGTCCACTTTCCAAGTACATCAAAATTTTTAGGGACTGTAAATATATACTTACATATTATGACTATTTAATTATTATGGTGGTGACTTCTTTTGTACATATAACCAGTATTATTATATATTCGCATAACATATTCCAATTTGCAAAGGCACAAGAAATATGCATGTTTAAAATTATACACCAAGCTGTATAAGAAACGTACGAGTGTCAGTTAGTTATTGTAATAATTATAGTAATAGCCTACATTTAATATTATTTATCATAGTATTAAAGGATTTACTCAAAACTGTTTTTGAACTGAAAATATATAAGTTCAGATTTGTAATTTTTATTCTACTAGCACTTTTAAAAGCTTATATTCACCAATAGGAGTACTTTTTTTATTATTTGAGATGTGCGCATTATGCACCCGTCCTTTGTGATACTTGGACGTATGCCATGTGAGTAACTAATATAATAATATACTGGTAAAAAGTCTAATACATCTTATTACTTAGCGATGAGAGACATATTCTGCAATATTTTAGTTTATTTACTAGAAAAAAATTTGTTCTAATGTATGAACAGTGTTTTAAATCAGTAATTATTTTTATATGGTCCAATTTATTCATTTTCGTAATTCTCTCATTTTTGTATAACCTTCGATGTCTCATGCATGACAGTGTAAAATAATGCATTTCTAATTTTGAAAGACTGCCGTTGTATATACTTTTATTTACAGTATTTCTTAATAAAAGTTTTAAAATGTATGCCTTTTTGTTTATTACCAAAGAAGACCTAAATATCCAGAAAAACTAGGTTTCTATGATGACAATAAATAAATTTTACTTTTTGGTTAACTCCGTCTACATGACTCTGAATAAATTACCTCAGGATCATGCTGTCAGTCCTAAGTTTGGATAAAGGAGGAAAGATTCCGAATTAGGCTATTCGCCTATCTGGAAGAAGGCATTTAGGCTCACAGAAACAAAGCTGCCTCGGAACTAGGACCGATCGAATTGATGCCGCATAAATAATACAATGAAAAGGACAAAAGAAAACGGAAACAAAGATTCAATATATATAAATAAATAAATTATATAAAGATCAGTGGCAACAAGGCAAAGAGTTGATAAATACGTTTGTTGTTTTTCGGCTGCAAAAATCCGGTTTATCAATCGTTGCAACGAAAAATTAAGTCGAAGCTAGTTGGTTTAACAAATTTAGTCAAAGACTAATCGTTATTGGTACAAAGTAGACAATTAACTGCTGAATCAGAGAAGAACTGTAGCAAACAAACCAATTAGGTTAATTGATAACAACTGTGAGCATGCCCCAATATTTCGTAAGTGGTCGTTGTTATTAACACGGTAGAGACTGTTTTCTCTGAACTGTTGAAGTGAAAAACTGCCGTGTGCCAGAAAAAACAAAAAAAAACTGATAACTAAAATAACAGTTTAGTAAATAGTCCGGATAACGGTTAAATTAGTGCCATGAGTTTACAAGTTTGTGTGACAAGAAATTTTATAAATTATGGATAATTATACTTAACCCGGCACTACATATGTGGGGTTTCACAAACCCCAGCTCCCAAATATCGCTCTTAAGATAAATCAAACGCAGACCACTCCAATAGCTTCCCAAAAATGTCCCCACCATCGAATTCAGGCGTTACCTTAGTACATTATAGGCAGTGAGTGAAGTTACACGCGCCTGAAACGCTCTGGGGTGTGTCAAACCCCACCTATGTACTCGCGTTTGCAATTTTGACATTATAAGTAAGGTTTTATTTTTGACTTATTTGAATCTGCAGATTCAATTGTTTAATGTTTTAGCTAAAATATCATGTCATACGAAGCGGAACAGAAAAAGCTTGAAGCTCTATGGGCTGAAATTGATGACGATGCCATCGAATCGGGAAGCGATGACGATATTGACCATATCTCTGAAAGCGACCACAACACCGACTCGGAGCAGGATATCGCAATAGAAGATGTAGTTTCTGACGGAGATTCAGACATGGAGACATCACAAACAGAACTTCAGAATGAGACGGAAAATAAAAGCACTGACGGACCTCCAAGAAACGAAGAAATGTATCTCGGAAAAGACGGAACACAATGGAACAAACTTACTTTAAATAATAAACGGGTTCGAACAAGATCAGAGAACATTATTACTCATTTGCCGGGTGTGAAGCATTATGCAAAAAATGCTAAACGTGCTTTAGATTGTTGGCAATTGTTTTTTGACCGACAAATGATCAAAGACATAGTGCGCTGGACCAATCTCAAAATTCAACAAAAATCAATTGCATATCAAAATAAATGCATGGTGAAACCAACCAATGAATGTGAAATTAAAGCATTTATCGGACTTCTTTATTTAGCAGGTATGTTTCATTCTAATCGTCAGAATTTAAGAGACTTATGGCAAACAGATGGGACTGGTGTCGATATATTCCGCAATACGATGTCTATAAATCGTTTTCAATTCCTGATGGTCTGTCTTCGGTTCGATAACATCGAGAATCGTAAAGACAGATTGGCGATTGACAAATTAGCTCCAGTTCGTGGAATTCTGGACAAATTTATTGAAAATTGTAAGCAGGCCTACACTATTTCTCAATATGTGACGATAGATGAGAAGTTGGAGTCTTTTCGTGGAAGATGTGCTTTCAAACACTACATGCCCAACAAGCCTGCAAAGTATGGGATCAAAGTGCAAGCCCTAGTTGATGCCCGTTCGTACTACGTTTTAAATTTGGAAGTGTACGCAGGAAAACAGCCAGAAGGTCCCTACAGTGTTAGTAATTCCCCAATAGATATAGTAGAGAGGCTAATACAACCTATTTCTGGTTCCAACCGAAATGTGACCTTTGACAACTGGTACACTAGTTATGAATTAATGATAAAATTGCTGAACGAGCATAAACTTACGTCAATAGGCACGCTGAGAAAGAACAAACCATGCATCCCAGCACAATTTTTGACAGTTCAGATCAGAGAACAAATGACATCTTTATTTGGCTTTCAGAAAGATATTACACTTTTATCGTATGTGCCAAAAAAAAATAAATAAAACCGTCCTACTGTTATCAATCATGCACCATGATGGAGCTATTGATGAAGCAACTGGCGATAAAAATTTACCAGAAATAATAAGCTTCTACAACTTTACTAAAAGTGGATTAGATGTAGTGGATGAACTGTCTGCATCATATAACGTATCTAGAAACTCACGGAGATGGCCTCTTACGATCGTGCTTTCTCTCTTGAATACAGCCGCCATAAATGCTTTGGTGATATACAGAGAAATCAATCAAGATTTCAAACTTGCCAGAAGATTGTTTATCAAAATGTTGGTCTTTCAATTGATCCAGGACTACATATCTGAAAGAAAAAATAATCCAAGAATACCAAGGAGTATTCGTCAAAACATTGCACATTTTGGCCAAGATGCCCCTGCAGTGCCTCCTGCCAAGATTCCAAAACTCATGGGAAGATGTTCAGTATGTCCAAGAAGCCGAGATCGGAAAACTAAATATTTCTGTTCAAACTGTGAATCATTACTGTGCCTGGAGCATGCTGTCATAAGTTGTCAAAATTGCATGAATTCAAATAGCGATTAATTTTTTTTCTTTCACTGTACAACCGGGCAGAGTTTTTCCTTGTATTATCTTACTATTAGATTTTCATTTAATATTGTATTTTTGATCATATGTTATTATATTTTTTGGTAAGATTGTTCAGTTAAGTTGTGGTTTTTGCTTATGGAGAATTGCCTATTATTAGTTTATTTTTAATTTCTTTTGAATAAAGGTGTTCTGATTACTTCTTTTTTGCTTAAATAGTCCTTAGATAATCACTTCAGACCATGAAATTAGAAAACATATAAAAAACTGCCAGAAAAAATTCTGATTTTCTTAGAAATTGGGGTTTGTCACACCCCACATATGTACTAATGACAGAAAAATCTACGTATGTGACGCCGGGTTAATATGCTTTAGTCCAAAATGCATCAAACCCACTCATCCTAATACACAAAAATCCGATGCCAGCCGGTTTACAGTTTCAACCTCAAGGTATGATGTATCAAAATTCTTACTATCCTATATTACCAGTCCAATATTGCAAAATGATCAAGATGAACGCATACAGTATAAAAATGATAGCCGAGACAATAAAATTACAAGGGTAACAATTTTTAAAAGACTACTGGCTGAATCAACCACACACTACACCAGTAATTGATTCCAAGCTCTGGAAAATACTACAGAATAAACAAATGACGATGACAATTGTGATTCATCAACCGAACATCCACCATTTTTTGTACATAATATATCCTACATTAAACCTTTCCATGAACTAAATGCGACAGCATCCAAAGACTACACTGTAAAATGCTTAACCAACAACCAAGTTAAAACACAGGTGACTATTCAGACGTCAGGCGACTATCCTTCAACCATTAAAGCTCTGAAGGAAAAAAAAACTCAATTTCACTCATACCAACTAAAAGAAAATCGAAGTTTTCGGTCAATTTTATCCACGCATCGACAGAACCGGAGGATCTGAAGAAAAAAGTCCTTGAAGAACTGGGATACAAGGTCCTGAACATATCTAACATTCCGCAAAGAGGTACTAAAAAGTGTTTATTTAGTATATAATTAGCCACCAACAAAAATAAAAAAGATATCTAGCAATTTACCAGATTAATTAACTAGTTAAAACCGAACCACCACATCCCAAACGTAATATACTATAATGTCTAAGATGTCAAAACTATGATCATACCAAAAAGTATTGCAATAGAAATCCACGTTGTGTCAAGTGTACAGATTATTTCACTAGCGAGTGTCCAAGGAAAAGTCAAAATAATAAAGTGTGTCAAGTGTTCTGAAAATTATCCTGCCATTTACAAAGTCTGTCAAATATACAAAGAACTACAGAAGAAAATGTTCCAACTCTGAGATAAATCTTTACCAAAGCCAAAAATAGAAAACCCAATAAACACAAAATCAGAACCAAGTTTCATCAACTGAGGAGCCTAGAAGCCAAGGGGTACAAGTGCAATTTTAAATAAAATGGAGTTAAGTGCACTAAGTAATTGCTATGGAGTCAAATATTCTTGTGACAAAGGGATACAAGCCTATCACTGCACAGTGCTGCAATCCAGCGGATGGTATAAGTACTACCTTGGCCTCCAACTGACTGTCATCAGAGTTGTTTGTTGTTGAATGTTGTACACGCTTGTCGACACTGTTGGTGTCGTATCTTTTAATTTAAACTTTACCCATATTATTCTACGATAGTTGGCAACTTTAAGAATAAAGTAATCAAAGTTTTGCTACCTTAATCGAAATGGACATCGCAAGTATTGTAGATGAAGAAGAACAGGAGTCTGAACATAACCTCTTTAGCGGTAAGTGAAAATTCTGTAAAGCGCATAGATTATCTTTATAAAAGCTATGAATCAGCTTATTATCAGATAAAACTAGCGCATGTCTTATTTTTTTAGACGACTCAGATGCAGATTCTAGACACCAGCCTCAATCTAGTGGCAATGACAATGAATCCAAAGTAGAACCTAAACTACCCAAACCAGGAGCAAGGAAAGAACATAACAAACACCCCCGTAAGAAGAGGCTCAGACGGTCAGATAATTGAGCGCGAGTACATGCAAAGCAGGCAAGAAATGAAGGGCACCTTTATACTGACCGAAAAGGAACAGTGCATCGAGCAAAGCGTATGGAAGAGTTTAACCGTAACTGTAGATACGTAAAGAAACGTAAACCCTGCGAAGGAGAGTTACTAATAGGTATGTTTTCCGTACTAATTTTAACCTTTCGCTCCAGAGACCCCACACCGATACTTGTGACAAATGTGAGACACTACACAATATTATCAATAACGTTATTGATCCAAAAAGAGTTGCAAAAGCAAAAATTGAAAAAGAATTACACTTGCGCAAGGCACAAAATGCAAAAAATGCAGAAGATGATGATGCATAGAATTTCAAAGATGACCCAACTACAGTAGTTGTATGCTTTGATTTACAAAAGACGCTTCCAACTCCTAGTTTAACCTGCAAAAAAGCATAGTATAGCCGTCCACTTTGGACTTATAATTTTTGTGTGCACAATGTTTGCACTGGACAGGCACAAATGTTTTTGTGACATGAAGGCCAAGGTAATCGTGATTGTAACGAAATGGCTTCCTGCCTTTGGAAATACATCCAGACGCTGCCGCCAACCGTTAAGTGCATAATTCTGTACAGTGACAACTGTAGTGGCCAAAACAAAAGTCATTATATTGCAAAGTTTTGGCATTATTTAGTCCAAAAGACACAAATTGATACTATTGACCACAGGTTTCTGGTAGTGGGACATTCATGGAATGAGACCAAGATTTCAGGATTATCGAAAAAGCAAGAAACAGCAAATATCAATAGGTTTATGTACCAAGTATGTGAAACGACGTCATATGGAAATCTAGTTGGAAGTTTATGGTGACGCAAATGGAGGATGATGACGTTGTGTCTTTTGATTTACTAGAACCTTACTTTAGGAAAAATGTACCAGGTATCAGTAAAATGCAGCGTATGCATTTTGAGAAAACATATCCATACACATTGTTTTACGCAGAAAGCGTGATCCTTCCTAACTTTTACTAGCTGTACATGAAGCCCTCAAGAGCTGGACCTCTCAACGAACTCCCTTTATTAGCAGCAACAGGAGACAAGCCAAAAATCAAGAAACTTAAATTTGACAACTTACAGTCACTTTTGCCATACGTTCCCCCTATCTACCACGACTTCTTTAACACTTTATAATACGCTGATGGGCCTAACGATGTTCCCGTCGAAGTTAACCAGAATGTTATTGTTCCCCCAGATGCCGAAGAGCCAGGAAACATTTTTGATAGCGAGTCAAAAACTGATTAGTTATACTTCAGGAATGGTAGTATTAAACTGATTTAAACAATTTTGTAACTCATTGTGTTAATGATTTTGTGTTAAATTACATTATTTTCATCACAGTTTTATTTTTCACCTAATTAAAATTTTCATATACAAAACAAACCCAAAGGGTTCAGTCAATATCTGGTTCTTTTTTTGGAAGCCAAGGGGTACAAGTGATCACTCTTATCACCTTATCAAGGATTGTAAAATAAGGGCAAAAAGACAAGATTTAAAAAGTGTTTCATGTGTATAAAACAATTACTTATAATTTTAAAAGAGAGCTAAACTTAAACCTTTTTTTTCTCATTATCAATATTTAGTAACTTGTCCCCATTGGCTTCTAGGCTACTCACTGTCAAACTCAATCACTGTCACTGTCAAAAGAAGCAATCAACTCGTAAACCAACAAAACATCCAACAAGCCACCATCTTGCAATCTCAGTCTCAACTACCTCTACAACTACCTCAATTAAGCAATGGCTACTTTCAATAACTAATTCAAAGAATGATGGATCGTATGGACAAAACGATTGACATCCTGATGCTTTATCTCGAAACTAAATTTTTAAAAATTTAAAGATTCAAATCTGGAACAGCAACGAGTTGACAAACCATTGTCAAGAAGTAATAGCATTTATTTCCCCACACAACAGTGACGTCCTGCTGATTTCTGAGACACATATGACAAATAAAAGCTATTTTAAGGTTGAAAATTATCAAACCTAGTCTCCTGAACATTCACAAGGCAAAGCTCATGGCGGGATTGCAACAATAGTGAGAAATAGTATTAGGCTAGTATTAGATAATGCTCCAATCAATCAAGTGAAAACATTTACATACTTGGGAATGATGATAAATGACCAATGGGATCCTTAACAAGAAATAAAATGTACCGAACAAGCAAGACAAGCTTTTATCAAATTTAAACCGCTACTATGTAACCGCTTCGTTTAAAATATAAACGAAGCAGAGGAAGGCCCCAAATGAGATGGGCAGATGATATCAAGAAGCACGTGGGCTCTAGATGGATGACTGTAGCGACAGACAGAGAAGAATGGAAAAGGATTGGGGAGGCCTATGTCCAAAGATGGACCAAAGAAGGCTAATCAGATAGATAGATTAGACTATGTAATCGCAATCTTTCCTTTAATCTCCGCTACAGGATGGTTAAATGCTATGTATGGTCCATATTGTTATACGGCATGGAAACAAGAGTACTTTCCATTAATAAGTTGGAGGCCTTCGAAATGTGGACGATGCAAAGAATGTTTTGCATACCATAGACAAATAGGGTGAGAGTCTTATGAAAGGCAAATACTGAGAGAGAACTACTCAATTTGATCAAGGTACGCAAAATTGGATACTTCGGACATATTCTGAGAGGGAAAAAATACGCAATCCCTCAACTAATCATACAGGGAAAGATTGAAGGCAAGAGAGGAGTAGGTCGCAAACAAATATCGTGGCTACGGAACATAAAGAACTGGACAGGCATAAATAACACTGGCGATCTTTTGAATGCCGCAAAAGACAGACGTCTGACCTTAAGATAATTCGCCAACGCATTATACGTGCACGGCACTATAAGAAGAAGAAGTATTAGGCATCATGGAACATGCAAAACTGAAGAACTAAAAATACAGGCCACGTCGATATCAGTAGAAGACTGGCATTTACAACTGATAGTATCTGGGGTGCATTGTCCACCAAACAAACCCATAAAGGAAAATTATTTCACTACCTATTTTAAAATACCAAAATTCATCGCCACTGGTGACTTTATTTGTAAGCATCATCGATGGGAAAAAATGATTATAACCACACGTGGCAGAACTCTACCCAAAAGTACCGTGATGAATAAACTTGGCACTCTATCCACAGATCAACCTACCTACTGGAATACTGACAGGTGAAAAATATTGATTATCATTGTCTTTTGGGGCACAAACAGCATCGATTCAAATTACTTAAATTTACAAACATCGTTTGTCTTTTCTTATAGCATTCTCCCTTCTTCATAAGTGTGAACACAGAGGTATGCCACATTTATAGACCGCCAACATTAACCAACAGAATGACAAATTGGAACATATTTAATGCATTGGTCTCTGAGTTAATCAACTTGAACCTGCCACTTAAATCCACAAAGGATGTTGACGATGACAACACTTAACTCCGTTAATCCAAAAAGCTGCCTGGGCTGCTACTCCAGAAAACTCCTATAAAGAAAGACCAGGCTCATAACCGCAATATATAAACAATATGATTCGGGAAAAAAGGAAACTAGGAAAAAAATGGCAAAGTACTCGAGTCCTTATAGACAAAATAAATTTAAACAGAACAATACCACAACTCATAGAAGCACTAAACGACTACACAGACACTGGTATTAAACATTTTTTGGAAAATTTTTCTGTAAGGTGAAAATAACTCACTATTGAAACTGAAATCCCAATAAAAAACTACGACACATATAAGAAAAGACGATGCTAGCTGGGCTTAAAGTAATGAAGTGAAAGGAATCACTTTTGCGACACATTATGTCTATATACCAACCTCATCAGAAATAGTTTCATGCCAACGACGAAAATCCCATTTTTGACATACTGAACGCCCCATATCAGATGAGTCCAATCATCAAAAAAATAAAAATTTCTGAAATCACAGAAGTAATTGCAAAATTAAACAAAAAAAAGCACGTAGTTATGATTTATCATGGGTATATATATATATATATATATATATATATATATATATAATATATATATATATATATATATATATATATATCTCAGCAATTGGTCTGTATGAAATAAAACTATATTTGTTATTTCTCAATATTTCGTCACGATTTTGTGACTTCTTCAGGAGAAAACTGTAAATTTATTATAATTATTATATGTAAACAAAATGAATATTTCAATACTTACAACTTAAGATTAAAAATTTAAATTTTGAGAACATATCCAATTTAAATAAATGACATTTTTTTTTTTTTTTTTTTTGATTTTAATTTATTTGGGAGTTATGGTAACCGCAATATTTTATAGAGCGAATTCCCATTGTACAATTTTTAGCGAATAAGTTTTAGTAAACAATTACATATTGTGACAGTTATCCATATAATAAGGTGCAAAAGTAGAAGATTGAGAAAGAATCAGGAACATGGTAAATTGATCTATAAAATGTAATTGATGGTACGTAGTCAGTTATTGGTCTGATGTTATTAGATACTGATATTAAGATCTATCATATCATATTGTTTAGTATATTACAGTAGATATTACTTAAATGGTTGGTGTCTGTTTTATAATTGATAGATTCTGGAGTTTTATTAATGTGTACCATTTCAAGGAAAAGTCGATTTTTATAATTATCAACTTGTTCCAAGATTTTTACATTATTAAAGTCAAAGTTATGTCCTGTCTTTATGTGGTGGTCCACTAAGGCACAAGAGTTTTTTCGTAAGTTACAGTCACTTTTGTGTTGAGTGACACGTTGTTTAAGCCACTGTTGACTTTGTCCAATATAACTTATTGCTGAGACTACAAATAATATATATATATATATATATATATATATATATATATATATATATATAATATATATATATATATATATATATATATATTATATATATATATATATATATATAATATATATATATATATATATATATATATATAACAAGCGAGTCTTCTACAGTTGGCGCCGCTTTTCGCATCCTAATTTCCAGCGTTTTCTGTCGAAGCAATCTTCAGTTGTTAGATCTCTGGCGGTCATTGCATCGTCGACATAGTCTCTCCAGGATCGTCTTGGTCTACCTCGTTTTCTTCTAGTTGGCGGAGTCCATTCTTCTATTTTTTTTGGCCATCTGTTTTCCGGCATTCTCTGAAGGTGTCCATACCAGTTAAGTCGTTTGGCTTCGATTGTGTCTATTATGTCTAGATCGATTTCCATTTCTCTCCGAATATCTTCGTTTCTCACCCTATCAAGTCTAGTGAGCTGGCAACATCGTCTCCAGTAGTTCATTTCCATGGCCTTAATTTTTGATTTGTTTCTTTGGTTCATGTCCCAGAGTTCGGCGCCGTACAGTCCAATACTTTCTATTATTGTTTTATAAATTCTTCTTTTATTCTCTTTTGTTATTTTTTTATTCCATAATAGTCCGTGTAGCTGTCTGGTGGCTGATCTTGCTTGGCCAATCCTGGAATGTATTTGTTCGCTACTTCCTACTTTTGATGTTATTTGAACTCCCAAGTACTTAAAATTGTCTGATGGTTTTATAGTTCCTATTTCGATTTGTAGGCTTTCTGGTTTTTCTCCTACAACTAAGTACTTAGTTTTTTGTATATTAATTGTGAGGCCCCATTTGTTGTACTCATCTTCCAGTTTTCTAAGCATGTAGCTTATATCACTCCCGTCTTCAGCTAGAATGGCTTGGTCGTCAGTGAAATGTATCGGGTACAATCTATCATCTCCGATTGGGATGCCCGTATTGCAGCACTTTCTTCTCCACAATGAGAGTGCCTCATTTAGATATATTTTGAAGAGTGTAGATTCTATGCAGCAGCCTTGCTTTAGGCCCTTACTAATAGGAATTTCTCTAGTTAATCTATTTCCAGTTTTAATGTTTGCCGTTTATCATGGGTATAATACTAAAAAATTACCTAAAAATTCCAACAGGCTAATACTCTATATTTTAAACGTTATTATAAAATTGGTTACTTTCTTATTGTGTGGAAATTAGCCAAAATAATTATAATACTAAAACCTGGCAAAGACCCAAATGAGACAGCATACGAGTTGGTAAGTTAGAAGCTCACTACCTAGCATACTTTCTCCGAAACAACAGCGGCGTGAAGTTTGAGAGCGTTTGCGCTGAAGTTAGCAGAGCATAGTTTGTCCAAAGAAGGTGAGAATTGTCCGAAAACCAACGAGGTCTGGCCGTTGACTAAGCAACAACCAGAGGTTGTTGCAGACTACAGGGTTTTATTAGAATATATTGGCCCTAGAAAATTATCTGTTATAATGTAAAGGGCTTCAGAAATAAGTTTCACTAGGACAATCTCTCCACCTTCGGCGGGCGTCAATTGAGAGAACCCAAAGCAGCGTAAATGCAAATGCAAAAATCGACGTTCAGGTACTTATAGCCACATTCAAAAGACTACAAATGGCACATCGGGTAGACAAGTCTTTAATCCGAGGGCTTTTATTCTTTCTCCTCACTATGAGGCTGCAGTGGCGTCGATGGTCTGCTAGTTTGTAGACCCCAGAGCCCGAAAATGGTCTGCCCATTCATCCCAATCTGTGACTCGTTCACAGACCGCAGTAAAATCCTTATACCCTCCTACAAAACGACATCGTTGACAATATCTCTTGAAAATTCATATAACACACATTTAGCAACAAACGATTTTATAAATATCCATAACGAAATAATAGCCCTAAAAGCTCGCTTCGACATGAAACGTCATGAGATCGAGCGCAATGACCCTGAAAACAACATATTACCAGATCTCGATTTTCCAGCCCTACCAAAAACTACTCTACGCACACAATCAATCTCAAAAAACCAAACTTCTTCAAAAACTCCAATCCAATAAAGCATCTCAAAAACTACTCTTGCAATATCTCAACAATGCCTTAAAATTTGCACAAGCGATATCCGCCCTCCCTCTAGACCCCGACCAAATGAAAACACCACAAACTTATTTCGAATATCTGATCAAAGATATTCCCAAAAACCTATCTTTGCAAAGAACCTTATTTCGTGTCGCCAAATCAATACTGTTGGGAATTTATCTTTATTGAACAGCCAGCAATTGACGGATTTGTAGTTTACTGTTTTTATTTGCGAAAAAACAACTCAAATTCCTACAATATATAAAATTAACAATATAAAAAAAACTAATTAATTCCCATTACTTACTGTTCTCTTGCTGTCTGCTAAATTATTAAATTATTTAAATTTTTCCCTGACGGTGACAGTTTGTTTTCTGACGTTTTGATATTATATTTGACATAGTTTATGGAACAGTATCAACGGGAAATTTTGGGTAACATGATAGAACTAAAAATTAACTAAATACATTTACATTAACATGAAAAATTTTCCATCATCTTTTGGTCTCCATTTATTGGTATTACCGCTAATTTTATAACAGGACGTTCATATATTCCACTTTTTGTTTGAACTATTGCTCGTCGCACTTGCCCATCAGGTGATTCTTTAATTTCAATTACCTTACCCTTTGGCCAATTGCATCTTGGTAAATCTTTATCACATAGGTATAATTACAATATCGCCCTCTTTAATTGGTACAACTTGTTTATGCCATTTTGCCCTAAGTAGTAGTTCAGGTATGTATTCAGAAATAAAGCGTCGCCAACATTTATTTGCAAATTGTTCTCTGTATAAATAATTAAATTTAAATACTTTAATGTCTTCGTTTAAAAATCCAATTGGTTTATCTCCGTTTGAAGATCCAATTAAAAAATGATTTGAGTTAGAGATTCAGATTCTTCAGATTCTATTGGAAGATAAGTAAGTGGTCTTGAATTTACTATGTTTTCTGCAGCTATGAGACCACTACAAAGTAATTGGTCAGTAGGGTTCCTAGTTGGTAATGAATCATATACGAAATTTTAACTAATTTCACTAGGCGCTCCCAGGCCCCACCCATATGTGGGGAAAGGGGTGCGTTGAAAGTGAAATTTTAGCTCTGGGTAATCAGTGAATTGGCTATTAATTTACTGTCAACCTTTTGCAGTTCTCTCAATACTCGTTCAGCTGCTTGTTGATGAGAAACTTTTTAAGGAGTTTGCAGAACAAGATTTCTTGATTTTGGAACTTTGTGGGTGAGACTTCTTAGCGGTTGCGTCTACACAAAGAGGGCACTTCCAGCTGTCATCACCAATTACTTCGGAATCATCCTGTACATTTACGCATTCAAAACAGCACCATTTTTTACATTCTGTACATTCTACTATCCGTTCTTCACGATATGGTTTGCGGCACACAGGACATAAATCAATTTTGGTTCGTCCAGCAACTGATGGACCCATATTCGTAGACCTTGTAAGATTGTGTGATTCAGTAATCGCGTGTGATGAATAGAATTTGAGCTTGTTGGGAATTTATCTTTATTGAACAGCCAGCAATTGACGGATTCGTAGTTTACTGTTTTTATTTGCGAAAAAAACAACTCAAATTCCTACAATATATAAAATTAACAATATAAAAAAAACTAATTAATTCCCATTACTTACTGTTCTCTTGCTGTCTGCTAAATTATTAAATTATATAGATTTTTTCCCTAATCGGTGACAGTTTGTTTTCTGACGTTTTGATATTATATTTGACATAGTTTATAGAACAGTAGCAACGGGAAATTTTGGGTAACATGATAGAACTAAAAATTAACTAAATACATTTTATTCAAATAATAAATATTCGTAACAAATACCTATGCTGTCTTAACTCAGTCAAGATACTTCGTCACTGCATTTCACATCTACGAACACTACACTCTATGAATGCTAAGGAATTTCAAGCAAAATCCACAGAGACACCGCCCAAACAGCCATTAAAGTCATACATAGAAATAACTCATCCAACAACAGTCAAAACAACAAGCCCTCAGCATTCCTATTTTGCATTGTAAATGCGGACCCAGAATATTTCGAGGAAGAATTATCTTAAATCTTAGTAGAACAAGACATCCCTATCGCCAAACTTTGGAGAGTAAAATCTCTAACGACTGGCAAAGTCTTCAAATTCATTAAATGCTTGTCCACGTCTCACGAAAAATTCACGCATGTCTTGAATCACGGAATCCAAATCGATAGACTCATCCATCACACAGAACTTCCACACAGAGCAAATCACATCATTCCAACTCCTAAATACTGTAGCAAATGCTTCACAAACGGCTACACAAATCATGAATGCAGACAACGTTCGTTTATATGTCCGAACTGTGGCCAAAATCATAAATAAAACACCTGCTCCAATCCTACCTCCCCAAAATGCCCATATTGCAGCAATAACCAGCTAGCATACTCAAATCCTTGTTCGAAAAGACAAGAAAGGCCCAAAAATCTAACTCAAGTACAGTCCTTATCGACCGAAAAGTTAATTCCACCATTCGATCTAACCACAGTTCTAAAAAATATCCATCCATCCATCCAAATCAATTAATAAATTTTCTAGATTTAGAAATTATCAGACATGTGTTCTGAGACATGAGACAAAAACAAACCTGAGTTCTCCGTATTTCATAAACCTACCCACACTGTCACGACTACACACAAATCATCACCCCATCCTACACAACATAAAATGACAGCCTCCCATATCATTTTACATAGATTAATAGAAATTTCGATGTCAAAAAACAACTTTGAGATAGAACTAAACATTGTTAAGCAAATAGCAGTCAACAATGGGTATAACGAACAAACAACAAATACAATTTTAAATCGTAAACTGCATAAGAAAGCCCTGCAATTAGTATTTCCACCACCAGAAAAAAAACCCAGTATGTACAGTTGCGGTCACGGAATAGTTTACACCTTACTTTTTATATTGTAATACTGTAAAATTGCAGTGTCGTACGGATTTCATAAATGTCAAAGTCAAAAAATTTCAAAACGTCAATGCTTTCGCGAGTGTTCAACAATAAAATAAAAGTATATTAAACTCTTCCAAAATGGTTAGAATACATTTGAATTATGCGCAAAAAGCAAGAGCAATTGCCAAACTCGAAGAAGGTTGGTCACTAAGGCAAGTTGCTGAACAGAAGACTGCAAAATTGTATTGACAAGAATGGGGCTTCCACCAAATATTAATTATTATTTATCATTGTTTATCGTTATTTAATATAAAATAGATTTAAAATAAAATGCATATTAAAAAAAAAGACTTCTTTATTTTCGTTATTAAGATCATAATCCATTTTATTCAAAAAACTGTTTTCTATATTTTTCATTTTGTAAAATATTTTGATATTTTAATTTTAATCTACCTATTCTAGCTAGTACACCACTGGCAACGTCACTTTGACGTAAAAGGTGCGTTTAAACGAAGTAAAAATTTAAAAAATGGGCTCCTAGATACGTGAACGTGTAAACTATTCCGTGACCGCAACTGTACCTTCTGCTAGATTACATGTACAGGCAAGATATCAACAAATACAGTCAAAGACATAAAAAAGAAAGGAAAAACACCAGCTTTTAGAACAAATACCAGCTGGGCAAATATATTAAAAACAACAAGAGCCAAAAGAAACCGAACTTACACAGTGGTGTATACAAACTTAAATGTGGCAACTGCTCAAAGACTTACATCACTTCACCTCTTTTTTTTTTTGGCTTCCATAAAATGCATCCGCCAGCATATTTCTTGAAAACTTACATCCGTCAAACTGTTGGAACTTTCAACAAACATATAGCAGAAAATAAAAGGGCTGTCAATGATAGAAAAACAGATAATTCTGAATGACCAACTTGAGACATAAGCCTCATAAGTCATATCCTAAAATTGTTCCTAAAGATAATTCATAAGAGAATCAACAAGCTGTGTGAAAGTCAAATTTTCCCCAACCAGTTCGGGTTCACAAATGCTGTTGGTACTAAAGAGGCTTGGTTCTCAGTACAACTCTTATTCCAGAGATGCGTCAACTGTATACGTTGACGTATACGCATGTCTGGTTGATGACGCGAAAGCGTTTGATCGAGTACAGCACGCCAAGATGATGCAAATACTAAAAGAAGCAGGAATTACCGTCAATGGAAGCTGTTAGTCTCTATTGTTTTTTAACATGAGTATCAGTGGCAACAGTTCAACGTATTGTGCCCGAGAAAAACTAACAAATGGTGTTATCTGGGGACTCTCAGGAAGACATAAACTTTATTCATGGTAGTTACTAATAGGTAGGCATTCTTCGTTAAATACACAAATAATGCTTCGAATGGATTTCTGCTCGGTCTTTTATACGAAAATGTAGAAGTTTCTTACTCCACAGATTCTTATTGGTCGAGTGTTTATACTTAAAAAATCAGATTATAAATGGTTACGAACAAAAATTGTTTTTACTAATAATCCTTATATTTTTGATTTGGCAATTAATTATCTAAACAATTTATTTAAAAAAACGTTTTGGTCTATATATTTTCATTTTTTAAAACAAATATCTCGAATAAATTTAAATTTCGATCTAGATAATACTTTAAGATGCCTTTATTAAACGCCACTGATAGAGCAGATAAATTGTGCTGACCAAATTTTAATTTGCTAAAATTCAAGGTCTGCTCTATAAAATGAGCAACCTAGGCTATAGTGAAGCGATGACATGTCTTCTTGCGTCATACCTAGCTAACAGAAGGTTCAGAGTTCGAATAGGTTCAACCCTATCTGAACTAGGGACCCTGGAAGCAGGTGTGCCCCAGGGAGCAGTGTTATCGCCTTATCTGTACACTATCTATACAGTTGACACTCCGACAGACCCGAGAACTATGGTTAGCCTATATGCGGACGATACAGCCATAGCAGCTAGCAGTAGAGATCCAAACCTAGCTGCCAGCCACCTACAAAGCGCTCTGAATAGGTTCCAACGATGGTGCATAAAGTGGAAAATTGCACTAAATCCTGACAAGACACAGGCCGTTATGTACAGACACAGGATAAGGAAACCAGACAGGGAAATCACTATAGGAAACACCCCTGTAGAATGGACGAACGAGGCCAAATACCTCGGAGTCATTTTAGACAGAAAGCTCACTTTCACGGAACACGTAAAACAAACTGTCTACAAAGCAGAAGCACTAAGAAGTCAACTCTCTTCGCTAATCGGCAGAAAGAGCAAACTTCGCTTTAAGACAAAAATGAGGGTAGCTAATAGTATAATACTACCTTACCTAACATATGCATCTGCCGCATGGGGACACACATGTAAAACGAATAGGAAGAAAATCCAAACAACACAAAACTAGATAATCAGAGAAGCACTGAACTTACCTCAATACGTTTCACTGAGGTATTTATTCAGTGACTCTGGACAGAAAAGAATCCTAAGGACAATGGACGAAAGAGCAAACACCATTTTCAATGGTCTCGTAAATCATCCAAGCAGGACATTAAGAGAATTGACAAACTACGACATAAACACTAGAACGGTACATAAACGGCCAAAGCAACAACTCATTGGATATAGAGAAGAAGGATAAATGAAGAAAGAGATAGACACAGAGCCGACTACAGAGTATATTAGACAGAGAGCACCAAAAAAATATAGTATATAACAACAATATACACCGGGGTGTGTGCAGGCACTATACACCCGGGAATGCACACCCCACCACACGCACACTTAGGTTAGATTAGGTTTAGATTAGAATAGGGAAAACAAAAAACACAAAAAACATATACACGGAGTGTGTGAGAGTGTTATACACTTGGAAATGCACACTCCATAGTTAAGGTATTAGCATAGATAGACTTAGTTTTAAAAAACAAAAATCGCTCACTGTCTAATTAATGTCATGTCATCTTCAAGATAAACAAGAACACCCGCTACATCACATAATTTACATAACACAAATAAGAATGTATACAAGGCCCGTCAGGCACTCTATACCAGCCAGCAGGCATAGGCCCTTCAGGCAGATCAAATATTGATCAAACGCGGACTCTGAGCATCGAGGTCATGTGCAGCAAGCATGGGCTCGGTGGCCAGGACTCACTTCTCGAACACCCAGCCGGCGAGGAGAACAAAATTTTTATTTTGTCAAATCGGCGACTGAGTGAACGATCACACACATTCTTTTCCAGACAGAGAGCTGTCGGTCTAGACCGACGGCTCTCTGTCTGGAACACACGCTTTTCTTTAGGGACATGAGTCCCGAAGTAAATCTAGAGTAACTTCTATAGAGTCAGCAAAGTTAGGTAGGGAGAAAAGCCGACATGTGTGTTACCCCTACAGTTAGGTGGCCTAACCACAGTCATTAAAAACAGAAGGTGTCTCATTACCCAAGACACCTTACGTAACATTAAGATCATAAGCCTCCTCACGTAAGTCACACGCTGTGGAGGAAAAGCCTGGGGGCCAGATAGGTGAAGTGAAGTGAACTAGTGAAGTGTGACCGGTTTGATTTTCGGACATGTGGATCCCACTCTTACAGTGGTATACACATGATCCTAGGGGAGGGTTGATCGCCTCGCGTGATTGTGTGTGTGTGTGTGTGTGTGTGTGTGTGTGTGTGTGTGTGTGTGTGTGTGTGTGTGTGTGTGTGTGTGTGTGTGTGTGTGTGTGTGTGAATTTGCTAAAATGTATCGTGAATACGTCTGTTGTTACAGCTGGCACACTGTAAAGTGTGCCAGCTATTTTTATTTTCTTATAAGTAAACGGCGTATTTGATTTGCCCCTTGTACAATTATTATATCCTATTACCTACATTTATGAGTCACTCTCCTTAATTCCTTGCCAGAGTATTATAGTAATTTGACTTATCTCAACTTAAAATTTTCGTGAATTTGAGATAAACTATTTATGACTTTTATATTTATCTACTTGCCTACGCCTCTATTTTCTCTCTTCCTCCTCTTGCCAACGCTTCTCCTTCACAGCTTTCTCTTCTTATCTACGCTTATCTTTTACTTCTTGCCTACACTTTTGCTTTTCTTCTTACATTTTTAAAAACTCACTGTCACCAATGTTACACTTCTTTCTGATCACTTTTATTAAAAGCAGCAAACAATATTACATTACTTGTTAACAACTTTAAATTAATGACAGAATTATTTAAACACTCAATTACTACTACTACTTGAACTGTCAACTTTCTCTTTACACATATAAATTTTCTGACGTTCAAAACCTTGCGAGATATTTTGGGCCATTTCTATGACGTCTAGAATATTCTATAGTATATTTGAAGAATAAGTTGGAGTAAATTCTCAGAAAAAAAACTAAATTGTTAATCATATTTTAGTACGTGTGATTTTTGTACAACTTCAATATTTTAGCTTATTTTACGTTGGGTTTGACTATTTAGATAGAAATTTTTCCATGTCACATGGACTATCGTAAAATTTAAATACCTGCTATTGTTAGAACTGTGTAGGCTAGGGTTTTTTCTGCTGATCATAGACGTACTTTAAGGGTATTACATTATTTGTTTCGGTTTGTTAGATATTTAAACCGTTTTCAAAGCATATTATATTTATATAAATCTGTTTATTTTAGTAACGTTATTTATAGTTATGTTTGTCGTTATGATAACGACCCATTAAATAAGCAGAAATAAAGAAACTCTTAAAATACATAGGTATTCAGTTAATTGTCTTTTGATAGTTTAGATAGAAAAAGTCGATTAGCGAAATATGGTTTCTGATAAATGTGAACGCTATCTTAAATAGTATAAATTTCGATTTTGTTTGGAAAACCAATGATTAATAAAATGGTTAATGGTCTTTAAATAGTCATTCATTAATATCAGAAAATTTTTGTTTAGTCGATTATAAGCGAGTGAAGAGATCTGACACAGTTGTTTTTTGCAAGAGTGAATAGTGATTATATAGAATATGGAATTAACGTGTGATTATACACTAGTTAAAAAATTAAAGTTAACTCATTTGTCACTTAACGAAAAGATGTTATCCTTAACGTCTACAAATATTTTAAACAAGACAATCCCTCCAATAATGTTGATAGTATAGTTGAAATTTCGTCTAAAGTAGTGGGATATTCAAAATCAACTGTATATAACATTTTAAAAGAGGAAAAATCAGCTGGTATGACGCCACCCATACCGAGACCAGGAAGACCAAAATTGTCGAAAGTGAATTTGGATGAATTTTTCAAAAATGCAATTCGTAGAATGGTCCACTCATTTTTTTTAACAAACAAATACCAACTCTATATAAAGTTTTACAAGCTATTACCGACGATTCCGATTTACCCACAATAAGTAGAGACAAACTTTGCATGAGTTAAACTTTAAGTATGAAAAAGTGGGCAGACAGTCAATGCTTATCGATTCCGAAGAAATTGTGTGTTTGAGACTAGACTACCTTAGAAAAATAAAAAAAATGAGGACCGAAAATAAAAACATTTATTATTTAGATGAAACGTGGGTTAATGAAGGGCATATTGTAGGAAGAGTTTGGAAAGACAAAACTATAAAAACATGTCGACAAGCATTTCTGGAAGGATATTCACCTGGTTTCAAGGAACCAATAGGTAAAGGTCGACGATTAATTGTTACCCATATAGGTAGTATGAATGGTTTTCTTAATGAGAGTTTACTTTTGTTTGAATCAAAAAAGACCTGTGATTATTATCACGAAGAGATGAACGGAGACGTGTTTGAAGAATATTTCGAACAGATGATTGAATTCATACCTAAAAATTCAGTTATTGTGATGGACAATGCAAGTTACCACTCTAGATTAGTTGAACGTTTACCAACTACTCAATGGAGGAAAGATGAAATTGCAATGTGGGTAACTTCTAAGAATTTAATCTTTGACGATACAATGACAAAAGCAGAATTATTAGAGCTTGCTAAAATAAATAAACAAAATTATAAAAAATATGTCATTGAGGAAATAGCCAAAAAACGAGGAATTGAAGTACTTCGCCTACCACCGTATCATTACGAGCTAAATCCGATTGAATTAGTATGGGCCGAAGTTAAAAGTAACGTAGCTCGAAATAATACAACTTTTAAATTGTCAGATGTTACTATTCTTTTTCATAAATCAATATCCGAAGTAACGACTAAACATTGACAAAAATGTATTAATTACGTTATGGATATTGAGAAAAATATGTGGGAGCTTGATCATATAATAGATAGCTGTATAGAACCTATAATAATTCATCCCCGGATCGGATAACACTTCGTCTGAAACAGAATATGAGGAAGCTTAACTTTAAACTGTAGCTTAGAAGTTTATTTTACATTTGCCGACAACTTCATTGTTTATTTTTTATTTATTTTTTATTGCTAATTTAATTTTCATTCTTTTCTCCAATATTATTAGTATTAAGAATATTATTGGATTCGCTGTCAGTACCTCGACGCGTAAACATCGGCGATTGCTGCTGTGATTATTAATAGCGGTGAAATACGAGTTTACCAGTGAGTGATAACAGTAATTATAACGTACGTATTTAAACATTTTAAATTAGATTTGTTTAGTTTATTGGGATCTATAATTAGATCCAGTTTTTTGCTTTTTACATTAATTAGAAACAACAATATTAATGGACTAGCATAAACATCGAAAAGTGATAGGCAGCTACCTGTGGTGCCGGAAAATGTTTAAATATCAACAAAACTCTAAACTAAATAAATAATAATATTTCACAATATTGTTTCTGCTTCTGACTACATGGGCAGTAACGTGCAAAACAGTTCAGCTTCAAATATGTCTCAAACTACAGATAATGCAACTTCTAGACAAACAACTTCGTATGCATCCATAGTAACATCCATAGTTAAACCTTCGTTTCCAAAGCACAACCAAGCGGTAGTATTACATGCTGAACAAAACCTTAAATTACATGACTATGTTAGAGCTATAGGCGATATTATCGGTCCCAAACAAATTTCTTTTGCTTCTAGGATATCCCATAATAGGATATGTATTTATCTTACCAATTTCAATCTAGTCGAACAGTTATTGACATCCCATCCAAATATTCAGATAGGGAACATTACCCTAAATATTCGCAGACTGGTTTCCCCTACAAAAAGAATTGTCATATCAAATATTTCCCCAACCGTTCCGCACGATTTAGTAGAATCTGCCATCAAAAATCTTGGGCTTGAGTTAGCCTCCCCGGTTTCCTTTTTAAGAGCTGGTATCCCAGGTGATGAGTACTCTCACATCCTTAGCTTTAGACGCCAAGTAGGGGAGAGTGTCAATGAAACGGACAGGTTATGAAACGGACAATCGCTATATTTCGGAACTCCCCGCCACCCTGACTAAACCGAACGCATTATGGTTACAAATACTTCCACTTCCTTGCGCCACAAAGCCAACATCTTGATCCCGCCGTAAACAAGTGCGTGACCTTCAATATCGTTTCTGTAGATAAAAAAGTAAATATTTTGTGTCAAAAGTGAACTCTTTCACAGGTAAACTATGTTTAATGTCTTTAACATAATTAGACAATATGGTTTGTGTATGCATTAAGTACGTAAAGGTATAGAGATATTTGAAAAATCTATTAGAATTATTTGGTTTTTTGAGGTTAATAAACAAACACGACAATTGTCTTGAAACGGACAGACAATAATTTATTGAAATGGACGTCCATTTCAATGCATCGATGTGTCCTTTTCGTAACATCGAATAGTCTATTCGGTTATTAATAGCTATTAATAGGTTAGAAGTTGTGTTTATGGGAATAAGCCACAATAATTGTAATTAAAATTACATTTTCTACATTCGCGTTTCGACTTCCAAACCGGAAATTGTTCTCAAAATGTTAGAATTTACCTAAAAAACAAAAAAAAATAGAAAAAAGCATCTATTTAGCCTAGTTTAGCGGAAAATGAAACGCTCTATTTCCGGTTTGGAAGTCGAAACGTCATTGTAAAAAATGGAATTTTGATTACAATTATTGTGGCTTATTCCCATAAACACAACTTCTAATGTAAACATGCCACAAGCCAACAGTCACAAAACATACAAATTAATAGGTATTCATTGAAATCTCAAATAAGTTAGGAAAATAACATCTACTTATTTTCTTTTAGAGTATGGACATTAACAAAAAAAAGCGGGTTCGCCCTACAAGCTCTCAAATCAATTTAGCTGTTAAAGAAGTGTTGAATAAAGGTCAATCAGTTAGATCAGTAGCTAAGGCTTACGGCATTTCCAAATCTTATTTAGCTGATTTATGTAAATCAGCCAAAGGTCAAGATACACCGTACGACCATCTACCCAACATTGGCAATAGGCGCATTTTCACCTGTGAACAAGAAAAGATGCTTGCAGATTACCTTAAGACGTGCTCTAAAATGTGTTACGGATTAACAACTGTACAGGTACGAGAACTTGCATTTCAATACGCCAAATCTAATACTATTGCACCTGATGCATGGACAAAACAGGAAAAAGCAACAAAGGAGTGGCTTCGTGGTTTTTTACAAAAAAATGTCACACTTTCTGTCCGAAAACCAGAAAATACGTCGTTATCGAGAGCCACTTCGTTTAATCCCGTGAATGTCAATAAATTTTTTGACAATTTAGAGCTTGTTTTAAAAAAATACAACTTTCTGCCACATATGATTTGGAACCTAGATGAAACTGGTTGTAGTACCCCCGGTATTTGTTTTCCCACGTGTCCATTACAAGGACAAAATGTTGAAAGATGGACCACAAGGTGCTCTTGGCTTAGCAAACCCCAGTGGATGGATCACGGAAGATGCCTTTTTAAATGCCATTAAACATTTTATTAAATTTGTTAAACCTTCGAAAGACATTCCTTGTTTAATATTAATGGATAATCACAAAACTCATATTACGTTGGATACAGTGATTCTTGCAAGATAAAATAGTATCGTGATGCTCACATTTCCTCCACACTGTAGTCATGGATTGCAACCAGCTGATGTGTCTGTTTTTGGTCCTTTTAAGACACGATATCGATCCGCAATGAATGCATGGATGTTAACCCACCCAGGCAAAACTGTTACTATTTATGAAGTAGCTCAATTCGCCAATGAATCTTTCGTTCATGGATTTTCGATGCAAAATATATTAAAAGGATTTTTAAAAACTGGAATATATCCATTCAACCGTAATATATTTTCTGTCGATGACTTCTTGTTATGTTCTGTGACAGACCGTCCGTATGATTCTATTCCACCGATTACCAATAGTTCAAGTAATATCGAACCATATTCATCTAACTCTACACTACATGCTGATCTACCAGTTCAAGATCCAGAGACATTATGTGGATCATCTTTGACTCCGGAACAAATCAGACCCTACCCAAAAGTTCCACCTAGAAAAACAGATAGTCAACGACCTCGTAAAGGGAAAACAGCAATAATTACTGATACACCAGAAAAGGACAAATTGCTGGAGGAAAAGGAGGCAGCCTTGCGAAAAAAGGAAAGGTATCACTTGAAACAAAGAAAAGAGTGAACAGTATTATATGCAAGGAGTCTACGTCTGGGGAGTCAAGCTCATACAAAAAAAGGAAAGTATCAAATGAAAGAAAAAGAAAGTTAAACAGTGCTAAAGACCATGAATTCACAACAGAAGAATCGGATACAAACATATCGTTACACGATTCAAGTGATGATGAAGCTTCTTTATCTCTGTATACTAAGAAGAATATGACAAATAATGACAATAAACAAGAACTGTGTACGGTTTGTAAAGGTGATTATGCCTCAAGCAAAATCGATTGGCTGCAGTGTTTCATTTGTCACTATTGGGCTCATGAAACTTGTGGTCTTAAAGGAGTTCTTAATTTCTTTTGCAATAATTGTAACTGAATATTCATGACTATCCCATATTATTCATGACTCTATTCCGTGTTAAGTAGTTACCAAGTTAAAATTTTGTTGAATTAAAAAAAGGCAAATTTTTGTTATTTTGATCACACAAATTTTTTCGATTTGTGCAAGTCTGTTTTTTTTATTTAAGAGCATTTCGTTTCACCTATACTTGCAACATAGTAAATAAAAAGTTACTTAAAACGTGTCTTTAATTATTTTGTGATATTCCCAAAGCATGTACAATATTCGAAAGCAAATTAGACGCATATTAGCTTCCCTGTCCGGTTCAAAGCACCGTATGTCCTTTTCAAGGCATCGGCGGGCCGAAACGGACAAAATTCATTTTATTCTTTACATCAAAGTATTCAAAAAAAAAAAATTCTTCTATTGAGGTATGCGTGTTATACAAATGAAGCACAAGTATTAAATTTGTGTTTAATAAATTGTTTGTGGTATTTCAAATCAACATAATAATGTACTGGGTCATTAAAGTGAACTGTCCGTTTCATTGACACTCTCCCCTATATGTTTTTTCCAATACAGATAATTTTGAATTACAAACGTCAATTGTAATACCTTTTGAAGGTATTGACAACAGAATCTTCTTATCTACAGATAAAATGGAGTGTTTTATCTGTAAACAACCAGGACACATTGCTTCTAAGTGCCCTAATCCTCCAACTGTTAATGTAACCCAAACTCCCAATTCAAATCCCGAATTATCCACGAACACATCCCCTTTACTAGATAACACACAGTCGACAGACACCTCCAGCGCGACCCCTATTACAGATACTGCACAACTGGACACAACTACCGCATTAAATCCAGCCCTTAAACGAGGTCGCTCAGAAGTATCGACGGTCACGAATGATAACAGTTCCCTAGATGACACTGTTAGCATGCCTCCACCCATTTCACCTGCCAGCCATATACAGCAGGATAAAACCATTAAGCAAAAAAGAAAGAAACGAAGGACAAACCCACCAATAGAAACCGGACTAACTGAACAAACTAAAGAGGATATAAAAAAAGCCTACAATAAATCACCAGAAGCATTTATACTTCCTCAAGATAATTTGATAGCTTTCCTTGAAAACACCTTTGGAAATAACGATCCTTACACCGAAGCATTGAAATTCACGACCGATATTAAATCTTTGATCTTAAATTTACAATTTCTGTACTCATCTCTCCAAGAACGGGCAATTAAATATCGTATAACACGCATAAATAAAAAAATTAAACTCCAACTGGAACCTGATGACGCCGAAAGTGTATCTAGTATTGATATATCCTATGACGTAAGCGATGATGCCAGCAACTCAGACGCATCTCAACAGTCTCAAAAGTCATTACAATAATCTGTAATTTTATTCACATTAATTCAGTGGAATTGTGACGGGTTTTTCCCCCGTCTTGAACGATTACAACAGTTAATCTCAGATCACGCCCCTGATTTTCTCTGCTTACAAGAGACTAACTTTAACACAACACACAATCCGTATCTTAGAAACTATTCTAGCTATAATTTTATTAGGACAACGCATTTAAGGGCCAGCGGTGGATCCTCCATTTTTATCTCAAATGATGTCTTTCACCGAGAATTTTTGTTAAATACAACGCTGGAAGCTGTAGCAGTAACTGCATGGTGCCCTAACAAAATTGTCATTTGCAATGTTTACATTCCTCCTAACTATAATCTTGTCAGTGCTGAACTTTTAAATCTCATTAACCAACTTCCAGCTCCATTTATTCTTGTTGGAGATTTTAATGCTCATAGTGTTATATGGGGATCCAGAAATACGTTTGGTAGAGGTAAGATTATTGAGGATATTATCATTAATCATGATGTTAGTCTTTTAAATACAGGAAGTAGCACGTATTTTCATATACAGTCTGGCTCCTTCTCTTCAATTGACCTGAGCATTAGTGATCCCAAAACAGCTCCTCTTCTTACCTGGTACACGCTTGATAGTCTCTATGATAGCAACCACTTCCCAATTTTCATCACTAATAATGAAGCTAAACCGCCTTATGTTAAGAGCAAATGGAATATCTCAAAAGCTAATTGGGAGCTTTTCAGCGCATCTGTTAAGGATCGAGTTAACGAAATTGTTTATCAAAACAATGCTGATACTGATGTTGAGGAATTTAATAGATGTATACTGCAAGCAGCAGAGGAACACATAGGAAAGCGCTCCATTAATCCATCCCAAAAATCTGTACCATGGTGGAACCTATCTTGCAAGCTAGCAGTTAAAGCTAGCAAAAAGGCCTTAAACAAATATCGCAGAACACGATCAGAAAAGGACTTAATTAATTTCAAGAGACTAAAGGCCAACTCTAAACGAGTAATAAAAGAAAGTAAACGAGAATCTTGGATTAAATTCTCCAGTACTATAACCGCTGACACATCTCCAACGCAAGTATGGAACAAAATAAAACAAATTAATGGACGCAACACAACGTATAAAATACCCGCTCTTATCCATGAAAATAATATTATTACAGACGACCAGAAAATCTCTGATACCTTGGCACAATATTTTTTAGACAAATCCAAAAACAGAACTAACCATTTATTGACACGAGACGAACAGCTCCCTCCTCAGTCCTCCTCATCGAACCCTAATCCACTTAACCTACCGTTTACTCTGAACGAACTCTATGATGTTGTTAGTTCTCTAAAAAATTCTGCTGCCGGACCAGATGATATTCCCTCAATATTTATTAAAAAACTACATTCAGATACATTAAGAAAATTATTAGATCTGTACAATATTTTATGGACATATCAACGGTTTCCCAGGCTATGGAGAAAATCCATTATGATTCCAATTAAAAAGAATGACTGCCTTTCAGCATTACCCAGTTCATTTCGACCCATCTCTTTAACTTGCTCATTATGTAAAGTCTTAGAAAAAATGATAAATAATCGTCTAAACTGGTATTTAGAACGACATAAGTTACTAAATCCATTTCAGTCAGGGTTTAGATCAAATAGATGCACTATGGACAATTTGGTTTCACTTCAGTCTGAAATTGCATACGCCATGCAAAACAAGAATGAGGTAATTGCCGTTGTTCTAGACATAGAGAGTGCTTTCGATACCACTTCAAAATCAATAATTCTTGCAAAACTTAGTGACCTCAAATTAGAAGGTAATATAACAACATTTATTAATAATTTTTTAACGGATAGAACGTTTCAAGTGTCTGCAAATGGTAAAATGTCTGCACCACAAGCTGTAGAGAATGGACTACCTCAAGGTTGTATACTTAGCACCACACTATTCTTAATCTGTATTAACGACATATGCTCTACGATAAAAGCACCAGTTCAACACGCTATTTACGCTGATGATATCATTCTATTTTGTCAAGGTAGGAACACATCCAGTACATGCGCGTTACTCCAAAACACCCTAGAGTCTATAACCAATTGGTCAGAAAGTACAGGATTCAAATTTTCACCACCTAAATCTGTAGTAATCCAGTTTAGTAAAAAATACAGGTCTCCTCAACCTAATTTACAACTGCATGGAACTCCGCTTCGTGTAGTAGATAACCATAAAATCTTAGGTATGCAGTTTGATAAAAGACTGTCTTGGAGAAATCATATACAAACCACTAAAGCTAATTGTTTAAAAAGAATAAACATAATTAAATCTCTTGCTCACTATCACTGGGGCTCTGAAGAGGAAGTATTACTCAGAATTTACCAAGCCCTAATTAGGTCCAAACTTGATTACGGTAGCATACTCTATATGTCTGCATGCAAGTCTCTCTTAAATTCTCTTAACGTCGTTCAGAACACATCTCTTCGTATTTGTCTTGGTGCTTTTAGATCTAGCCCATCTGAAAGCATTCATGTTGAAGCCTATGAACCTCCACTGACCTATAGGAGACAAAGACTACTTCTGAATTACTTTGCAAAGGTCTCTGCCAACCCCTCAAATCCAGCTGCCAAGCTTGTTGCCAGACACACAGTAATAAAGCCAACAGAAAAACTTAGGTCTGTATACCCAATTGACCGCAAATTACACCAGTTAATTAACAACACAGATTTTTCACATATGACCCCGATCTGTATCCCTCATACCCCGCCTTGGACCAGAAAGCAGCCTAGTTTTAACATTAGTCTATGTAGATACGACAAAAAGGAAACTCCCATTAGTATGTTTAGACAAGAGTTCAACAAAATGATTGACATGGAAAAGTTTGATACAATCTTATACACAGACGCCAGTAAAGATGAACATGGTACAAGCTGTGCTGTTACTACAACAAATGAAACAATAGCGTCATTTCGCCTCCCTACTATCTGCAGTATACATACAGCGGAATTATATGGAATAAACAAGGCGCTAGAAGTCACACCAAAAAGCAGCAAACGTATAGCCATATGCACCGACTCTCTGTCATCGATACATTCACTAAAAACCCTAAGATCACAACACCCAATAGTCAATAAGGTACACGCTCACTGTCATCAGCTGTTAACTTCGGGCACCTCAGTCTCCATAATCTGGGTTCCTTCGCACGTAGGTGTTATTGGTAACGAGAAAGCGGACCAAGCGGCGAAAGAAGCTAATTGCCCTGATCATCCAGTCGAAAGGATACAGCTCCATCAGGACCTAAAATATCTCTTCAGGCAATCAGTTTTGGAAAATTGGCAAGATCAATGGAGTAGAAGCACATCCAAATTACACCAAATACAACCAATAATTCGACCACTGCAAATTCCCATACAAAAAAGAAGAGACAAAGCCATAATCAGACGAATAAGAATAGGACACACTCGTCTCACGCATGGTTACCTCATGAGTTCTGGAAATCCACCAGTCTGCGAACGCTGCAACAACACGCGGCTTTCCATACAGCATATCCTACTTGAATGCAGTACTTTCAGCTCCACCCGACGACGGCATAACATTAGTGGTACCCTTAGTGATATACTTAGTTCACCTGGTTCAATGAACTCTTTGATTATTTTTTTAAGAGACTCTAAATTATATAATTTAATATAAAATATTTACGAATTTTGTAAAAGTACCAAAACTGTAGCTTAATCATATATTGTAAATACCGATTTTGTTTGTTCCCGTGTCAATGACCATAGTTGTCGAGACACGTAAATTTAAAAAAAAAAAAAAAAAAAAAAAAAGAATATTATTATTTATTAATAGGAATATATAAAAAACTTACAGTTTTTGTGTATGTATTTTACGTTTCAGTATAATTTATTGTATTTTATTATTTTATATTAACTGTATGTTTCACAAATAATAGAATTTTTATTCTTTTTATGTGTATCTTTTTATTTTAAACCACTACTGGATTGGATTAGTTACTTTGTTCTAAATATCCCAATAAATTTAACGCAAACTTTTCTTTTAAGATTGCGTTTTAGTTAGAAGATGTGCACGCCTATGTATTTCGAGGTGCGAAGATTAGTATTCTGAGAATTTACTCCAGCTTATTCTTCAAATATACTATAGATTTTTAATTCTTTTTCCTTTTCGTCAACGGACTTTTTCTATACGGAATAAATCTTACGGAACTATTGTAACGCAACATTAAACATATACTGACAAATACCCAGTATTACCGTATACATAATGGTAACATAAACGTTTGAACAATATTTTCGAAATTTTGACTACGTATTTTTTTTTTTAATTTTTAAAGAAGTTTAAATATATACATCGTCTTACGTATTATACAAAAAAAAATTCACAAAATACAGAATAAATATAAATAATATTTTCTACTTATCAACGTCTATTGTTGATTTACGATTTTTAAAACTTCCACAAATATTTACTAACAGTACGACTCACTTGCGAATTAAACACGAACTGATGTGATTTGCTAGTTAAAATAACGTGAATTTCTTTTTAATATTATTTAATTGTTTTAGAAACTTCCATATGGAATTACTAAATTTATTCAATAGTTTTACACACTTTTGGAAGCTATTGTATACATGTCCTTTAATTCCCGTCATCCTCAAGGAACACAAGAGGGTGAGAAGCAGGGGTTAAAGTTTAAAGAGTCGAATAGACACTTAGTAATTGCATTCCTTAATGCTAATACAGCTGATGCCATGAAAGGGGTAATTGCCTTGAATTCCACATCAGCACTTCCTTCAACGCATTCCTAACGTTCACTTTCAGGCTACATTCAGAAACACACATTATGTCTTATCCATAGATAAAAGTCAACTTGATTTTTTTGTCGTAACATTGTTATATTATTTTAGTCTTATTAATTTATTTAAGTACAAGAAATAGCGAATTTTATTAAAGTCTAATTTAAAAATAATAAGTATATTACAACATTATCTACCACATAACTTTATGCTTATATTTCTGTAAAAACATTTAAACTTAAAAAATTATTAACGAACTGCTTCATTAAAATTATTAAACCGTTGTCTTGTTTATTTTCAATTTGCTTCAACCTTAAAGGGTGGTTAGCATTGAACTTTACATGAAATGTGAAAGATGAACAAAAAGTTAATATTAAATTTGGTTACTCAGTTCTATGGCACGTAAAAAGTTAGGAATTTTAGATGAAATCTTATCACTTAAACATTCTTTAAAGGTATTGGGTAATTGTTGTTGTCGTCTTACTAGTACATAGAGAGGACAGTCAATTTTATTAATATATCTATGTTGCACTGCTACTTTGCTATCACACACGTAACACATCGGAGGAGGTTCCTTCCTAAATAATTCCTAATAAAATCATCAATTATATTTGTATTTACACGACGCAATCTGGATATGATCACTTACTAAGTAGTTTACACATTGGTAGAAGTTAGAAATATTGGTCGTTAAGATTCTGGGTCTGATTTATTCTTGCATTAATTGAATCATACCAATTAATTGGGAAAACGTTCTTTGTCCGAATAAAATTATAGTGGTCCAGAAGGTTTTGTTTGCCTTCCGTTGGCAGAGCTTTTAAAAGTGTAGCAGGTATGTTGTCACGATCTGGGCTAAATATACTGTATAATTTTATAGTATTTTTAACTTTGTTTAATGTTTCTAACAGTTCATCCATTGTAAATATGATATTTAGATTTAAATTATTGTGGTCGTTAAGATTTATACAGGTATTAATAAATTACTTTTTATGAAGTAGGAAACTTGTAGATATATTTTTGACACTGCTACGTTGTTGATATACGTTTACGGAACCAAGTGTTTTTTGACAAACTCTTTATGACTAAAATCATAGAAAATATAGTTGAATGTACACATTTTCAGATTGCAAAGAAGCGAATAAATTACGAACGACCAGGACGGGCTAAAGATACCACTGAACAAGAAATCATGGCATTATTAGGATTATTAGTTCTTGCAGAGATTAAAAAACAAAATCATACATACTTCCTTGAATTATGGACAAATGATGGTACCTGCTCAGAAATCTTTCGAGACTGTATGAGCGCTGATCGGTTTTTATTTTGCTTGCTGCTCTTAGGTTTTACCACAGCGATATTCGAAATGACCGAAAATCAATTATATATCAATAAAACACTAAAAACTTTGTTTTTAAAACATCCACAAAAATTATTTTAAATTATTATCACTACAGCTGTTTCGGCAGAGTGCCTTTCTCAAGTGATCTATATTTGGTATGTATATTTATAAATAAATTTTGTGTAAGTTTTGAAAACAAAGTTTTTAGTGTTTTATTGATAAATTAGATGAATTTCCATCAAGTAACGGTCAAATCCATCACTTTAATCAGTTCACTTCAAATCAATTGATAAACTTGCTGCTATTTGGTTTACTCTTGATACGTTTATGAAAAACTGTAGCAACAACTATTCTTTGGGAGAACAAATAACTATCGATGAAATGTTGATACCTTCTGTACAAAAAGGGTGTGGGAAATTAATATAAGTTATGAGTATAATTTCAGTGTATGTGGACTGTATTATATAGGACAGGTTCAAATAAATTAGGATATGTAGTAAATGGTATACAGATAATAGCAAATTAAGTTTATACAAAGTCTTACCAATATTTCTGCTCCACACTCTCGCGGTTTTTGCGGCTTTTATCGTGGTTATTCTTCATCCTCGAAAACTGTCCGAGCACCGGTTTCTGAACAAGTGTTTCGCACTAAGATCACGATATAGATCACACTTTGCGTCTGTACAAGATTTAAAATAGTATATGCGGTATTTTTCGTGTAACTAAAGCGGGAGACGGATAATTAGCGATAGAAAACAGCCAAGAGAGATGCTGTTCTTCTTGATAAGCGAAGAAAGAGAGAGAGAGAGTGACTGTCCCTAGCGGTAGCCGACAATCAAGAGGCCACGACTGGCCCTAGCGGTATTCAAATCAAGAGAGGGGCTTTCTTCTTTGCTATCTTAAAACTGTGTGTATTCGTAATGGAGTAGGGTTAAAATGTGAGTAGGAAGGGTTATTAAGGGTTGGACTAAGATAATTATTGTAAAATTGTGATAGAAGGATAGTTAATAATACAGCGAAAAAATGACAGGATTTTTCGCATGTGAAAAATTGAACACCGTCTAGAGGTAGATGTAACTTTGTGCAATACATTCCAAGTAAGCCTGCAAAGTATGGCTTAAAAGTGTTTCTATTGTGTGACGCAAAGACCTTTTTTGTTACTAATTTTGACCCTACAAAAAATCTAACACACTAACAGATATTACCCATCACCTTCGTCAACCTTGGAACCTTCTCCTTCTTTTTAACCTTCTATCGTTTATGTTTGGACATAGGCCTCTCCCAACTCCTTCCATCGGTCTCTATCCTGAGCAACATATTTCCCATTTGTTTCGGCTATTCTGTTAATGTCATCAATCCATCTCATCTGTGGTCTTCCTCTTGGTCGTTTACTTTCGTAAGGTCTCCAATGTTGTATTGTAATATTCCAGTGTTGGTATTTTTCTCTAGCAGTGTGGCCTGCGAAGCTCCATTTAAGTATGTCAATTTTTGTTGTTATGTCCTCGACTTTTGTTTTGGATCTTACCCAGTCATTTATCTTTTTATCTGACAGTCGTATACCTAACATTGCTCTTTCTATTGTTCTTTCTGTTGTGGCTAGTTTATTCATGTTTGCCTTGGTTAGGGTCCAGGTTTGACATCCATATGTCATGATAGGAAGGATGCATTGGTTGGACACTTTGCTCCTAAAGTATTTTGCGGTTATTAAGTACCCAACTAAGTTTTCCAAATCCTACCCATGCTAGTCTTGCTCTTCTAGTAATTTCCGCACTTTGGTTCTCTTTGTCAAGTTTCAGGATTTGGCTGAGGTAGATATATTCCTGGACTTGTTCTATCTCACTGCCATTTATAGTTATACGTCTTGGGTCATCTGTGTTTGTCATTATTTTTGTTTTTTTTATATTCATTTTTAGGCCGACATATTGGGAGCTTCCTGCTAGTTCCCCATCATAATTTGCAGTTCCTCGAAGGTGCTCGCTATAATCACTATGTCGTCAGCGAATCTGAGGTGGTTTAACTTGTTGCCATTAACATTAATGCCATAGGTTGACCAATTTGTAGTTTTGAAGACGTCTTCTAGGGCCAGGTTGAAAAGCTTTGGCGATATTACGTCTCCTTGTCAACCTTGCAAAGGTAAAAACCGTATATTAACATGCGATAATTGGTATATGAGTTATCCTTTGGCAATGGATTGGCACACTAAAATGAAATAAAAGGGAACTTCCTCTAGAGTTTTTACTAAGTAAAAATACACCAATTAGATTGTCTACTTTTGGCTTTCAAAAAGAAGTTAACCTTGTATCCCAAAAAAATTCCCAAGCAAAAATTAAGGTATTTTGTTCAATTCACTTCTAAATACTAAAATTTAAGATTATTTAACCTTTAGCTACGGTCGCCCGTCCATTCGTCATAACTGCGTGCGCGGTGTATTCTGTACACCAACGACAAAAAACGCAAATAATCGCCACAACTAGGTATTTTTAATACATATATTGTACAAAATAAATGTAGGCATATATTTAAAAAATTAATTACTATTTATAACTGGGAATAAGCCACATTAAAGATAAAAATACATTTATTGACGTTTCAATTTCCAATTCGGAAATCGTTCTCAAAATACAAATTTACATTACATTACATTACAATTACATTACAAATACATTTGTATTTTGAGAACGATTTCCGAATTGGAAATTGAAACGTCAATAAATGTATTTTTATCTTTAATGTGGCTTATTCCCAGTTATAAATAGTAATTAATTTACAATGCCACAAGAAAATAGCTTCAGAACAATATTTAAAAAATGTCGACATTAAAAAATAGTCTATAATAAAAATAAAAAGATTAGCAACAAATGTAAGAACAAAAATTCAAGCACTTTTTCTCTAAGAATAAACTTCTTGGCATTATTGTAGATTAGCTTAACAAAACATTATAAAAAATAATATATAAAACTAAAAACTAAGGAGTAAACAATCGTTTACAATAGGTGTGCTATTCACTTTCGGTTTCTTCCTAGTTTGTGTCTACTAAAATACAATTTGCACAAATTGCAACAAAATGCTCTTTACAAAACATTTGATTACGTTTGTTGCAAGATATTGTTGTAAGTCTATTGTGGCTCCTTCACAACAATGGCACCTCCTCCATTTTTTGCCGGTGGTTCTTCCTCGTAGTAGTTTTGTACGTTTTTATTTCTTTAAGAATATTTTTAAATCCAGAGTTAAACTTTGTATTTCAGCCCTCTCGGAAAATAGTACAGTAGGGTGTATTATCTCCACCAGCCCTAATTACGGCTCTCATTCGATCAAGCATACTTCGGATTAAGGAAGCAAATTCTTCCTAAAGAATTTGCTCCCATTCGTCACAAACTACTTGCTCCAAGTCATTAATGATGATTTAAAACTGAACATGGTTACGTTGAATACACCGTCGCAAAATATCCCGTGAATGCTCTATCAGATTTAAGTCTGGACTCCTCGGGGCCCTGGAAGCTTCTGTCTTAGGAAGTACCTCTAAGATGGCCTCAAATGGACGCAAATAGCGACAATATTAAATACGTAAACTAGTTTTTAAAACAAAATTCAGAGTTTTATTTTAATCTGTGCCTTCTAAGAATTGCAAGGCAAAACAGACGTTGATAATGATGTTATTAGAGACGTGAGGAATTTAAAATTTTCAGGAATGCGGAGATATGTTGTGGGAAGCATTTATAGAATTCAAATCATCGAAATCCGTTGAATAGGAGGGTCTGGATTTTTTTACAAACAAATGTACATTTTTTAAACTAATAAACAAAGAGAATAAATTATTTAGCATATAAGCGTATTATAAAAACATTAAGATTGGTCAAGGAGTTCATGTCAAAGTTATGATCGATCAAAGTTGATGAAAAGGAAAAAAAGATGTAATTTCACGTCAAGTGAAAACTTATTTATACGTAAAAATAAGGAAAATAAACAATTATACGCTTTTAAAAGTATCATATTTGAAAGTTTTCACTCACGGAATCCCAGTTAAAAAACTGATCAAAATTGGTCCACTTTTTGAAACTGTTAAAATTGCTATCTCCACCATTGCCTTTCTTCGATTTTTCTGTATTTTTAAAGTTTTAAACCAATAACTATTTTAACCAGGTAGAACTAAAGAAAAAAAAGATAAAAACTTATATCTACCAAGTAGTTGGCACAATAAAGGTATTTGTTTAAGAAACAGACCTCAAAATTTCGTACTATTGTTGTAAATGCCTGTCAACTTTGATCGATCATAACTTCGGAACTAATTGATCAATCCTAATATCTTTTTTTTAAGTACGCGTCGTTCGCTGAACATTCGATATAGGTAAGTTTAGAAGAAAAAAATGTTAATTGAAAATTGAAAAAGTTATTTTATTTGTTTATTAGCTTAAAAAATGGACAGGTGTCTTATATGTAAAAAATAAGTATTTAAAACTTTTTGGCTGACTGCATAATTTTGGAAATCAATAACCTTTTTGAAAAATCTTGATTGCAAAATAATTTTGCGAAAATTACTCGATAGATTGTGCTGAAATATTTTGTGTAGTGTTTTTTTTTTATATTAAGACGATTTTTGGGCAAATTGTAAAGGATCTATGGTGCTTCTAATCGTTAAAAAAGATTATTGCGAAACATTGATTTTTTACCTATTTTTAATGGTTTTTGCTAATTTTGCAATAATAATAATTATCTTTTCAATTTGCGAAAAATTTCATCTTTTAGGAAATTTATTGCAAACCTTTTTTGTCTGCTCCAAATTTTTCTTAAATGCATAGCTGCACATTTTTCTAAAATGAATAGCAACGAAAAACGGAAAGAAATTGAATTTTTCTAATTTTTTTTTATAAATTTATAAAAAAATTAGAAAAATTCAATTTCTTTATTTATTTCAATATGTATATTTTAATAAAAAATATTTTATTATTAAAAAATAATTTTTTTTTGTTATTAAAATATTTAAGAAAATATTTTAAGAATAAAAAAATAATTAAACAAATTTCAACAAATTGTTTACAAATTAATAAAGGAAATTGAAAGAAGTGCAATTACAGAGCAATAACCCTATTCAATACAACATACAAAATTCTAGCTAAGATACTGAACATGAGACTTGCGCTGAACGAATATTAGGAAAAGATCAGAACAGGTTCAGACCGGAGATATCGAAAATTAATTCCATACACATAGTGAAGCAAATAATTCAAAAATCTAGAGAATACACCAGAGAAATGCACATAATATTCATAGATTTTAATAGCGCTCTTGATACAATTAATCTGAAGAAAATGGTGGAAGAGCTAAAGCATCTTGGAATCCCACAAAAATTGAGACATATGCTAACAGTGAGTCTAAAGAAAACCACAGCAAAGAAAAGTTTCAACGGAACAAGATTAAAGTAAACAAAGGCGTGAAACAAGGCGACTCTATCTCCCCGACACTGTTTAGCTGATATTAGAAGCAATAATATAAAGAGGACAAACTTCGAAAATAAAAACATTATTACAGATTAACATATGAAGAGGTCCTTCTAAAAACGTTGTAACTGACAATTTTTCATAAAAAGATGTTTTAATGTAAAATAGTGATTTATGCAGTTTATTATACAGTGATGCTATCCTTTAGTCGCTAGTTAAATTAAACTATTATAACTTTTAGTGCTGAAATTTGAGGTCAGTGTAAAACGGTTACATACATGTAAGAATCATGGCAGAAACAACGTCTATTTCTCCAATGTGTAGTGTTTTAAAAAAGGTAAATAAAGGTAAAAAACGAAAAATATACTATGACCAATGGCAGCAGGTTAAAAAAAAGGTTTAAAGGATAGTGGAAAAAGTGATATGGGCCACAAAATCGTGTAACAGCCGAAAAACAGTGTCCAAATGAGGTGAGTCTAAAAACGTTACTACACATGTAACTGTACTCTAACCTTAAATTTTTTTCCTGCGTTTTGTTGTGTACTACAGCACGTCTGTTTTAGGATTCAACTTGTTCGTTAACTTGCAGCTATGATGGTTGTTCTGTGCTTAACCAGAATTTGGAAATAAAAGTTGATATGTTTAATCCTTTTTATCAGTATTCTTATAATGAGCAGCAGCGGTTCCTTGCAGAATGTATGGAGGTAAGAAAACCTAAACGGAGGATTGTGACTGAAGATATATCGAAACGCCAATGTACTATCAAGTATTAACTTCCAGTAAATATTATTGCTTCACAACGGCAGCAGGTATGTCATAAACAAATTATATCTATTTAGAATTTAACTTGGCTTCTTGCAAGTAAAGTTAAGCAAGGTTTCAGCATCGACGATGGTCGTGGTAAACATAACAATAGACCACGAAATATTCCTGATGCGGATCAAGAGCTTGTCATTACGCATATTTCTTCTTTTCTTGCCAAGAAAACCATTATTAGAGAAACTCAAATAAAAAATACCACAAGGGTGCAATTACACGTCTATAGGTCAATTTTTCATGACAAATTTAACTTAAGATTTGGCGTTCCCAGATCTGATACATGTACAGTTTGTGACAAATTTTATACACAAATTGTTGCAAGCCAGAATAATAAAGAGTTAAAGCAGCTACATTTTTAGTCATAACTGCACCACAGAAAAGCAGAAAAGGCTGATAAAACGTTGGCAGAAGATACACAGGCAGTTATTAAAAATGAAAATTTGGTTGTTGTCTGCGTTGATTTGCAACAGGTCATTTTTACTCCTAATCTAAGCCATTCAGATGTCTATTACTTGACACAATATTCTAATTATAACTTTTGTATTCATAATATGAGGAAGGATAGAGCAACAACAATTCCGCATTATTTCGATCGCATGTGACCACGATTTCGCTACTATTGAAAAATTTAAGATAACGGCAACCCTTCATGATCCTTAAGATGTTGTAAATATGATTAGGAATACAAGAGAATCGAATCCATTTGCTATTTTGGAAATGGAAGGACAATTTTTGGATATGTCGTCGATTAAGCTAAAGATCTATAAACATCACGATATTAAGATTACTGAAGCAAGATGGATCCAGTGTCTTACAACGAACCAACTGCCATTCGTAGAAGAACATGCCATAATCCAATGCAGAACTGGATGGTTTATAATATAATAAAGAAACCCAAAGAAAAAAGATCCCAAGCTGCCTCTTACCTGTGTACAACATAGTTGACACTATCGATCTGCCAATCCTTTATCCTAATAAACTACCTATTAATGCCTCAAAAATGACTTATCTTTTAAAACTTATATATTACTTACCTCCAGATAAAAGAACTTTTATGAATCGTTAGATAGTGCAGATCCAAATGTTATGTAGGATAAACAGTTAAAAATTGAAAATAAAAAAACTTCATACATTTTTTGTATTGTTTATATTAATAAACTATTTGTTTAATCTTTTTCCTGTAATAATCCTTTAATGAAAACTGTTTCAATGTAAAATGTTTCAAGTACATAATTAATATTAGTTAGATTGAATGTAAAAACATTACATATGGGCATGTGTAACGTTTTTAGATTGAAAAAGTTTGATACTTAATTATTAAAAGTATTAAAGTAAATTTTAAAAATAAAAAAAAATGATAGCAATCTTTAGCAATATGTATAAGCATCATATAAACATATTATAAAATTTTTTATTGTAACAGGAAAAGTTTCTATCGTTTTCTTCACTTCCTGTAAAAAAAGCGATTTTGCTGTTTGCAACCTTTTTAGAGGGAGGTATTCATATGCTGAGAAGGATAACTCACTGGACACCACAATGGCTCAGTATTTCGAAGCGAATAAAGAAAAAAAAATAAGATCAAAGACGATTTACCTAAAAATAAGAATATTTTAGAACATATATCACCTAGTCTACATTAGATTCTATGTAGATAATAATTGTATAATAATTTTATTTTGAGCATAATAAATTACGGAAAACAAAAAACTACAAAAATGTTACAGATGCAACCCATAAACCAGGTATAATCAACTTAATCAGACAGAAGTTATGGGCTTAAATGACATGTGAGAGGATTTCCTTATGATTTTCTTAAATTAAATGAATCAGATGAACATATTATCTATAAAGATATTATATTTATCTCTATGAAAAAGCTTTAAATGGGCCATTAAAACCAAACATTTTGATACAGTGCTTAAGTAGGAGTGATGGCGTATCCCTAGACTTTTTTATACACTGCACATTGATAGAACGTTGGAGTAAAAATTTCCATAAGGTTCAAAGTAAGAAAAAGTAGAAACAAAGAATACATTACGTTTTCCTGCATAGTATTCATATTTAGACTCATTATTTTCTCCGTATAAAATGTTCAAGGGTGACGACGAAGACTGATTAAATCATTCACGTAGGTTACGAAGATAATAATAGACAGGATAGTAAGATGGAGGACTTTATATCGTTTATGGGTGTCGTATGATGGAGAAATAATCAAATTTTTGTATTTATATGATTTTTACTACTTTGGATTACTTTTTTATACGTTGGACCCCTTCATTTGTCCTCTCAACGTTAAACCTTTTCATTTATCACTCTATAAACCTAGCAACGTTCAATACATTCACATTTCAAAAGCTTACAATTTATTTAATAGAGATTTAGTGAGCGTCCAGATTTTAACTTCATACAATAATGTCGAGAAAATGTAATATTTGACTAGTCTTGTCCTATCCATCTATGGGGAAACTGATTATTCAAATAATTTCGCATAAACTAAAGGAAAATGTGGTGGGGCGCCATCTTGCATGAACCGCATATCTCTTCTTTAGTTTAATGGTAACTCTTCCAGTTCATCAAAAAGGGTATTTTGAAAAAAATACAAATACGAATTGCCGTTGAATTTTGTAAGTAATTCAAAGGCACCTATTAAATTCTATCTAAAAATTCCACACCAAACATTTATTCTCAGTTTGTTGAAAGTGTGCTGCTCAGTCAAAGAATATTGTTAATGAAATTTTTATTTGTATTTGTCCTATCCATACCAAATTATGCAAATTCCATTCGTCGAGGAAGATCTGTGGGCATCAAGTTCTGTAGTGGAGTAAAATGGTAAGGTCTTAAGTCTTCTTTTTTTAATATTCTAAAACTGAAGCATATATAATTTCAGTTATTGCTGATAAACGTCTGGTACTTAACTGAAGTTCATTAGCAATTCTTACTAACGCGTCATCCTTCTGATTCGTTGTATGTAATTATTTTTAGACGTCTTAGATGTTGCTTTGGACGAAATTGACCAGTTTGAACTCCTGTAATGGGGTTGTCATCCGTTAACATAGAATTGTAAATATTTTTGAGTATGCATAATTTCCTTGTTCATAAACACAAACCAAACTTCGCTTGAAGTTTTGTTCCAAGCCCGGATAAAAGAGGAGGGGGTCTACAGCCTAGAAATAGGATTATGCCTGGGAACAGGAATTATTTCATTACGACGACTTACGCGAGAAAGAGGATAACGAATTTATGGACAACGAGAAATATACTTCGCATTGGTACTTGGAATGTAAAGTCTCTAAACACAAGCGAGCAGGAAATTACAAAAGAACTTGTAGAAAAAAAAATATAAAGGGTCATATTATGCTAGATGACTAGATGACTAGATGTGTTGCGAAAGAAACCAGAGTCAAAGAAGGAGTCGTCCTGTTGGTACACAAAAAATTTTACACCAAGTACAAGAATGTCCACGAAAGACATCTTCAATAAGGTGAAAGAAGCAACAAGGGAAGTAGAGCTGAAGACTAATGAAGAGAAGATGAAATATATGTGTATAAATAGAACGGCACAAAAAGACAGAATAGGACAAGTTGTGACGGTCAACACCTCCAATTTCAAAAGAGTACAACGTTTTAAGTATCTTTGGGCCATAATCACAGCTGACAACGATGTAACTAAAGAAATAAAAGACAGAATTCAATCTGCAAATCGCTGTCTATTCGCACTAGATAAACTCATAAAATCAAAAAATCTTAACCTCATAATGACATCACCACAAACCAATATAAGATCAGAACCAATATTGAATTAAAAACACTCTATAATGACGCCGATATTGTCCAAGAAATTAAATCACAGAGACTAAGATGGGCAGGCCACGTGCACAGACTGCATAACGAGAGACTTGTAAAACTGGTATGGGAGGACATTCCCACAGGCAAAAGACCATTCGGACGTGCCAGAATGCGATGGAGAGATAACATCCAAGCAGATTTACGGAAAATGAACATTCCATTTGACCCTAGGTTGATGGAAGTCCGAACAAAATCGGAACAACGTTGTACAGTCAGTCAAGACCCACCCAGAATTGTAGCGCTACGTGATGATGATAACAAGAACGTAAATATACCTCCAGTTTAAAAATTAAACTGGATATCAGACATCTGAATGTGATAGCAATCTATGCACCAGAAAACAATAGAGATACCACTACAAATTATTACATTATACATTATGGGTGATTTTAATGCCCGCGTTAGCAGTGATATAGTTCCAGGAATAATAGCGATATAAAGAAAATATCAGAAATGAAAACGGAGGCCTTCTGACGGACCTCTGCAGCATAAACGAGATACGTATTAATAATACATTTTTAACTCACAAAGAACAATACATATACACCTTTGAAAACAGTAGAGGAGAAAGATCTATGATAGACTATATTCTGTCGAATACGGATTAACAGTCCGCTTAAATCTTGGATGTAAGAGCACTAACATCCGCAGAAATAGGAAGCCATTATAAATTGGTATTGTACAAAATCTGAATGAAAACACATATATATGTGATAACAAAACACCAGAATACACCACAAAAATAAAAGTCAAAAGTTTTCAGGATTACTCCAAAAACTACCTATTCCAAAAAAGAATAAAAGAACAAAAGTAGAAATACATATATCACAGAAAGTGATGGAGTCGAAGAAAGCTGGGCATAAATTAAGTCTAATATCTTAGCCTCGGCCAAGGAAGTTCTTGGTGAAAGAAATGTAAATAAAAATAAATCGTTCCCAAAGCGAAGAACTCCATGGTTTTGCACATAAGTGAAGGAAAAATGTAAAGAAAAAAAAAAGCTTAGCTGAAATACATGTTAACAAAAACACAAGGGGCATACCATAATTACAAGACAATTAGAAACGAAACACATGTAACAAAAATAAAAAATGATCACTGGGAACATTTTTCGAAAGAAATGAAACAGGATTTTTATGGTCTGCAAAAGGAAATATGGCGCTTCATAAGAGGTCAAAGAACGGAGATAAAGGAACTAATAGAACCAAAACACATACAAAAGGATACGTGGATTGACTACCTAAAAATGCTATATCCAGAGAAAGAACAAACGATGATAGAACCGGAAACACGACATTAACATAAATGAAGAACTTAATATAAGTGTACAGGAAGTTCGGAAAATACTTGAAAACCTGAAGAACAGAAAAGGAGCAGGTAAAGACGGGATACCACACGAGTTACTGAAATATTGTAGAGCAGCAATGACAGAACAATTAACAAAGTTATTTAATATAATTATAGAACATAATAAAATACTGGAAGAATGAAGAACGAACGAACTAATTCTACTATTTAAAAAAGGAGATAAACACAGAAAGAAAACTACAGAGATATAAACTTGTTAAATACTACGCTCAAACTTACAACTAAAATTTTAAAAGTGCTAATAAATCAGAGGATAAGTTTAGCAAATGAACAACAGGGTTTTTGTAATGAAAGATCGTGTACAGATGCAATATTCCTTATAAAGCAATATACTGAGAAGTCACTAGTCTATAATAGACCAGCATTTCTGTGTCTGATTGACTTAGAGCAAGCGTTTGACACAGTAAGATTCAAAGATGTAATCCATCTTCTGTATAATAGAGAAGTTCCCCTAAATATTATAAAAACTATCGATAATATCTACAAAAACAACAAAATGGAAGTTAGAATAGATGGACAGCTTACAAAACATATAGAAATTGGCAGCGGAATAAGACAAGGGTATTCATTGAGCCCCATGCTCTTCAATTTGATAATTGATGAAATTATCAAAATCGTTAACAAAGGAATGGGACACAGAATGGAAAACCAAGAAATCAAATATTCTGTTAAGCAAACGACGTAATATTTATAGCCCAAGATGAAGATAGTCTGCAAAGACTGATCCACAGATTTAACATAAGAGCAAAAGAATTTAATATGACAATCTCATCTCAGAAAACTAAAACAATAGTAGTCAGCAATGAACCAACCAGATGTAAAATAGAAATTAATGGCATCAGTATTGAACAAGTAATGAAAATAAAATACCTGAGAATTACACTAGCTATCGAGACTTGGACAAAGAAGTGAGAGATCAAGTACAAAAAGCAAGTAGACTGGCAGGATGCCTTAATAACACTATATAGTGAAACAGACACATTGACACTGAGATGAAGTCAAGAATTTATAAAGCCAGTGTAAGACCAATAATGACACATGCCTCAGAAACAAGACCCGACACAGCCACAACGCAAAGGCTACTGGAAACAGCATAGATAAGAGCACTGAGAAGAATTACAGGAAATACGCTGAGAGATCGAAAGAGAAGCTAAGACATTAGAAGAAAATGTAACGTACAGTGTATAAATGCATGGACACAAAATAGAAAAAAGAATGGAATAACCACATAAGCAGAATGGAGGAGACCCGTGTCGTCAAAATAGCAAGAGATAAGTCACCAATCGGCAGAAGAAGTATCGGACGACCGCGCAGAAGATGGAGTGACAACCTGACTACCTAAAGGTATTAATCCGCTAATGAACAAGCAGAATTGCTTGTAAAGAGGAAGAAGAAGAATAAACACCAAACATATCCCGCATTTCCGCATTTGAAAAATTACTATGACGTGCCATTTTCACAAAAATATCTACTAACAGTAAGTAATCTTACGCTTTTTAATTACAATTATCGGTTTGGCAGTTGCAACACAAATAAATGATATCAGCCTATTTAATTTTAAATGAGCCCTACAACTTGCAAGGTTGATAATTTCTGAAGGAGTGATTTCATTATTTTAAAAGTGAAAAAATATAATAAATATTAAAGATTCATGAAAATTTACGATTATAATAATTAACAAAATTACATTACCTTTAAACGAAAATAACTTTAAAACTACTTACTCTGCCGAATTAAGACAAAAGGAAGATATTTACGTAATAAGTAACATAGAATCAAAAACTGATGCCGAAATGATTATTACGATAGTGGCATAGATTGTTAGGGAGAAAAAGGAAATATTTATCCCTAACGCACGCCTCTGGTAACAGAGAAAGATGATCTTTGACACTAGTTAAACTATCCTAACATGTATAAAATGTCAAGTTTAAAAAAATATTGCACGTTGTTAAAAAAATGGGCTAAAATCATTTTAGAATATTTGTACTAAAACACTCTGTATCTCGGTAAGAAAGAATAATTAATCAAAGTGTTTTAGAGTAAATCTTCGTATTTTGTGCTTAGGTTTCTCCAGTTACTATATGAACAATTCTTAATGAAATACCCTGTATAAAAATAAGCAAACAGGATTCCGTATTTGTTTGTCCAAAAGTAAATAAATCTATTAAATTATGTAGTTTTAACAATGTCTTCCAAATTTTCTAAATAAAGACCTATTAACGCGCGATATTTCTGTAGAGGCTGTCTAAATATTTTAAAGAATTAACTCAAAAAAAATTAAGAGCAGCTCTACGATAAAATCAATCTGAAAAGAATAAATACAACAAACATTAAAAACTCTGTAAATACCTACGCGGGCGTTTATATTCTATCTCTCTTCAACTTTTCTATACGCAAACGCAAAACTTTTCCAGGTATCTCAAATAAGTGATAAAACTTTTCACATCTAAGATTTAACTAATATACTCACATTTGTTATTAATATACTTAATAAGAGTAGTTAAAGTAGTCATAGCGAGAAGATTCAATTCGGGTTTTACAAAATATTTAACAACTATAATTCTTTTTATATTTACACCCAATTATACCATTGACTGCGCCATATAATTAATTATGTAAACGCTTATTATTATCTAATACATACTTGTCATATTTTCTCGCTTGTTAATATTGAAATTAAAAAGTTTTAACAACTTCAATAACTCCATATAAGAAGTGGAACTAATGTCTAAGTAAGTACATAATATTCGTTATTGATTTCTAAAAGTAGCTGCGCATTCTACTTCATTCATACCAAGTTCCCAATGTTGTGTAGCAGTGTTGCCGCTTTAGAAAAAATCTCCAAGAATTCCTTACGTTTTAGAGTGAAAATAAACTTAATTTATTTTCTCCAAGTTTTATTAATATAAATAATTGCATTCATAATTTTTTTTTAAACAAATAGGTAGAAATATTATATTATTGGTATCGCATGTTTAGGATTTTTGATGTGAAATATTTTTTTGACGTATCATCATTGTTTTCCATTAATTTCCTTTTTTCGCTCTGTTTTTGATTTCAGTTAAATTGGGTACAATGTTTTATAATTACTCATAATTAGTTTCAATATTTATCAAATATGTGTTACAAAACTTATTACAAAACAAATCTGTAATGGGTGGTAATAACAAAAGAACATTTAGATTAAACAACTTAATCCGTACATCATCATCATTTTGGCTTTACAATCCTGTGTGGGTCCTATCCTGCTCAATAATTTCTCTCCAGTCGTCTCTATCCATCGCATTTCTTCGAAAATCACGTAGTTCCATATTTCTTATGTCTTCATCGATGTTATCAAGAAATCTTGTTCTGGGTCTTCCCCTCCTTATCTGACCAATAGGTCTATTAATAAGAATTTTTTAGCTGGGTCCTTTTGTTCCTTCCGCTTTACATCTCCTACCCACCTCGGACGTCCTATTTTAATATATTTTACAATATCTGGTTCCTGGTTTATTCTAAAAAGTGCAAACTTCAGTCAAAGGTGTCTAAACCATATGTTAGGACTCGGCGAATAATTGTTTTTTAGAGTTTTACCTTTGTAATTCTCGATATAATTAAGGATTTATGTAAGAAGGAGATTGGACCAAAATAGCACCTGTTGTCCGTGTAAATTCTGCGATTTATTTCTGCTCTTCTTCTTCTTCTTCTTCTTTTTATATAGACATGACTCTGTCTGTTTTGCAATGTGTCTCCATTACGTTGTCGTTCCATCGTTTTTGTGGTCTTCCTACTGATTGTCTTCCTATTGGGAAACCGTCTCTTGCCGTTGTCTACTATATTTGTTGTCATTCGGCTTATATGGTAGTTCCATTTTACTCTTCTATTTCTTACCCAGTTATTGATGTTCTCTACCTTGCATCTTCGTCGCATATCTGTACTTCTAGCTCTGTCCTATAATGTCTTACCATCAATTTTTGCAGAGTTTTTACATCTTTGCTGTAGAAACAGCAGAGTGTTTACATCTCTGCTGTTTCTAACATCTTTTTGTACTTTCTGTATCAGGTCTTATTTCTTCCGCGTATGTCATTATTGGTCCGATGACTTTTTTGTAAATTTTGCCTTTCGTTTCTTTCCCGATATTTTTATTTCTCCATATTGTCACATTCAGGCAGCCTGCGGCTCTGTTGTTCTATTCACTTGATCTTCCACTTCAGTTTCGAACTTTCCGTAGCTATATAATGTGATGCCTAGATATTTAAACTCCATCATTTGTTCTATTATCTGACCTTGCAGCTCCAATTTACATCTTAGTAAATTTGCTGTTGTAACTGTGCATCTTGTCTGTTTTGGAGAAATTAACATGGTAAATTTTCTGGCGGTTATATTAAATTGATGCAGAATACATTGTCAATTATCTTTACTTTGACAGAGTAGTATTGCGTCCCTGTATAGCAGATTATTGTGTTGTTTTTCTCCCATTTGGTATCCTTTTTTAGTTCTTACTTTTTTTATTATTTCATTCATAATAAGGTTGAATAAGCTTCAACAGAATTGGTTAGTTCTTCTTCTACTTTTACTTGTATTGTGTTGTTTTGGTAGAATACAGCTAATAATTTAGTCGCAAAGCCAAAAGGAGCAAAGCATATCACAAAATAAGGTATTATGACTAAGTAATTTAAAAAACTCACTCTTAAGGATGCAGCATCTCTAACAAGGAAGATCATAAAAATGATTTATTATTGACTAAAAATTGTGCATGGTTAAACATAAAGAATAAAAAACTTCGATCTATTCTACGCTTTTGCAATTTAATTGATACAGATCCTCTTAATGTTGTTAGCCCATTTTGTTGGGGTTATTGCATCATTTCGGTTTATCAGGTTTTTGGTCTATATTTTATAATTTTTCTGGTCCATCTAATATGTATTCTGGACATATTTCCTACACACTTTCATCCCGTTTCTCAATGTTATGCCCAAAAAAACTTTTCCATTGTTGTTGCATAACCTGTAGCTTACGTGTTAATGACTAGTTGAAAGTGTATATGTGCCGTAGATAAGAACAGATAGGACATACTGATTATAGATATTTCTTTTTAAGTTGATTTCAGCAGCTACGCGGCTTGATTCTGCTTCTTAAATTTTGACCCTCCCGAGGAAGTGTGGTCGTTCGTAATGTCGTGTTATTGTCCGCCTCCAAAAATCTCTATCTGTGGTAATTTCTTTTAACTCAGGCATAGATCTTTTGCGTATGCCTGTAATTTGTTCGATCTATCTTGTTAGGAATCTTCCTCGTGATCTTCGGCTTCCTACTTTTCCTTAAATAATAAGTCTTCCCATGTTTTCTGTATCTGCTCTCATAATATGTCCAAAGTATTTGAATTGTTGTAGATAAACTGTGCAGGATAGCCGTTTGCTGACGGCTCACCGTTAGATCATTTAAAATGAAAATCGTTGGCCTTGGTCGGTCCAAGGAATTCGCAATATTCTTCTCCAATAGAACATTTCAGTGGTGTCTATATTTGTTCTTTCCGGTTGTCGTAGGGTTCAAGAATCACATTTTTATGTTAGTATTGGCAGTTGATCAACCTGATTTTTAGAGTTCGTGAAATTTGAGAATCCTTCCATATTTTGGCCATTTTTCCTAGGGCGACTTTTGCTAGATCGTATCTGCGTTTTATTTTTCTATACTGTTGATTATCTTTACTTAAGTAGCGATTAAAAATGTTTCTTTCGATATTTTCTGCTTTTAAAAGTTGTCCCGGAAACACGGATGACCATAAAATTATGCTCATCCGTGCTGGAACTAGGTTTTATATTATTTTAATAATAAATGGTGTAGTTTACCATATGTGCTGCATCCTTGAGTTCTTTTGGCATGTTGATGTTTTTAGATCATAAAAAATAAGGAACACCTCGTCTGTTGAATTGTAGATGTCAGTCTCCCTCCGTTGATGTTTATGTATTTATTTTTTTCATTCAAATAGCTGAAAAGCGTGGGCAAGTATAATATATAGTGCAGGTATAATTCTGGTATATAATCTATTGAGATGGTCGAATAAAACAATTGGCCTACAATTTTTTAGGTTCATTTTATTTCTCATTTTGTGCAAAGGGATTTTATAAAGTAATTTAAATAGGTATTGATTTTTTGAATATGTAATATTAACAAGATTTTCCGTATTTTCTTCAAAAACACAGTATCCCCGAGTTGTATAGATAACGTTACTTGTCTGTCATGTAGAACTCTTAAACTATTTCTAGTATTTTCTTTTTGTTATAATAATATGCTCTTTATTCCATAGCTGAAACATTTATTTTCTACTTATTGGTGTTTTTCGATTCTACAGTTGTATGGTTTCGTTTATGATTATTTAAAAAAAAAAGAGAAATATCTGGAAAATCACGAATAAACACACCTAACCGATTAATTGACAAAAACAATAAACCTAATTCAAATAAAACAAGTACTTACTAAATATATTAAAGATTTTTTCATGAACACGAAATTAACACAAATTAATAGCGAGGAATCTCCAATAATATTAAAATCTGAATCTGAGTCAGATATCCTATAAACAACTCAAAATCTTGCAGAGCCCCTGGATCAGACAAAGTTCACATCAAGCTAATTAAACTTATGGATAAATTATACAAGATAATATAAGCGCAGTAAGATACCTACATAATCGCTATTATCGACCTTTGTTCTGCTATCAAAAACCAAGAACCCCAAACACTGTAATGACTATAGATTAATCAGCTTAATGTAAAGCGGATATAAGTAATAGACAGTTTGGTTTTCGTAATAGTTTCAGAACAGCAAAAGCTCCATCTAGTTTCACAACTCATGCTCAAAAATATCGAGACCAACAAAAGATCTTTTCGTCGAATTTATAGACTATGAGAAAGCTAAACATATTAATCATATGAAGAAAAATATAAAGAAACCCAGAGAATCATCCGAAACAAAATGAGGAAAGCCAAAGAAGAATGGATGAGCAGCAATTGTGAGGAACTGGGAGATTTACTAAAAAAGCATGACTACTTTAATGCATACAAAAAGATTAAGGAAGTCACATATATGAAGAAAAAAATCACTACAACAACTTTAGTAGATGATAACAACCAAATAGTATCTAGTCCAGAAAATGTAGGAGATATGTGGGAAATATTATATCAAAGATCTGTTTGATGGCGACAAAATAGAACACAAATGAATATAGTATAAGAAACAATACTTGATATATTATCATCAAAAGTTACAAAAACAATCAATACGGCAAAGCCACGAAAAGCCTCAGGTCCAGATGAAATATATGTAGAGATAATAAAGCTTATCAATAAAGAAAATAAATCGACATTTTTACCTATACCCAAGAAAAATAAAGCAAATAGATGCTCACAGTTCAGATTAATTAGACTGATTAGCCATTTTCTGAAAATTTTACTCAAAATTGTATATCAACGAATATACGGAGAATGCAAAGAAACCTGAGCGACAATCAATTTGGATTTCGAAAGGGGCTTACGTATGAGCTCGGTATAAGAATTCCGAGATCAGCGAAAAGACGTGTTTCTATGTTTTATCGACTACGAAAAAGCGTTTGATCGAGTAAAACACACAGAACTCATAGAAACCCTAACACAACATGGTATAGACCATAACGCTGTAGCACTTATTAAAAAACTATATTCAAATATCAAATGAAATCAAATGATTTTGATCAAAATAGACTACCGTCTGAGAGCAGAATTGCCAATAAAAAGAGGAGTTCGTCAGGGCTGTGTACTTTCTCCACTGTTATTTAATATATATTCCGAAAAGACTTTTTAAAATGCCCTCGAAAATATTGAAGAAAGAATAAAATCAACGGAGAATACATAAACAACTTAAGATACGCAGACGACACCGTCATTATTGCGGACAGTGCTGAGGGTTTACAACAACTTTTGAATATCATAACCAGAGAGGGAGATAACTTGGGACTAAATATAAACACAAATAAAACAAACATTACACGTGCAGCAAATGTTGACATTAATATTCGTATCTATAACAAATATATAGAACAATATAGAATAACAAATATATTTCAACGAATGAAAAAATTCCTAATAAACTCTACGTTATCATTGGATAACCGATACAAATTTGGAAAAACATTTATTTATTCCATATTGCTATACGGAGTGGAAACATGAACTCTCGGAATTACAAGTATGAGGTATATAGAAGCCTTTGAGATATGGGTTTTTCGAAACATGCTGAAGATCTCTTGGACAGAGCACTTGACCAACAACGAGGTGCTAAGAAAAATGAGTAAAACGAGTTATTTAGGACATATTTACAGAGGAGAAAAATACAACTTCCTACGACTTTAACAAAAGGGAAAGTGGAAGGAAGAAGAGGTACAGGAAGAAGAAAATGCTCCTGGTTGAAGAATCTAAGAGACTGGACAGGAATGGACACACATTTGATACTAAGAATAGCTCAAGATAGAGAGCAATTTGCTGTAGTTATAGCCAACCTTCAGTAATGGAGAAAGCACCTTAAGAAGAACATTCTTATGGAATACCTAAAGCAAAAAGGACTCGATACAAATGATATTAACAACGTGATAAATCTCAATTGGAACCAGCAGAATGTGGTAACATTAGACGGAAATAGCACGGATGTGCAACAGATAAGTTGAGGTGTGTTTCACTCTATTCTTTTTTATGGTGCCGAAGTTTGGACTGTAAATGTTGACTTAATGAGAAAGCTGGAAGTTTTTGGGATGTGGCTTTTTACGAGAATTTTAAAAATACCATGGATAGATCATATTACAAACCAAATGGTGATGCATATAATGGGAAGAGGCAGAGAACTTTTGATCACCAGTATTTGGAGTACATACTGAGAGACGAAAAGTACAAGTTGTTGCAGCTGATTATAAATAGTAAAATCGAAGCAATAAGGAGTGCTGGTAGACGACAAATATCTTGACTAAAAAACATTCGCGACTGGACCAGGTTATACACACAGGCGCCTTTAAGCAGAAGATATAGACGAATTAGCAAAGGTTATAGCCAACCTTTACTATAATAGTGAAGTCAGCACTAGAGGAAGATGAAGATATCTGTATGACTCTTATATTTTCATCTTGTTTAGTCTTTGGACATAAATATGGTTGTGCTAGATATATAAAAAATTGTACATCAACTATTTATTTTTTGAACTCATCTACATCGATTTTTGAACGTGGTGTAATTAAGTATTATTAATATATTCAGTACATACTGCTTAATCTTGTGAGTATGTCCTGGGCAAATATTTTTTTGTCATATGATTTCTAATTGAAATTCAATATATTTATTAAAAAAAACACACAACCACACACACACACACACACACACACACACACACACAAAACATTGACTGATTTAATTAGTACTATATTCTAATATATCTCAAAATTTTTAATTACAGACTTTAAATTTTAATTTACTTATGTAAATGTTATCTGAGGGTTTTCTCTGTGTTCTGATATATATTTACCTTGTAATAGTGTTTAAAATATGCAATAGGAGTACAAAAAAAATAAAAATTATTTATATATATATATAATATAAATATATATATATAATATATATATAATATATATAATATTGATCAAATACCTTGCAACAATTTGATTACATATAAAAAATAATACCAAATATGGATATCGCTATGCTCTACTCTGACAAATTAAAAAAGAAAAAAACTGAGCAGTCCAAACTTAATCTTCCTGAACTAATTGGCTATACCAACTTTTTGAGCCCATAAACAATTAAACAAACTTTATATAAAATGTTATTACTGATTCCGTTTCAAAACTTCTCTATGTGGGATTATTCAAAATCATGCCCTGGATTCTCGTGTAGAACTCGTTCGCTAACTGCCTGCATTAGATCTGCTCCCAAAACCTAACATAGTTTCGTACCGAAAAAAACTCTTTTACCCCGTGAAAACTGAGTTTATTCCAATGTAAGTATAATTTGTTTGTACTTACAGATGCTGTTGCTATCAAATCTGCTACCAGTGCCTCAGGCAGTGTAAAAGAAATCAAAACGGCTTCCACTTTTTGTTTAAAATTAAACACTTTACAAAAATTAAATTATTTTCTTTCCCAATACAAACTTAACATTAAAAAAATCTGTAACCTTTTGATATATAAACTCTCCCAACTTTGATCTTATTAGTTTTACGGCACAGAAACAGATCATCTGTTCTCTACTTTAAAATAAGTTTATAACCACAAATTCACTTTCCAACTTTCTCTCTCCCAACAATTGGTGAGTCCTCCACGATTTTCATTTTATTTGTTTCTTTAATCCCTAATAAAATCACGTGATGATATCTAATGACAAATTTATGGTTTGTATAACTGCATCAGTTGTTTAAACTTCATTCCTTACTGAATATATTTTCTAATGCCTTACATTAACCACTGCGAGCTCAGGTAGACTATTCATCATCACTAGACCATCATCACTAATATTGATTTATTTATGGATTTTCATAGAATCAATAAAACTACAAACAACTAGGAAACAGGAAAGAACATTTTTTTACATTCAAGTTAACAAGAGCGTCCTAAAATGGTTTTGCATTTTCGTTTCTGAAGTAGACCTATGTCTTTACTTAAATCGTATATTAGTCAAATAAGATATTTATCTACTTGACGTAAAATTATGAAGCCGAGTGTTTTTTAAAATTTTTTATTGATATAAAAAAATGTTTTTTTAAACTAATTTCAGCTATCTCTTAGTCGTCTTCAAACAGAAAAGAGGGCTAAGATCTTCTTCAGACTGGTTTGGCTTTTAAAAGGTTAATCTGTTGTTGCTGAATGTTTCTGAAATATCATGATTTTTTAATCAGCCACAGATATTTTTTCAAATCTTAGTATGATTATTATCATTTTATCAATTGTATCTTTCTTTGGTTACCACATATTTAATAATTATTTATGCTGACTATCAAATTGTTACCAGAACTCATCTCTACATGTTCCTTCCATGATTATGCTACTTTCCCACCAAATCTTATTTCATAAAGACTTTCACACATTTTCGGCGCTACAACATATGGTGAGTTTTGACATCTTCCACATTTTGCCTCGAATCTGCTTTCCTATTCGCGAGATCTTAGGTTTTCTTCTAGTATTCTTTATACGTACCTTAGCCACACCAATCTTCTAGACTTACGAATTCAACTATTTGCGTCTCTATTATTAACTCATGAAGTTTATTATAACATGTAATTCTTTACAAGATAGCTTACCTCACCAATCTGAAGATTCTTTCAAGTAGTTTTTTTTCCTAAAAATTCATAAAGTTGATTTATGTGTCTTTACCGTACCAGGTTTCAGCAACCTGTTTTTCTCCAAAACTTTTTTTGAAATCTCCTGGCTAATTTTATTCAAGAGTCAAATCTTCAAAGGTAACGTCCTATGAATTATTTCTAGGTTGATCAGCAATCATTTTCAAGTATTTGGTTTTTCCCTTATTTAATTTTAGACCAACTAACTTTTTCCTTTAATCACATACATTTTTCTTAGCGATATGAGATCTCGAGCAAGTAGCCCAATGTCCGCATAAACGTATGCCCTTTTTAAAAAATATATGCGTAAAAAATATAATAATTAAATACCGAGAAAATGCTCCCTAACATTATACTATACTATCAACCCAGTAGAATCCTACCATTACTCAAAATTTGAAAAAAAAAACTAAATAAAAAAAACTTTATAAAAAACTCTCATTCTTAAATTAAAGTTACTGCGACAATGAATAGCGTATATAATGAACAGAATATTCTACAGAAAGCCAGCTTTCTGTAGAATATTCTGTTTTTATTACCATTTACCATCACCATTTATTAGTTTCATTTTTCATTTTAAATTTACCCACTTTTGTAAGTGTATTTAAAGCTACCGGTAAATAGATTTATATAAAAAATATATTTTATTATTTAATTTCTAGTTCATGGCACAGCAGTTTTTTATTTATAACAAAAAAAAAAAGAAACAAAAAAAAATATGTCTAGTCAATTTTTCAGCTATATTCTGCTTTTAACAATTGGTCCTTTTCCCGTCCATACTTTAACCTGTTGGTATAAACACCAAACGACCTTCCCCAACATCATCCGGCAACACCGCCTGGTGATTGCTCGAATCCCAAAAGTTTTTCTCACGCGAAAATAAGACTCCGTCTTTCAATGAACTTTCTATAACTTATTAAACTATTCAAAAACTTGTGGTGAGTGACTTTTTCGGAAGTTTAAAGTGTCAAGTGAAAAGAAACAGTGTTGATCATGAAGGTCAGTGATTTTTACGAAGTTTAAGAGTTGTAGTTGAAATTGGTCGTTTACTGAAAACTTTGGGTGATTGTTGTCGTAAGTTTAGGTTATGTTTTGCTTAGAGTTGACGTGGGGGAAGAAAGTGATGGATAATCACCGGGAAAGTTGTCATGTCGTACGTGTGTACCTATTCTTGTTAGTCGGTAATTTGTTTGAGTTTAATTTCAGATTATATTAGCTAAATGGAAACTGAATATTTTATAGACTCTAATATTTATTAAAAGGAGTTTTTTCCAATTTATTTAGGTGATTAGGAGATTTCCAGATGTTTTGACAATCACACGTGACATCTTCAGAAAAATTTGAAAGTAAATATATATACATATATATATATATATATATATAATATATATATATATATATATATATATATATATATATATTGTAATATTATTACTTTTTTTCTCAATTAATTGAGCAAATCAAAAACATAACGAAATTGTTCTCAGGGTGAAAAATCTCCTTATATCAACCTATCTTTTGTGGGTCCAAAAATTTCCTAGTTTGTTGTCCTTTATCGGGATAGAGAAAAGGGATAATAATAAAACTAGTATGTTACAAAAAATTGGTAATTCTTTATTTTATTTAAAGAAGAATAAAACAATTATCAAATTTTGCCGTTATCTTATCAATTAAATACCTCCAACAGAACGATCATTTTGACATAGCTCTGTGATTTCTTTTTTTAAAATAAAATTTTTTTGCTCTACGCAAATGGACCAATTTTTCTGCTATAGCTACACGTTTTGCAGTATCATTGAGGATTTTTTATTTGAGTTTTAAGTCTAATTCTTCACATTTACAGCATGTATCCATTTGTTGACTCCCAAATGAAAAATTATAATTCTGCTTGAACACTTTTAAGTAAAATTTATATTTAACTGTCAAGTCAGGATGTAGCGCCACAAACATTTCATGCATGCTGTTCACATTTAATTTTTCATTTAAATATTCATATTCTCCACTGGTATAATGCTCTTTTTTCTGGGAAAAGGCTCAATGTGTTCTCGAATTTTTATAATAGTAGAAACAGGCTTGGCAATAGCTGGCGTTCTTTTGCCACGTAAATCTTTTGGCGATTTACCAATAACTAATAAGTTACAAATAAGACGTACTCTGTTGTCTGTTATCCCTGTAATTTTACAAAAGTTTCTTTACATACATATTTTCTGCCAGAAGAAAACAATATTGAATATGTATATGAGGAGCTGTGAGGTTTTCTGTTTACATTTTCTCCCTGTACTAGACGCCTCCGAACAACAGTTTTAGGTGTAATAAGATTTTGTAAATACGTATCTTGTTCATCTTTTGTGGTAAATCCTCTAAATTTTGCATACACTTTCTAACTTTATTTCATCTGAGAGTTGAGCAATACACTTCTTCCTGCATGTAAAAGTAAAATTTTATAATATAAAGTAAAATATTTAAACTTTAGTAACATTAAAAATGAAATTAACACAATATCACCATCAAAATTAGCATTATTATTTTCACACTCACATAAATCGTCACATTCAGTCGATATTTAAGGTTTTGCTGTAATTAGCAAAACCTGAAATATAATGTATTACCATACATTAATGTATTCTCTAAATAAATATAGAAAATGTTGACAAAATATGACATCAATATTGAATATAAATCATCAACAATATCCGAAAAATATTTTTTAAATTTTAAACCGAGTATTCGGATCATAAATCGGATGTTGTTTACAAAATAATTTGTAGACACTGCAACTTAACATAGAGAAACAAACATACCAATATCTACATAGAAGGATTGTTGTACATAAACATAGTGTATAAACCAACAATTAAACACCACAGCCTTAGCTAAGCATTCATTAGAAAATAGCCATTCTTTTGTTGTTGCAAATGTACAGATTTTGGAAAAGAACAGAACTACTACAAAAGATGTGTATTAGCGATGATTGGACCTTATGTAACATCCAAGACATTGTAAAGTGGTGAACAAGAAGAGTATGAAGAGACCCTGTTGATAGAATGGGTGATAACAGACTTGCAAAGAGCGTAAAGGAAAAGAAACAGAACACCAGCAGGAAGACACCCTACACATTGGTATGAAAGTTACACATCGAAGTTCCAACTTAGACTACAACTTTGAAAAACAAGACATTGAATTATCTTTGATACTTTTAACCCCCAGTTAACCAAGTTCACTAACTAAAAATTTAAAAATAATTAGTTGATTTCGGAATTTGAAATTTTAAGTTGTTGTTTTCACTATTTTATTAATAAATATATTTCTATATTGTAATCAAAAATTTTATTTGGAGGAACTCTAAATACGCGATGTTTTATAAAAAATTACTACTATTTCTTTTTATCTAACTACGAAAACGAATTGCATATCTTTTTTTTATTTAAAAAATATATACGCATCCACCATTTTATAAAATGTGTAAAGTGTGTAAAAGCCAAATGGAATAAATTTATTATTTAGGTTACTGTACATATTTATAAAAAATCCCGAAACACGTCAAATTTAAATTATAACTTGACATTCTTTAACGTGAAAATGCAACCCCTACCTTCAACCCCCTTAGAATGACAGGTACAACCCCCAATTTTTAAAATAGGAAGTATAGGCTTGTGATATATCGTTTGAAAGGTCTTTTCATTCTCCATTCAAAAATGTTGTCGCTTTCAAGTTTATTAAGATTAATTAAGATAAAATAAATTAAAATCATGTGGTTACCGAAATTCGCTAAAATATACTCAAAACTTATTTCCCGTTTAGGTCTTGATAATGAGAAAGTGAACAAAAACCATAGCAATGTGGTTTTTAGATGGTAACCATTAAAAAACTTTAAAGAATTTCCGTGGCAACGTTATTTTAACACGCATTAGTAAATTGTTTTATTTAAGTTGTCAGTATTTTAATTTAAGTAAAAAGTTCGTTCAATTCAATTCTGAAAAATGGTTAGATTAACGGAAATGCATAAAATAACAGTTTTACAAATGATTGGTTACGGAGATAACACCCGAACAAACAGGAAGTAACTCGCCTATTTCATGAGAAATTTCCTAATTTACCGCCTATATCCCAAGGAACATAAGTAAAATAAAGAAGCAGTTTCGCGAGTTTGGTCATGTAAGGCAGATAAAAAAAGCAGCTGCCAATGCACTGAGTGATGAACTCAAATTAGATGTAATGCTTGAGTTTCAGGAAATCCACATACATCGAGTAGACAGGCATCCACTACATTCAATGCTAGCCATACATCGATAGTAAACATATAAAAGAAAATAAATTGCATCCCTATAAGATGATACTACTCAGGAGCTCATGGAAGACGATTTTGATAGGAGAACTTTTTTTTGTGAGCAAATGATGACATGTTGGATAACAATATTATCCAATTAGAAGACGTTATGTTTTCTGATGAGTGTACTTTTTCACTTAACGGTCATGCTAATCGGCAAAATTGCCGCTACTGGGCCACGGAAAATCCTCACTGGATGAGAGAAGAACACACTCAATACCCTCAAAAGGTTAATGTTTGGGCAGGGATTGTAGGAAACAATATCATTGGTCACTTTTTCATTGAGGGCAACTTGAATGGCAACAATTATTTGGCACTACTTCCATGAACTATGTCATTCCAACGTTGGCAAATTTATATCCTGATCCAGGAAACCCTCAAGTTCCAGCGAATACGATATGGTTTCAGCAGGATGGAGCACCACCACATTACCAACTTAATGTCCGGCAGTACCTCGATACAATATTTCCCAATCGGTGGATAGGGAGGCGAGGATCGATTGAATGGCCAGCGCGATCACCTGATCTTACACTATTAGATTTCTTTTTATGGGTATATGTGAAGAGCCATGTGTACAAAACTAAACCTTCTGATTTAAATGACTTAAAAGAACGAATAACGCTTGCGATTAGGTCGATCACACCTGTAATGTTAAATAATGTTAGAAGACAGTTTTATTTGAGATTAGGATGTTGCCAAGACGTTCGCGGTGAACATTTTAAACATCTACTTCATTAACATTCACAGTTCTTTTTCGTGTTCTACATTTTATTACGTTTTGCATTACATTTTAGTTTTTGATTGTATTGTAGCGAATTTCGGTAACCACATGATTTTAATTTATTTTATCTTAATTAATCTTAATAAACTTGAAAGCGACAACATTTTTGAATGGAGAATGAAAAGACCTTTCAAACGATATATCACAAGCCTATACTTCCTATTTTAAAAATTGGGGGTTGTACCTGTCATTCTAAGAGCGTTGAAGGTAGGGGTTGTATTTTCACGTTAAAGAATGTTAAGTTATAATTTAAATTTGACGTGTTTCGGGATTTTTTATAAATATGTACAGTAACCTAAATAATGAATTTATTCCATTTGGCTTTTACACACTATATAAAACCTTTAAACAGATTTTAAAAAAGCTACAATATTATTCGCTAAAAAATTAATGCACAATAAAGTACTTATACTCTTAGGTATGTTCAATGCGATACGATTGCAAAATAAGGGCATATGAGGGCATACAATTAAAAAATGGTTAAGTACCTATAACGTGTACATTACATGTTTCATAGATGGATCACTTTTAGACAATAAATATGAATAAGTCTCGTATGTCCAATGAGCAAATCTCTTGTTTTCAAGATATAACGTGATTTTTAGTTTGCTTCAGCGATGTTTGAGAAGATAACATATTGCATACTTTAATTGACCTGAAAAACGAATTAAACATTTTAAATTTTGTCCAGAAATAGATCTTTTAATAATATATTTTTATATTTAAAATGTACTATTGCCACGGTTATCTGTAGATAGAGAGTATTCAAATTATAAATGGAAGTTAGGAAGTTTCCATTTTTTAGTAAATTTTTAGTTCGTTACTATATCTCTATTTGAAATCATGCCTCATCAAGGACACAATCATTTTTTTAATAAAATAATCTTTGCTAACATAAGCTGTTACTTTCGCCTTTTACTATCTTATGAACTGAAAGTATATCGAAACATTTGGTCCAGTAATTTAATAATTAATTTTTGGCTAAACTAGAAGTGGTTGAAAATTACGATACAATCAAGCTACTGGATTCTTCTTCTTCTTATATTACCGTGAATCTATAGTGCGTTGGCGAATTATCTTAAGGCTAGAAGTTTGTCTTTTGCGGCATGCCAAAGATCGCCAGTGTTATTTATGCCTGTCCAGTTCCTTATGTTTCGTGTGGACACTGGCTATTGGATACCACAGTGAAATTTTCTAATCGACCATCTATTGTCCCATTGTCCGTTTTTCTCGCTAAATGTCCCGCCCACTGCCATTTTAAACATTTAATTCTGTGGATTATGTCAGTGACCCTGGTTTTCTGTCTAATCCATTCTATTCTTTTTCGATCTCTCCTTGTTATACCTAGCATACTTAGCATACTTTGAATTCGTTTCCATTGAATTTTGAGTGACTTTAAGTTTCTTTATTCACTATTATCTTATTCTTTAATGTCCAAGTTTTGCAGCCGTATATTATGATTGGTAGGATTCACTCCCAAACAACAGAAAGATGAGACCAAAATTGATCAGCTCTTAAAAATGATGCAAAATTTAACGGAACAAACAAAATACCTAACCGAAGAGGTAAGAGGAATAAAAGAAGAACAACGAGAATACGAAAATGAAATCCGTGAATTGAAAGAAGAAATAAATGGATTCAAACAAAGTAACTAACAGCTAAAGAAAGAAAATAAAGAAATTAAACAGGAACTAAATATAGTAAAGATGAAGATAGAACAGCTCGAGAAAGAAAGAAAAGCTAACAATGTTATAGTCCAAGGACTGTCGATGGATACAAATGATCCAAATGAACTTAACAAGACCATGACTAATTTTATGGAAAAAGAATTGGGCATACAAGTAAAAATTGAAGAAGCTTACAAACTAGGTGAAAAAACATGTCTTATAAAAACAAAAGACAGAAATGAAAAAATAAAAATTATGCGGAATAAAAACAAACTAAGATCAACGAAACCAGAAATATACATTAATAATGATCTAACGCATGAAGAGATGAAGATACAACAGGAAATACGGAAAATTGGAAAATTAGAAAAACTTAAAGGTAAGAACATCCGAGTTGGCTATCAAAAATTAAATATTGACGGGGACATATGGAAATGGAATAAAGAAAAAAAAGAGTTGGAAAAAGATAACCAAGGGACGTCAAAAAACTGATACAACAAGAAATATCGGATATCCAACAAGAAACGAAATACGAAATGGCAAAGAAAAAGGATATGAATTCTCAAGAAAAAATAATAAAACATACGTACATAAAAAAACATAACAAAAAAATTAAAAAACACGAGCAAGTAAAAATAAGTACGTGGAACATCAGAACAATGCTTGAACCAGGAAAAATGCAAGAGATTGTCTCAGAGCTGGAAAGATACGGAATTGATGTTGCAGCAATTCAAGAAATTAGATGGGCAGGTCAAGGAGAAATAAATAAAAAAAATTACACATTACACTACTCTGGGCACGAAAAACAAGGTCAATATGGAGTTGCATTTATAACTACAGGAAAAATACAAAATAATATTATGCAATTTAAACCAATAAATGAGCGCATGGCATACCTGAGAATTAACGCCAAACCATTTAATATATCCATCATAAACGTATATGCACCAACTGAAAGTGCTGTAGCAGAGGAAAAAGATAACATCTATGAGAAACTGGAACAAGAAATTGAATCTTTACCCAAAGAAGACACAATTCTGGTAATGGGAGATTTTAACGCTCAGATAGGCAAAGAAGACTACATTAACCAAGTTGCAGGTAAATATACATTACATGAAAAAACAAATGATAATGGTCAAAGATTATGCAACTTAGCAACTAGCACCAATATGATTGTCAGTAGTACAAAATTTGCACACCCTGTATACCACAAAGTAACATGGGTCTCACCAGACCAAAAAACATGGTCCCAAATAGACCATATACTCATCACAAAGAGAAAGCAAACATCGATAACAGACGTGAGAACATACAGAGGTGCACATGCAGACACAGACCATTTCATGGTTACCGCAACGTTAAGACAAAAAGTCAAAAGAACGCTAAAAAACAAGACAACAAAGGACAAATGGTACATAGAAAAATTAAATGCTACAGATAGAAGAATTAAATATGCAGAAGATATAAGCAAAAAACTGAAGGAATACTGTGAACATACAGAGGATGTTGAAACAGAATGGAGCAATATAAAAAAATGTATAAATGAAACAGCTTCTGAACATGTAGGGATAGAGAGAAAGAACAAAAAAGAAGAATGGTATAATCAAGACTGTCATAACATGTTAAAAAAGAAGATAGAAATAAGACAAAGGTGGATCAGAACAAATAGACAAGAATATAAAGAAGAATACAACAAATTAAGGACAGAATGTAAGAAACAAATAAGAAAAATTAAACGAACCTGGTTAAATGATAAGATAAATGAAATAGAAAAAGAAAACACAAATAGAAACACAAAAGCATTTTATAAGAAAATTAGCGAGCAGAACAAAACCTTCAAAGGAAAGATAAAAGGCATAAAGGATAGAAATGGAAAAGTATCAGAAAATGACAAAGAGTTTAAAGAAATCTGGACTGATTATTTTAAAGAATTATTAACAGTACAAGAGGACGAAGACTTAAATGAAAATGTGGAAGAAGAGACCACGATGATAGAAACCGAGCTAGAAAAACCAACGAGAGATGAAGTTGAGGAAATTATAAACAGTAGTCGCAACGGTAAAGCACCAGGTATAGACGGTATAAACATGGAACTAATAAAATATGGTGGACATGAACTCAGAGAAAAAATATACCAATTAATAAAAGTCATATGGGACGAAGAAAAGATGCCAGAAGAATGGCACAAAGGACAAATTATCACAATCCATAAAAAAGGAGACCAACAAATGTGTAATAATTATAGAGGACTGACATTATTAAACACAGCGTATAAAATCATGTCAACCTTAATACAACGAAGACTGGCCAAAGCGACAACAAATATCATGGGACAGTATCAATGCGGATTTATTAGGGGAAAGTCAACAACAGATGCCATACATACGGTAAAGCAAATTATGGAGAAAGCTTATGGATATAAAATAGAAATTGAACTGCTTTTTATAGACTTCCAACAAGCATTTGATTCAATAAACAGAGCGAAATTACTTACAGCTATGAGAGAAATGAGAATACACAACAAATTAAGACGATTAATAAAAATGACAATGAGCAAAACCGTAGTAACTGTAAAAACACAAGAAGGAGACACAGAAGAATTTGTTATAAATAAAGGTGTACGTCAAGGAGATTCATTATCTGCAACTCTGTTTAATCTTGCCCTGGAATATATAGTCAGAAAAATCAACAAAGGTACACTTAGAACGAGAGAGGGACAAATAATAGCATATGCCGACGATATTGTGATAATAACAAAGAACAGAAAAAAAATGGAAAGTATGTTAAAAGAATTGGTAGCAGAAGGGAAAGTAATGGGATTAGTAATAAATCAAGAAAAAACAAAAATAATGAGATTTGACAAAAAATATGAAAACAAAAAGGTTAGACTGGGAGAATATATATTTGAAGAAGTAGAAAAGTTTAAGTATTTGGGAATATTATTAGCAAACAATGGAGAAAGGGAAACAGAAATTAAAGAAAGGATAATTACAGCAAATAAGACATACTATGCAAATAAAAAGCTTCTAAAAAATAAATTACTGAGCAAAAAATCGAAAATGAAAATATATAAAACAATAATTCGACCGACTATGATGTATGCTGCCGAAACCCTTAGCATGACAAAAAAACAAGAGGAAGACCTTAGAATACTAGAAAGGAAAATACTAAGAGCAATATTAGGACCAATAAAAATTAATGAAAACCAATATAGACAAAGAACGAATCATGAACTACTAAACGAAATTAAAGAGGATATAGTTTGTAAAATAAAACAGCAAAGGGCAAAATGGCTAGGACATATATGGAGATCAGGACCATCTACGACAATATTCTCAATATTGGAATGGACACCAGCTGGTAAACGAAGACGTGGAAGACCAAGATCTACATGGCTACAAGAAGTAACAAACGATCTCAACAGGGCGGGCGTACGACAATGGAGAGAAAAAACCAGAGATAGGAAACAGTGGAGAAAAATAACAAGAAAAATTAAATAAAGAAAATGAGGACTGATCTACCTCGTAAAATAGATCTAGAGAGCTTAAGCGGCGTAACCTCGTACGGGGTGTTTAGCCACAATATATATATATAATATATATATATATATATATATATATATATATATATATATATATATATATATATATATATATATATATATATATATATATATATATATATATTTTGCCAGTGATGACCTAAGGCGCAGAAACCCTAACACAAGAACAACAGTGAGTAAACTACAAGTTGCGGAAAGGGCAATGGAGAGAATAATGTTAGGGATTTCTCTACGTGATAGAATACCCAATGCTACTTTATGCAAAAGATCAGGAGTAGCAGACGTTTTTGAAAGGATAACAACACTAAAGTGTTTTTTGCAATGGAGACTCCGATTAGAAGCTAATAGAAATAGAGGTCGACCACCGAACGAGATGGACAGATGATATAAAAAGAGTGACTACAAATTGGATTTAGGTTTCTCTATCCCTCTACTTCACTTTTGGACTCAAGCCCAGGCTGCTTTTGCTCGGGGAATGAAAGCCACCCCTTCTCGGGTCTGAAAAAACATACGTTCCAAATAAGTCCGGAAATGGATAAATCGACTAATTTTAAGCAACTTTTTTTTACTAAGTCAAGACATTTTCAGTTATTTGCGAGTAAAAAAGTTGATTTTTCAAAATAAAAACCACGTTTTCAGACGGTTTTAACAAATAACTTAAAAAGTAAGTTTTTATCGAAAAAATATTGTAAGCTTATAAACAAACAAAAAATGGTGAACTTATGAAGTCTGTAGACCCAGTACAAGCAGAGTTGTATCTCATAAAAAGTAGGTTCCTATTTGTCAAATTCCAAATCGAATATTTTTATATGCAATAACCAAAAAATAAAGCACTTTTGGGGAAAACTCATCAAAACTTTTCAAAAGTATTTGAAAAAAGCTTAATTTTTAATTTATTAAAAAAGTTTCTATCATCAAAACTAAGCCAGTTACGCTCAAAATAAAGTTGGTACCTTTTTTTTTGATAAAAACATCGTTAAAATCACCCACTAATTAGCACTCCCAATAAAATTAGTTGCTACTGCTTTATATTTTGTTTATTTATATATTGTTTATATGATCTGTAAGCTTGACTCATTCTAAGTGCTTATTTTTGGAAAAATTTGGTTTTAAATTAAAGGAAAATTTTTTTAAATTTAAAAAATTCTTTTTTTTTTCAAAATAACTTAAAAAGTATTACTGATACGAAACGTCTTGAACAGTAAAAAAATATAGGTTTTGTTTTTATAAACATTTTGGATTTTTTGTTTTTCTGTAACATAAAAAGTGGTTAAGCTATTGCTGTTCAAACTTTGCATGGACTCGTAACAAGTGCTCATTGCCCTCATGGACCTCATTGCCCTTAAAAAACCTGCAAAATAGTTTTTATAAGTATCTCATAGATTGAAAGCTAACCGAGTTATGAGAAAAAACCAATCATATATTTTAGGATATATCAGAACACGTATACTGGAGTATTGTAAGATTGTAACAAAATGTGCTATATAAGGCATAAGGCACATATAAACTTTTACCCATCCTTCCAAACTAATGAGGGTTGTTTTCTAAGTTTGTAACGATAAGACTACCAAAGAGAATTGAAGCACTATTGTAAAAACAATACCTCAATCAACCATGGGAGCTTATCGTCTATGCCTTGCCTAGCTCAGTATCTCAAGGGTGAGTTCGTCTTGTCTTAAAATAGGGATTGAACCTGAGTTCTCAGTTGATAGCAAATAAAATAAATTTTAACCAAACATATTTATTTAAAAGAATAAAATAAAAACACAATAATTAACCCTGCCAAAGCTTAACAATCGATGTAATACTTATTGCTTCCTTCGATGGGCTACTTGCGTGCTCTAGCTGCTAGGTCCTCCAATTAAATGTTGTAGTTCTGGAGAGCTGAAGTTACATGTGGTCCTATGTTCTGATTAAATTGTCCAGTAGAAATCCAATAAAGCCAACAACGTTGTCAATATGCCAATAAATCCAATAAATAAATGCCAAATAAAATTGTAATTAAATTATTATTCCCAATAAACCCAAGCGAATTTGTAGATCGTAAAATGAGTCTAAAAAATAATATTCCCACTACATTAGAACATTTAACTGACAGAAAGTGGGAGACTAAAATGAAGTTAGCACAGATGTCACAGGATGTTGCTATTTCATGTAATTAGTTTGTCTGTCAACACAGAACACAAAGAGAGAGGGTGAATATTTATTCTACGTGGCAGAAAGAGAGAGTAAATAATGACAGAGAAAGAAATAAAAACGGGGGAAGAAATTGAGGAACAGAGAGGGCGCCAACTACTTTTTAAATAAAAATAGTAAAATTAAACTAAAGGTAAAGAAATTAATAAATTAATAAAAAAATTAAAATGAAATAATTATTTAAATATAAATTAATAGAGATGTGGCGTTTATAACGTTACAAGTTAATAAATAAATTCATATTAATTAAAAAAAAACTATTTTATTTATAGTTTTAATAAAAATAAAAACTACTATTCGAATTTCTTCTCACGGGTTGGTTGTTTTAAGGATAGGAATTATGTGGTAAAAAGTTGAAACAATAAAGAAATCTGAATTTAATGTCACAGTATAACTAAATAAGTTCGAATCGCTTGAATTTACAATTGTATAATTATTTTCTAATACGGATCGTTTTTATTCCTAAAAAATAAAAAGCAACCAAAGGCACAAGTTCAAAAGTGGAGTGGAATGTAAGTAAAACCTAAATCCAAATTTCCATGCAAATCAATAGAGACAAAGTATTCAATGACATTATTTTAAGTATAACTTATCTAAGGGGTGAGATTTAGAGGTTAAACTGTGATAAAATCTTAAATTATATTGTTTAATGTTAATTGAAATTCGTTCATTTCATTAAAAAATAAATTTTTATGGGTTTTTATGGCTAGTTCTCACCCCTAAAAAGATAAAAAGCAACCAACGACACAAGTTCAAAAGTGGAGTGAAAGGTAAGCAGAAACTAAATCCAAATTTTCATGCAATTCGGTGGTGACACGGAAAATTACAAGGTATCGTCATATTTCACGTTTATTTACTGGTCTACTAGCCAGGTTGTGCGAACCCGGTGTGCAAAAAAGTAAAATATTGGGAAAACATTATTTAAAACCCTCATCATCAATTAGCCTATATTTGTCTACTACTGAACGTAAGCCTCCCGTAAAAGTTTTCAACTATTTCTATTTTGAGCTTCTTGCATCCAGTTTGTGGTGATGCGCTTGATATCATCCGTCAATCTAGTCGGTGGTCGTCCTTTGCTTCGGTATGCATCTTGCCTTGGTCGCCATTCCAGAATCTTTCTCGTCCATCTATCATCCGTTAATCTGGTAACATGTCCGGCCCAAGCCCATTTAGTAATAACTATTTTTTCAACTGCATCTGTGACTCCTGTTCTTCTTCTTATTTCTAGATTTGGTACTTTATCTCTGATGGTAGTACCTAATATTGACCTTTCCATAGCGCGTTGTGTAACTTCTAATTTTATCTTTTGTTCTTTTTGCCAGAGTCAGTGTTTCTGCACCATATGTAAGAACCGGTAAAACGCACTGGTTAAAAAAAAACCTTTCTTTTTAAACAAACTGGGATACTAGACTTGAAAATGTTTTTCAATCTACCAAAGGCAGCCCATGTGAGACCTTTGTATTTCAGTTGTCTGATTATCTCGGTCTAAGCGCATCTCATGCCCTAGATAGTTGTAAGCTATTACTTGGTCGATGCTATGGCTTTCAATCAGAATTTTACCGCTGACTACAAGGTTGGTCATAGATTTTGTCTTTGAGGTGTTAATTTTAAGACTAATTGTTTTTAACACTTTATAGAGCGTGTGCAGCATTTTTGTAGCTTTTTTAACTCTATCAGATATTAAAACGATGTCATTGGCAAATATTAGGTGGTTCAGATCTTCCCCATTAATATAATTAATTATTATAATATTAATTCATATATTATTATTAATTCATATTAATATTATTCCATATTAATTCCAATATTATCCTCTCGTTCCATTTGCTTGAACTTATATTCAAGAACAGCTGTAAACAATTTAGGGAAGATAGTATCACCCTGTCTAATTCCACGTTCTATTCGAAACTTCTTGGTATCTTCATGAAGGCGGACACAAGCGGTACCAGTTTCGTAAATACTTTTAATTAAGGCGATATATCGGTAGTAAATGCGGCAGTCAGCCAATGCTCGAAGCATTTTATGATGATCTATAGTAACGAACGCCTTTCTATAATCTACGGATTTAAGAAAGATAGGCTTGTTATACTCTGTACACTTTTCTATTAGCGTTTTTATAACCTGTAGATGATCATTTGTGCCGTATCTGGAGCGGAACCCAGCCTCTTCACAAGATTGGTACCTATCCCGTTTGTTCACAAGCCGTTTTGTTATCATCTTCCCTATTTAAAACTCTATTTAAAACAAAAAAATATTTTAAACATGGCAATAAACTTGGAACAATAACAATAAAGACAGAAGAGAGCAAATAATATTTACCTGTATCCGCATTGGCCATACACGACTTATACATGACTATTTGTTACATTTCTAACTAGAAATCTTTACTGGAATCTTTACAGAGTTAAAAGTGAACACGCTGACTATGTGAAAATCATGCGTGTAGTACGGCAAGGCTGTATTTTGTCTCCTCTAATCTTCAATCTGGACTCTAAAAGAATATTTATCGCAGCTTTACACGAAACTGAAAAAGGTATTACTACTAAATGGTTATCGACGAAACAACATTATATATGCAGATGACACTATAGTATTTGTGGACAACTTAGAAAACAACCTACAAGTTTTTATCAACAAAATCACGTATTACAGTCAACAATATGGACCCAATATAAACGTTATGAAGACAAAGCTTATGGTAATTAGCAAGAAAAAGATAACAGAAGGTCAACTCTACGTCAACCAATCCCTTGTAGAAAGAGTAACGCATTACAACTACCTCGGCACCATAATAAATGAAGAATGGACCAACAACCAGGAGATTAGAGCACGCATCGGAAAAGCTAGATCCACCTTCAATCGGATGGATGCTCTTCTCTAAGAGATCAGAGTTCACAACCTCTCTCTTAATACCAAATTAAGACTATAACGATGCTACATCTTCTCTGTCCTTTTTTATGGTGTTAAATCGTGGACCTTGAACGAAGATATGTGCAGAAAACTGGAAGCATTTGAGATGCGGCTATATGGGAGAATACTTAAGATCCCGTGGACTGACTGAGTTACAAATGAGGAGGTCCTCAGAAGAATGAATAAGAACCGAGAGGTACTGACCACCATCAAATCTCGAAAATTACAATTCTCCGGACATATTATGCAAAATGAATCAAGATATGCTCTCTTTCAAGCCATCCTGCAAAGAAAAATATTTGGAAAACGAGGTCCAGGAAGAAGAAGAACATATTGGTCAGAGAACCTCAGAATCTGGTTCAATACAATATCTGTTTGCCATAATGATCGCCAATATTCGTAACGGATAGGCACATCATGAAGAAGAATTTGTTACATCGCAAAAAAAGCAGTGTGTTAAGTTTGAAACAGTGTTCCAACGGAAAACATTTTTTAATACAGTGTCAAAAATATAAGAGTCAACGAAAGAAATAAAACATACTTCCTAAAAGATGTCCTCGAAGAAAATACAGACACTCAAAACATATGTTCTTTTCTTAAAGACTGTCAATTACTTCAAAAGATCTAAAACACATATCAATACACATATTATAAACTTATCTATATACAATATTTATTTCAACTGTCATGCTAATGACTCTGCTTGGCTGATGTTTTATCTTAATATTATGTTTTAACCTTTTACAAGATTATCTTTTACAAGAGTAATCTTGTAAAATTACTCTTAACATTTAACATTTAACATTTTTAAACATTTTTAAAAGACACAAACCTATAAAATTTAATGCGAAATAATTATGTTTAATTTAAAATTACCACCTATGAAAAAATATAATAATCGTGGCAAATATTAAAAACAAGGTCGCGCTTAATATTATAATAATGACAATTATAATTGTCGTTGGCTCCTAGACTATTCAATTTTGAATTTAGCGCCGTATGACAGCTTGATTGACAGTATCGGCCACACTCGCTTGTTATTCTAATTTCATAGTTAACAGGTTGACTGCCTATATATAAACAAAAAAAATTGGCCTAAACGCCAAGTATATATTAATTACAAACATGTCTTTCTAAAATAATTACTCTATATTTGAATAAAAAAAAATTCAGAATAGTGAAAATTTTTCAAAAAAACCACTAGCGGGCGTATGCGCCCGCCCGGGCACAGGCGACATATTTATGCCAGTGGTGCCAGCGGGCGTCATACTGGCGGTCGCTTTACTCGAGTCGGAACTTGTCAAGCAGACAAGTGCCAATCTATTTAGTTTAGCTTTGACTGTTGTTTGATGTGCGTGTTGTGCAACAATGAGTAAGCGAAGCAGAAAAATTGTCGAACTTGCTTTGAAAGATGCTGAAATGTCAGGTAATAACGATATTCATTTTTGAAGTAGATATAAATCTTTTGAAATCTACCGATTTTAAATTTTTTTTCGTAGTTCACTATATTTCGTATTTTTTATTATTTCAGGTGACGAATCTGACCCCTTTAGTTCACTTGATTCCGATCTTGATCCCATGTTTTTGCCAACTAGTGATGAAGAAATATTATCCAGTTCCGATTTCTCAGATATAGAAGCATCTTCAGACATGTTTTCTCCGAAGATAGCATTGTCCAAAGCCAAAGCAAATATCAAACGGAAATTGCAAACAACTAAAATCAGTTCAAAGAAATTATGTACGAGGAATGTTCTGGATCAGCCAAGCTGTTCTACATCACTCTTGCCCAATGATGCCTCACAGGAAGAAATAGAAGATGCTGACGCTACAGCCAGCATTCCATTTGATTCTATAGAAACAAACGACAATAGGTTATCTAAAGCTTTGGAACGGGAACGGGACAATATTTCACCTGAACAATTGGAAGAATTCTTTGATATCGAAACCTTAGCTCAAACTCAATTATCAGATACTGACGATATACAGGAAAATGAGGTTGGAGCTAATCAAAATATTCTAGAACATACTTGGAAGCAGCCAATTGGAAATCATCACGAATTTGAATACTCTGCAGAAGATGGACTATGTGGCAATTATGCTGCAATACTTATAAATGATTTATCGCCTTATAAGTGTTTTCGTACTTTCGTTGATGATAAAATTATTGATGAGCTTGTAAATCAAACAAATTTATATGCAACTCAAATATTGTGTGATACCAACGATGTAACCAAAGATTCAAGACTACACAGATGGGTTCCAACCGACAAAAAAGAAATGATCAGATTTATTGGGATAGTAGCTTACATGGGTCTGGTAAAAATGCCTTCTTTGGAAAAGTATTGGAGCAACGACGACCTATATAAAAATGTGGTTATACCAAAAACCATGTCCCGAAATAGATTTCAGCTGCTGCTTAGAATGTGGCACTTCTCAGATAATAAAAGTTGCCCAGAAGGAGATCGATTATTTAAGGTGCAGCCACTAGTGGAAAAACTTATCAAAAATTTTCAAAAGGTTTATACTCCAGGTCGAACATTTTGTATAGATGAGTCTATAGTTCCATTTCAAGGACGATTGATATTCAAACAATATATTCCCCAGAAAACGCACAAATACGGAGTAAAACTTTTTAAATTATGCAGCGGCAATGGGTATACATGGAATCTACGAATATATGCCGGAAAGGAAAAAAAGGAGGGCAACGCTTCTATACCAACTAACATTGTCCTTAACCTCTCAAAGGACCTACTAAATTCAGGACGAACTATTATTGCTGACAACTATTATACAAGTCTTGAACTAACAAATATTTTGTTGGATAATAGAACACATTACATCGGTACATTGAGAGCTAACCGGCGTGGAAATCCAAAAGATGTCATACTCAAAAAGTTAAAAAGGGGGGAAGTATTTGGACAGGAAAACGAAAAAGGTGTCTGCGTCCTGAAGTGGAAAGATAAAAGGGATGTTCTTCTTCTCACCACTAAGCACACTACAGAAACCGTAGCCATACAGCGACGCAGTGGTATGGTTCATAAACCGAAGGCAATAATTGAATACAACAAAGGAAAGTCATCGATTGATCAATCTGATCAGATGACCTCTTATAATTCATCTTTACGAAAATCACTAAAGTGGTATCGAAAATTAGCGATAGAATTCATTCTGGGGACAGCGGTTGTAAATTCTCACATAATATATAACCAGCTTGCTGACAAAAAAATTAAAATTACAGAGTTTCGTCAAGATTTAGTGAGATCCCTACTAACTTATGAAGAGACAAATAATGAAAATGAAACAACAGAAACATCCAAAAAATCGGCACAATTTCATAAGCTGCTTAAAAAAGAAGGGCCTTTTAACAAAGCGAGAAAATATTGTAAAGGCTGTTATGCAAAAAAACTTCGTGGAGAAATATCCAAAAACCATGTAAAAAAAGTGGTGACCTATTGCGATATCTGCGAGGGAAAGCCTCATTTTTGTTTAGATTGTTATAATATACATTCGAAGTAGTTATATTTATTTGTTTATAGTATACTGTAGCCTTTTTTTCTTGTTGTGTGTAATAGAAGTACTTTAATTTTTTATTAAAAAATAAAAAAATAAAAATTGCAGTTTTCTTCAATATTTGTACAGCAATTCTAAAACTCGCAATTATATGCGATCCTTGTATGCCACAGCGGTCGTATACTATATCTAAATCCATTCTAAATACGACCGCTGGCAAGTCAAGACTTAAAATTTTGTTGAGTGCATAGCGGGCGTATACGCCCGCCGGGGCATATTGGGAAAATTACGAAGCGGGCGTATACGCCCGCCGTGGCAGTCAACCTGTTAATTTTGAAAAAAACTTGTCTAGAAATTCAGTTGCACGCAAATTGGTTTTAAGTGTTAAAGTGAGGTGAAATTCATATAATGTAATTTTTTTCCTTGACTCTTTTTGAGGAATAATGTTAAATGTTTATAAATAGTGTATTTATCGTTAGAGATTTTTCCGATTTGGTAAGTTAAGATTTAAACAACAAGTTTTATTTTAAATTTAAGACTTAACTATGGTATAATTGATTTTTAATTTAAGTCTAATTAGTTATTAATTAATTTTTTTGCCGATTTTTTGCATTTGATTGTTCTTAAAACTAACTAATTAGACTACTCACAGGGAAAATTCTGTGCTCGAAAACGGTGTTTTGGTTGGTTGATGAATCATTGAAATTCTCTTTGACATAATAAGTAATTATCTTGTTAATTTGATTATTCTTGGTGTGATTTTATTTATTGGGTCTACTGTTATTTATGACTAAAATATTCCAACATAAAACATATTAGTCATACTTATAGAAAATATGTTACTCGAACACATTATGGGCCAATCGTAGCTTCTAAATAATTTCCAATAATAAATAGACAGTTCTTACAAATTTATTGTTATTATCAATTTAATAAATAGTTTTGCTGTCATTTTTTAATTTCCTTTCTTTTTATATCTTTTATTTGTTCTTAGAAAAGCTTATGTTGGGTTTAAAATATCGCAATATGTAGAATATTTCTTTGTTAGACTTTAATTGCTGTTGATCCAGTCATAGAATACAATAGATAAACCGACCTAGTAACGGCCCAGTTTAGAAATATTTGACTTTAGACGTAAAAATTAAGTTAACGAAATAATAGAGAAACTGAATTTCAAGTATATTTGATAGCTTGACGTTTTCTTTATTAAAATAATTAATAAAACTAAAAAATGTGTTTTTTATTCGCCAAAACAAAAAATAGTTTTCACTAAAATGCACCAAATTTTGCAGATTAAGTTGAAAAATTAATTGTAATTCCTTGTCCAATATCTTGGCCCTAAGTGTGTTTCGCAGTTTTCCAAAGGCTGCCCACGCTAAAGTAATTCGTCTTTGGATTTCGCATATTTGGTTATCCCTTTTTTTTGAATTCTTATTTCGTGACCCAAATACGTATATTTCTCCACCAGTTGTACCACTTTGTTTTTAATAGTTAAATGATTATTGGGGACTATCTTTCTCATAAACTTAGTTCTGGATAAGTTCATTTTGAAGCCCACCTTCGAACATGCAAAGTCCAATTCATTTAATTTATCTGTGGCTTCCTCTAAATTATCTGTTATAAGGACAATGTCGTCTGCGAAACGGAGATGGTTAAGTTTATGTCGTCGCCCTCCATGTGTCTGTCACTGTGGTCCCAATTGACCATCTTAAAAGCATACTCTAATGCCGTTATGAATAATTTCGGTGACAATGTATCTCCTTACCTTATCCCACGTTTTATTTTTATTGGTGGGGTTTTATCGCATATCTTAACAGTCATAGTTGCATTTTTCTAAATATTGTAAATAAGTTCACTATACCTATGGTCAATCCTGCTGTCATTCATTGCTTCTATAAGGCTGTCTATTTCGATCCTGTCGAACGGACAAGAGGTTTGTTGTATTCTATAGACTTTCAATCAGCGTCTTTACTGTATGGAGGTAAAGGTCATTGGTACCATAATTTGATTGGACTCCTGTCTGCTCTCTCGGTTGGTAGAAATCTAATTTTTTCTCCAATCTTGATTTCACTAACCTAGTGAAGAGCTTGTATATGTAGTTCAACACGCTAAAGATCTATAATTCTCTATGTCCGTCCTATCTCCTTTTTTTATGTAAAACAATAGTTACAGAATTGTTTCATTTTTTTGGGCACCTCTCTTTTCTAAACAGTTTTCCTAATTAATAATACAATTCCATCCTCTCCTGGGGCTTTGTTATTTTTCATTTTTCTTAACGCCTGTCGAATCTCATCTACTTTTATTTCTGGCATTAGTTCAGAACCTTAATTCATGATCTTCTTTGGAATGGCTGTTTATATTCCTGTTAGATCTTCTCGTCTACTTTCATATAATTCCTCGTAGAACTATTCAACGACCTGTAATAACTCGTCTCTACGTGATATTATTTTGTTTTGCTTGTTTCTTAATTTATGAATTTTACATTTTCCCATTCGTTAGCTTTCTATGTAGAACTTTTAAGCTATTATTTTCCTGTATGGTACGTTTAATATATTCGGTTTTAAATTTTCTTAAATCTCTCCTGATTGTATTTGAAACAATTTTATTAATTTCTCTTAGAGTGTGGTTGTCTGCATTCTCATAGTTTCTCATTTGTCTTCTTTGATCTAGCAGCGTTTCAGTATGATGCAATTATTCAAATCGTCAAGATCGTTCTTGGTGGTTTCATGCAGGAGTAGCTTATTATTGATATGGGCCTGATATTGGTTGATATCTAATGGGGCTGTCCAGATACCATGAGATTTATTTTTAATCATTATGTTTTTTTCTCTTTTTGTGTTGATTTGAACTTTCGTTTGTATCATTCTGTGGTCACTGCTTGTGGTGAATTTGTTGAGTACCGTTACATCTTTAATTATTTGTTTCAACCGTTTTAACAGAGAATTCAACCATGGAGACAGACTCACAGAAAAAGTGGAGAATACAATTGAAAATAAAGAGGTGATGCTGGGATCCTTTTTGGATGTATAGGGGACTGTGGAAAATACTTTAATAATACCTATAACTATATTTAGTTATAGCCCCGAGACGTAAACCAATCGAATATATTTTTTTGAACTGGATAGGATTTTTGTTCAGGAATAGTGTTGTAAATACTACCATCCTTGGAGAGACCGTGTTGGCCCAGTTGTCAGAAGATGCTGACCACTGCTGTGGAATCTGGCGATAGACCGACTCATTATTAACCGTTTTGCGTCCACTGCTGAACATAGGCCTTCCGTAAATAATTCTATTGCATCCAATCTTGAGCACCCTGAATCCAGTTGTGCTGGATGCGCTTGATGTCGTCTGATCATCTTATTTAAGGACGTCCTTAATTACTATAAGCATCATGTCTAGGTCTTCATTCTAAAATTTTCTGATTTTGGCAGCATATCCTGCCCAGTTCCATTTTAGCGTTGTAATTCTTTTAACTGCGTCCGCAATACCAGTTTTTTTCCTTCTTCTTCTTCCTTCTCGTATGTAGGCTTTAAAGCCTGTTTTTCTTTAATATTCTTCTTCTTCTTTGGGTGCCGTCTTCAATGAAGGTTGGCGATAACCTCAGCAAACTCATTTCTGTCTTTGGCTTTTCTTATTAAAGATTGAGAATCCAAACCAGTCCACTCACGAATGTTCTTCAACCAGGACGCCTGCCGTCTACCAGGACCACGTTTTCCTTCTACCTTCCCCTCTATAAGAAGCTGCAGTAGCTGGTATTTCTCATTTCTGTATATGTGTCCCAAATATGAGGTTTTCCGTGTTTTCATTATTTTTAAGAGTTCTCTGTCGGTACCCATCTTGTGTAGGACCTGCTCGTTGCTCATATGCGCTGTCCAGGGGACAGCCTTCGAAATATCCACATTTCAAAACTTTCCAAACGCCTGAGTGAGTTGATTTTGAAGGTCCAGGCCTCCATTCCATATAGTAAGGTGCTGTAAACGTAACATTTCAGCATTCGATATCGGATTTTGAGATTGAGTGTTTGGGACGTAAACATTTGTTTAATTTTTAAAAAGACATTTCTAAGGTGCTGTAAACGTAACATTTCAGCATTCGATATCGGATTTTGAGATTGAGTGTTTGGGACGTAAACATTTGTTTAATTTTTAAAAAGACATTTCTTGCTTGTTCAATTCGCGATTTTATTTCTATGTCTGGATCTATATCTTTCGTTATCCAGCACCCTAGATATCGAAATTTCTCGACATTTTCGATAATGTTACCATTCACGTTTAAAGCCATGGGTGGATGGATGGATGTTTTGGAGACAATCATTGTTTTTGTTTTCTGGACGTTAATGCTGAGGCCGTATTGTTCTCCGATCGATCTGACGCGATCGGAGAACGAAGAGTGTCTGGAGATCCTGTGCGTTCTCTGCAATTAGGACCGTGTCGTCGGAGTATTGTACATTATTTAGAACTCTGCCGTTAATTTTCAAAGCAAATTCTGCAAAGATTTCTTCCTTCTTTAATATTAGCCTCCTAAATTATTGCACCATTATTCTACTAATGTGATCGTTCCACTCCTGTTTCCGTTTTGTCATTCATCCATTTATGTCTTCTACATTGCATGCCCTTCTTATGTTTTCGCATCTCTACCTATCCGACAGACTTTTCCCCTGATAATCGTCGGAGTATTTTCATCTCTGTTGTTTCTAGTAGTCATCTCGATTTAAATGTGTCAGGTCCTGTCTCCGCCGTGTATGTTAATATAGCTGTAATTGATTATAGATTCTTGTTTTTGTGTCTTGTCTTCGGTGTTTGTTCTTCCAAATTGTGTCATTAAGAGATCTCGCCGCCTTACTTGCTTTTAAGCTTTGTTGTCGTACTTTTTCCTTAACATCCTCGTAACTAGTTATATTTATTCCCAGATATCTAAACATCGCTTCCTGCTTTAATTTTCCCATCAATTTCGATTTTACATCGTTGTGGGCATTTCAAAGTTCTCATACATTTGGTTTTTTCTGCTGATATTATGATATTGGCTATTGTATTGAAGATGTGTGTTAATCTTTGAAGCTCATCTTCTGTTTTGGCGATTAATGAGGCTTCGTCTGCATAACATAATATTTGAATTTCCTTGTTCCTCATTCTGTAACCATGACCTTTACATATTTTTTCGCCCATTAATATATTAAAGAGAAGTGGGCTTAACGAGCCACCCTGTCTGACTCAGCTTTGTACTGGTATACAGTGTGTTAGTTTTCCATTTATCTTTACCTGTATACGATTATGCAAGTAGATGTTTTCGATGGTTTGTATAATATTGATTGGTATTGTTAAGTTTATATAGTTCTAATTTATAGTTCTTTATTCTAATTTATTGTCTATATTCTAATTTATTAAAACTCACGATAACTAATTACTAATTTATTAAATAGCTTATTAAATACAAATTTATTTGTTACGTTTCGTTACAAGTAAACCGCGTTTCCCGATCTTCTTATGACTGACTTCACAAAATAAAAATGTGTTGTTTATATACACAACTGTTGTCATCTCGAAAATTCGGCGGCCTTCTACATTATAATGGAATAATCTCGTATTTTGGTGAAGGCGCTCGACTCGTTTTTCAACCTCGAGACGTGGATGACTCACTAAAATTAGGGTCTAGAGATTTCTGTAAACAACTGGTATCGAAGCTCAGGTAGATTTTGACCTACAAATTACGAGAATCAATAAAAAAGAATTAGTCATAAAATATTTACAGTTCTATATGCCATAACATTTAAAATCGTAACATTGCCCCCCTCTTAAAAGATGGTTCCTCCTGGAACCTTGTCGGGACTGGAACTGGAACGACATGCTGATATCGGCAACTGGACCCTCTTTTACAACTTCCAGTTGTATAGAAATGACAAGGGACGGTTTTCTCTCCGCAGCAGTAACTATGCGGATTGCAACAGACTAACACCTGGACTTCGGTGTCTTTAAAGATTTCCTCCACCATGTTTTGTATAACCCTCCAATCTAATTGGCGGCACTCCAACTTTGGCATGGCTAACTTTTGCACGTCGGACTCTAGTACGTGCTCTCTCAACTGAAGTAAGGCTTTCCATACATCTCGGTAGGTAGGTTGGTCACGGGCAGTGTCTTTTGTTACCAGGTAGAAAAGGTAACGTGATGCATCTTGAAGTTTCAAGGTTTTACCAGGAGCTGGCACTTGGCATTGAAGTTCTGCAACTCGACCAAAGTTCCTTCGAAAGACGGATGCCAACCCTGGTGCATCTTTGATACTGGCCGGGATGGTAAGGGCCAGTGAGTAGTCATCGGGAAGCGCGAGTAGATCTTGCCTTTCTTCAGTGGTAACACCATGTCTTGCTTTACCGGTACCTCCATAGGCACCCATGAATTCCTCAAACGTGAGGTCAGACACATCTTGGACTTGGTTTACTTCCACTTCTTCATCTACGTCGTGGTCACCCTCGAAAGACGCCAACCGGTTATGGTGTACTATCATCGGCTTTCCTCTCGGAATCTTGCTTATTCGGTAAATAACATCATTGATCTTCTCCATAATGAGGTATGGACCTTCCAAAACTGCTGCAATTTGGGAGAACAACCTTTTCGCTTTTTGGGGTTATAAAGCCAGACTTTATCGTTCTTCTTAAAACACCCCTTTTCGGCTTGCGTATCGTACCGTTTCTTCATTCGGTCACTAGCGATCTGGAGATGGGAACGGACCAACTCGTGTACATCGTCTATTCTTCTTCGTAATTCGATCACATAATCTTCACCTGCTACATCTTCTCCAGGTCGACACCCAAAATCTAGATCACAAGGTAGTCGCATCTCGCGTCCGAATAGGACTCTGGCTGGTGTCTGGCCTGTTGATTCATTAACAGCAGATCTGTAGGCCATTGTGAAGAACGGGAGATATTGGTCCCAGTCTCGCTGATGATCGGACACCATCTTTGTCAAATACTTGCCAACTGTTCTATTCATTCGTTCTACCATACCATCCGATTGCGGATGATAAGCCGTAGTTCTTGTTTTCTTCATACCTAGTCTATCACATATTCCTTGGAATAAATCGCTTTCGAAGTTCCTGCCTTGGTCACTATGGATCTCCAAAGGCACTCCAAATCGGCTGATATATTCTTGGATCAACTTATCTGCAACGGTGGCCGCCTTCTGGTCTGGAAGTGCGTAAATCTCGACCCACTTAGTGAAGTAATCCATTACTACCAACATGTACTTGCCTCCATTATCACTTTCTGGAAATGGCCCAGCAATGTCCAAAGCTATTCTTTCAAACGGGCTTCCAACATTATATTGTCTCATAGGAGCTCTCCTTTTTCGATAAGGCCCGTTACTCGTAGCACAAATAGTACATTTCTTACACCAGTCTTTTACATCGTCGGAACTGTTCATCCAATAAAACCGTTCCCGAATTCGCTGAAGGGTCTTCTTTACACCAAAATGCCCTCCTGATGGACTGTCGTGTAACTGACGAAGTACTTCGGCTATTCTGCTCTTTGGAATCACCAACTGTCTTCTCTTCTCTGAACCGTCATCATTTTCCAGGACTCGTTTGAGCAAGCCATCTTCCATGATAAATGAGTCCCACTGGGCCCAATATGTCTTAACTACTGAGCCTAGGTTCGATATTTCTTGCCAAGGTGGTCGACGGTTTTCCTCTTTCCATTTTCGGATTTTCTGTATAACTGGATCTCTCTCTTGTTCATTCCCTGATCTTGGTAGGCGTCCAGTCGTCGTTGATCACCGTCGTTCTTAGCACTGCTGCTTCCTTGGATTCCGTTTTGTTGCAGTGGGAACATTCTGCTGGGCATGGCCTTCTGGAAAGAGAATCAGCGTTTCGGTGGCTAACTCCGGCCCGGTGCTCAATCTTAAAATCATATTCTTGGAGTCGTTCGATCCACCTGGCTATCTGACCCTCTGGATTCTTAAACTGCATCAACCACTTAAGGGCGGCATGGTCGGTTCGGATTAAAAACTTTCTTCCATAGAGGTATTGATAGAAGTGCTCTACTGATTTCACTACTGCCAGAAGTTCTCTTCTCGTGACGCAATAATTTCGCTCAGGTTTTGAGAGAACTTTACTAAAATATCCAAGGACTCTTTCCTGTCCTCCTTGAATCTGAGACAGCACTCCTCCAATTCCCACATTACTTGCATCTGTATCTAAGATGAACTCTCCTTCTGGCAGTGGATACCCTAAAATTGGTGCTGTGATTAAATGCTTTTTTAAGGTTTCAAAGGCATTCTGGCAGTCTACATCCCAGCGGTATTCTCTTGCTTCCTCTGTAAGTCGCGTTAATGGTTTAGCGATATCTGCAAACTTCTTAATAAACCTCCGGTAGTAAGTACACAGTCCCAGAAAACTTCTCACTTGATGTTTGTCAGTTGGTTTTGGCCATTCCTTAATAGAATCGATTTTTCCCTTATCCACGGCCACTCCTTCTTTACTGACTATATGACCCAGATAATTGACTTTACCTTGAAATAGCTGGCACTTCTTGGGGTTTAACATCAATTGGGCAGCTTTAAGTCGATTAAAAACGTTTTCTAAATTCTTCAGATGGTCTTCAAATGTCTTCCCCAAGACGATTATGTCGTCTAGATAAACTAGGCATGTTTTCCAAGATAACGCTCTCAACACATTTTACATAAGCCTCTCAAATGTCGCAGGAGCGTTACAAAGTCCAAATGGCATAACGTTGAATTGCCATAATCCAGATCCTGTGGTGAAGGCTGTCTTTTCTTTATCTACCGGGTCCATTTCTACCTGCCAGTATCCAGACTTCAAGTCCAAAGTAGAAAATAATTTACTTCCAGCCAATGTGTCTAATGTGTCATCGATCCGAGGCAGAGGATAACTATCTTTCTTGGTAACGTTGTTCAGAAAACGGTAATCCACACAGAACCTCGTTGTTCCGTCTTTCTTCTTAACCAGGACTACCGGAGAGACCCATGGGCTCGTAGAAGGTTCTATCACCCCGTCTTTCTTCATTTCCTGAACAATCGTTTCAGCTTCCTCTCTTTTCGCCTGTGGTAATCGTCGAGCTGTTTGACGAATTGGCTTAGCATTACCAGTATCAATTCTATGCTTAACAACGGTAGTTCTTCCCGTCTTTCCTCCTTTCGGTACGAAAATATCACGATACTGCCGAAGAAATTCCCTTAATTTCCTTTTCTCAATATGATTCAGAGACTGTCCAGTAACTGCAACCATTTGATCAAATTTGTCGTTGGAATTATCAGACGTTGTCGTCTGACGGATTATGGATGTCACAGGTACACAAGTTCCTACTTTTGTCTCTTTCTTGATGGTCACTGGGTAGTCATTGACATTGATAAGTCTAACAGGAATTTCTTTAGCCGAGGTCACCAATTCCTTTCCAATTATGATTCCACGGCCAACTTCGTCGTCATGGTTCCAAGGCTCCATCATAACAGGTGTCCCTTCGTCCACAATTCCCTGTAGCCGCGCTACTATGATTGTTTCACTTCTCGCAGGCACGACTGTATCTTCTTTAACGGCTGCTTGCATAGTGTTGTCATCATGTGGATGGAGAAATACCTCCTCGTTACCAACTTTGATTACTTTATTTTTAAAATCCAATTGGAATCCATGCGTATTCATTACGTCCATTCCTAATATAACATCCTCTTCGATGTCAGCAACTATAACAGTATGGACGAACTTTTTTGCTCCAATTCCTAATTGTACCTGGATTTCTCCATGAATTTTAGCATTTTCACCTGTAGCGGTCCGCAGTCGCAACCTCGTTGGTAACAGTTTCTTACGGCTGTTTATAACTGTCGGGCGAATAATGCTTCTGGTCGCTCCCGTATCCACCAACAACGTATGCTTTTTACCATTTATTTCTCCATCTACATATACACTATCTTCACGACATTTCAAAGAAGCTATTAGTATCAGAGGGTCTTTGGTAAAGTTCTGGGTCGAAGCTGCCCCCCTAAGGCCGACCCGTTCTAGTTTTCCTGATGGTGAGTTTCTTGATTTGTGTCGTATCTAGGATGCTTACATGAACTTCGTACGTGTCCTATTTCGCCACAATTCCAGCATCTTATGGTCTTCGTTTTCTTGTATGTCATGCTTTTCATCATATTAACGAGCTGGTCAAGTTTATCTTCATCTTCTTCCTCTTTTACAGTCCTAACTTTACTGTACCCGCCAGAGGCCTGCGTGGCTGACTCATATTCAAGAGCGGCGTATAAGACATCAACCAGCGTCTTGTGACGAGCTAATCGTAGTGTTCTTTGCATCTCATGATCACGAAGACCATCAATAAACGTTTGAACGGCCAACTTTTCCATCATGTCTTCGGGAGCTGTTGGATAAGCATATCGCACTAATCTGGCGATATCTACTTCATATTCTTGAAGAGCCTCATCTTTCTTTTGTCTTCGATTTTTGAGCTGCGACTGATATACATGCTCCAAGTGTTCGTGGCCATATCGCATATTTAACCTCTTCTTCAGTTGTTCGAAATCATCCGTCTCCTCTACGGCTATGGTATGGAGCACATCTAAGGCATCTCCTCGAAGAGCGATAGTCAGGTGTACAGCCTTTTCTTTTTCAGACCATCCATTCGCTCTTGCAGCTGATTCGAACTGTTTCATGTAGTTGTTCCATGACGATTTTCCGTCGAAAGTTGGAACCTTGACATGAACATAACCTCCGCTTCCTTCAAATTTCGGCCGTGTTTCTAACTTACATTTCGTCTCGTCTTCTTGTGTCTCTATGGTAATTGGATTGTTTACTCTCTCTGTTGTGCCTGTTCCCTCAATCTTCCTTTCCAACTCTTTCCATATCTTCTCTTCGAAGTCCATCATATCGGCAGCAACTTGGTTTTTTAATGAAGACACTCTATCGTCGAGGGCAGACATCTCAGAGGTGACTTTAGAGATGTTAGCAGTAGAAATCTCGTTAGAAACTTTGCTTTCTAAGGAAGAGATCTCGTTAGAAACTTTATTCTCCAATGATGCGATATCACAGGAAACCTTTTTAATCGATGAGATGACAGCATCTTCAAATATATAAGTTTCCGGATCTAAACCCTCTTCTTCCAAAGCCTTCTTTAGTCGTTGGACTAACTCAGCCTTTTTTCCGGTAGAAGCTAATTCTCTATCCTCAAGATGCCTTCTTAGATTCGTAACTGTGAGCTCGTAAATCGTAGCCATTGTTCACCAATTTCACTTCTTTTCAAAAATTCAAATTAAATTTATCTACAGTCCCACTTCTGCACCACTGTTAAGTTTATATAGTTCTAAATTTATAGTTCTTTATTCTAATTTATTGTCTATATTCTAATTTATTAAAACTCACGATAACTAATTACTAATTTATTAAATAGCTTATTAAATACAAATTTATTTGTTACGTTTCGTTACAAGTAAACCGCGTTTTCCGATCTTCTTATGACTGACTTCACAAAATAAAAATGTGTTGTTTATATACACAACTGTTGTCATCTCGAAAATTCGGCGGCCTTCTACATTATAATGGAATAATCTCGTATTTTGGTGAAGGCGCTCGACTCGTTTTTCAACCTCGAGACGTGGATGACTCACTAAAATTAGGGTCTAGAGATTTCTGTAAACAACTGGTATCGAAGCTCAGGTAGATTTTGACCTACAAATTACGAGAATCAATAAAAAAGAATTAGTCATAAAATATTTACAGTTCTATATGCCATAACATTTAAAATCGTAACAGTATGTTTCTTTTATAAAGTAGTGTACCTACCGTCTTCGACTTGGATGCGATCGAAATCCTTTATCAGGTCTATAAAACATAGATATGCTGGATACTCATACACATACTCATACTCATACACACATACACATAATCATATTGATTACTTTTTTAGTAAGGATTAATGTTTCTGCTCCGTGCGTTAGAACTGGAATTACACATTGATCAAAAACCTTTCTTTTCAAGTACATCGGACTATCTGATCTAAAGACTTTCCTCAGTTTTCCGTAAACTGCACATGTTAGTCCTATTTTTCTGCTTAACTCTGTTTTTTGATTGTCTATTCCTAATTTAATCTCTTGGTCCAGATACTTAAACGTATACACTTGCTGAATTTTCATTACATTAGTTGAAATGTTTTTGGTAAGTACAAGCTTGTGTTTTGAAAAAGTTAATTTTAGGGACAACCCGTGTACAAGACCTCTAAAGGTCTTAAAGAAGTTGACAGGCTTGATCTGTCCGGTGTGCAATATAGACTATGTCGTCTGCAAGCCTCAAGTTGTTCAGAAACTCCCCATTTTCGTTGACTGCAATATTTTTCCAATTATTGTTTTTCATCGACCGATTAATAGGTGCTAAAAGTAAATGGCCATAAAACAATTGGATATGCGAATAGTTTGATAATCATCTCACAAGGAAAGTACAACACGATAGTCAGGGATTGTAAAAACGATGCCCTAAAACTAATAAGAGAATGATAACTAGAGAGAGACTAAATAAAAATCCCCACAAAGTCACCATAGTCGCATTTGCACGCAGATCGAAATTAAGGGGATTAGATCTCCAAATGCTGCAAGAACAAGAAATTCAGCTAAAGGGAGGGGTAAAGTATCTTGGCGTTGTACTAAACTCAAAATTTACGTGGAACCGGCAAATAGAAAAGATAACAGGGCAGTGACAACTTTTATGAGTATCAGACGCATGTATAAAAAAAGAAATGACACATGCTGATTGGATGTACAACATTGTGATCAAACCTCCAATTAACTTTGCAGTGACGATGCTGACATTTCAAAGAGCTGCAAAAGTCAAATTAAGTAAGGTGCAAAGACTTGTGTATTTGTGGATAACTGGTGTCATGAGGACTACTCCAATAGCAGCTTTGGGGGCTCTACTAGGCCTGTCTACCTTGCATTTGATAACACAACTAGAGACAAGATTTGGGCCCTACAGAATAAAAATCACTGAAACTTTGCAATGAAGAGACAGGGTACATGAGCAACAGGACATTATATAGGCAGTACATGTTTATGTGCTCTTAAAAAGATATAATTTTAAGAATTTATGGGCGTATATTTCAGACAGCGATATATAAATAAATAAGGGATACCGTAACTAACAGGGTATAGTATGGTATACTGATGGATTCAAAACAGGAGAGCCTATACGAAGAGAAATATACTACAAAAATCCAAGACTTGACAAAAGCTTTGCCTTAGAGAAAAATTGCATTATTTGCCAAGTGGAAATTTATGCGATATTGCAATTTGTAAGGAGAAATATTATGAGAGCTGTTGAAAAAAAGCAGATCAATATATTGTCATTGTAAGACAGTTAGGTGACACTGAAGGCACTAGTGTATTAGAAAATGACATACAGACTGGTCTGGGACTGCATCAAAGAACTGATTAAATTGGAAAGCCGGAATAAGGTTGAGCTTGTTTAAGTACAAGGGTATCATGGCATCAAAGACAATAAAAAGCAAATCAACTTGCCAAAAGAGGATCGAACGAACCAAACGGACCACCTGTGATCCTGTACGTATCAAAAGCTTCAATCCAAAGTACTGTAGGGCACTGCCTCCGAAAAAGTCATAAGCGATATTGGAAGGGTATCCCAAAATAAATACCTAAGAAAATCTTTATTGACGGACGATGTACAAAAAGAGCAGAAAGACTACTCCATATAGGCAGGAAAAAATTGAGGACAGTAACAGGAATGGTGACCGGGCAGGCACCAGTAAGAAAATTTCTGAATAAAATAGATATTTACAATGAAGAACTTATTGAAGATTGCAAAAGACAAAAAGTATGTGAGCAATCATATTGTATAAGGACACATTCAGCAAAACACCTGTACAAACTAAGTACCAGTAAGAAAATTTCTGAATAAAATAGATATTTACAATGGAAAACTTATTGGAGATTGCAAGAAACAAAAACTATGTAGCCAACCACATAGTATAAGGACACATTAAGCAAAACACCTGTACAAACTTTTACAGGATACAAAAATTCTAGATTGAGTTTAGGAAACAACAATGGACAGCAAAAGCAATAAGGTTCGGCTTCTGTGATAACGAAGATATTGCATCACATAGGCAAAAGCAACAAAAATAATCACTACAACATCTTAAGTGTATTTCTTCTTGGTATAGCTCAACCTTTTTTGTTCTGAGCTGTATCTAACGTATTATAAACTATGTCTGAGCTAAGTTTTATAAAATTCGTAACCATCTGAAATTTTTTACTTATCTAGGATGGCATACTTTAGACATAAGATTATAATAATATTTATTATAATATAAGATAGCTGCAACATGAAAGTACTAAAAGCAAAAAACTCAAGGGGCATAACAAAAATCATAGAAATAAAAAATAAGAAAAACGTCACCGTCCGAGACAGAAAGGAAATTAGCGAGACCATTGAAAAATTCACGACGTACGAAAAAACCACGACGTATTAAACGAATATTAATTAAGACCAGCCCAGAAGAAATACTGGAGATAACCGACTATGAAATAAGAATGACCCTAAATAAACTAAAAACGAATAAATGTCCAGGAGAAGATAAAATTACACTTGAAATGTTGAAAATTGGTTTCAGAAAAATGGAAAATATATTAAATATTTTATTTAATAAAGTAATTGATGAAGGAAAGATTCCTCAAGAATGGTACAACTCCAAAGTCATTTTACTATTCAAAAAAGGAGACAAAGCAAATGTTGAGAACTACCGACCAATATCCTTGCTATCATATCTGTATAAATTACTAAATAAAATCACAACTAACCGTCTAACACATAACCTCGATTTCTATCAACCTATCGAGCAGGCTGGATTCAGAAAACATTTTAGTACCATAGACCACTTGCACACTGTAAGAACACTAATATAAAAATGCCCTCTTTCAATTCATATGGAGTTCGTCGATTTCCACAAAGCATTCGATTCCATCGAATTATGGCAGTGCTTGAATCTCTATGCCATGAATGCACCATGCAGATAAAGCTGGACGAAAGCACAAAAACTAATCCCATAAGACTACAACGGGGAGTAAGACAAGGATATACCATCTCTCCCAAACTATTTACCCTTACTCTAGAAAAAAATTCTAAGAAGCTAGAATGAAACAACAAGGGTGTCAACGTCGACGGATCATACTTAAACCACTTGAAATTCGCGAATGACATAGTTTTAATAGCCGATAATATCCAAGAAGTAAATGATATGTTACAACAATTAAATGCAGTTTCAGGAACGGTAGGCTTAAAAATTAACTACAGTAAAACAAAAATACTGCGCCGAGACGAGACAAATATACCAATACAAAATCATACCGTAGAAAATGTTGATCATTATGTATATCTAGGTAATGTCATTAAACTAGGAAAACCAAATCAAGATGCTGAAATTAAAAGAAAAACCTAACTGGCATGGGGCGCTTTCATCAAACTAGCATATATCTTGAAAAACGCCTCCATTCCTGTAAACTTAAAGAAAACGGTGTATAACACATGCATACTACCAGTTTGTACCTACGGCTTGGAGACAGTAGCCCTTACCAAAAAATCTGCTAAAAAAATCAGAAACAACGCAAAGAGAAATGGAACGAATCGAGATAAGACGTAGAACGAAGATTAGGGATATTGTGAAAGAAATTACAAAAATGATATAGCACTGAGCAGGTCACGTAGCCCGATATAATGACAACAGGTGGACACGGAGAATTCTAGAATGGAGACCAAGGACGACAACAAGAAGCCTGGGAAGATCCCAAAAAAGATGGTTAGATGACATGAGAGCAGTGGTAGGCAAACAGTGGATTAGATTGGCGCAAGATAGAGAAAGATAGAAGCAATCGGGAGATACCTACATTCAGGCGTTGATGGAAAATGGTTGACAAAGAAGAGACATAAGATTTATAATAATCATTTTAGTTTTGTTGGAATAAATTTTAGGATTATGCTGTTAACTGTCATAAATTTAATCATTACCAACGATTTTTGTTATATATACTTCTTAATGAAGAGAATCGGTAATCCGATAAGTTTGCAGTATTAAAATTCACATATTTACAATGTTTATAAAGCACTGTAATGTTTCCATACTGTATACACCAAAAATAAATATCAGATTCAGGGCGCATCGCCAGTTCCGTGCGCGTTTTTGAGAAGTTCTACTTCACAGAATTTTTTCTTACGATCAACTTCTTAAACGAAAAGTTTCTGGAAGTTCAGAAGTTTATAAACCCAAGGAAGTCGTAAATGCGGTAACTCTGAGATTATAAAAATGGAAAGGTGTTTCCTGATCTCTTTTTTGTGCTAAACAGGTACAAGAAGTTTATCTGGTAAAATATTAACGGAGGTATAATATTAAGGATTTAAGGGTACCTCTATATATATTATATATATATATATATATATATATATATATATATATATATATATATATATATATATATATATATATATATATACATATGGAGCACAAATAAGTAAAACTCTTCACGTCTGAATTGGAATTAATAGAACGATATAACTGTTATTTCGGTATCTCTACCTCTTCAGATGTTCGAGCTGATTCCGATTCAAACCTAAAAGTCCAACTTATGTCTGCAAAATGTTCCCACTTTTAGTGGTTAGAGCACAGAAGGGCCATTTACTTTTAAAAGCAAAGAAATTTTTGAAGTAGAATAAGTGATGCGCTTACTATTTCAATACATGTCTTAATTTCTTTGGTTTGCTCTACATTTGATGTTATTTATATTTGTAGATATCCACATTCTCGACTACAGTGTCTTCAATAATTAATTGGATGCTTGCATCTGCTGATATGGTCATGATCATGCATTTAGTGTTTTACAAATTCATCCTTAGTCCGTTTTCATGGCAGAATTCATTAAGGCATTGAAATACGTTATATAAATCATTGCTGTTATCTGTCATTATTACTGCATTGTCTGCAAAACAAACGTTATTCAAAACTTCTTAATTGATAGATATACCTTCTACTGAATCTGGGAGCGCTTTTATAAATATCGCTTTACTGTAGAAATTGAAGATTAGCGGTGAAAGCACGCAACTCTGGCGGAGTCCTCTATGTATTTTGATATCTAGAGTGTTCGGATGGCCAACTCTTATGTTAGCAGTTTGATTTCAATATAGATTAGAGGTAATTTTTATATCACTTCTTCTCCTTCTTTTTCGTGCGACTAGGATTACTCCTGTTTGTCTGCCGCTTATTCTGTTTCAGTCGTTGTTGACTGTACATTATCTTTCCACCTTTTTGGCGGCCTTCCAACGGGTCTTCTGCTATATGGTTTGTTGTTTTTACAGATGTTCGCTAATCTATCTGGTCCCATTAGGTTTACATCCAGTTTCCAGTTTTTTTTTTGTTTTTATTCACCAGTTGGTGGAGGTCAGATATTGGCTTCTCCATACGGTTTCTCAGAGGCAACCACTTACTCTTGTTTTTTCTACAATTTTGCCGTCTATTTCTAGTTTGCATCTACGTGGCTCTTTACTGATCACTATACATTTAGTTTTTTCTACTGATATTCTCATATTAAGTTTGTTTTCTGTAATATTATAGGTGTGGAGCTACCTTTGTAAGTCATCTTAGTTATCAACAATTAGTACTGCATCATTGGCATAGTACAGTATCGTGATTTTATGCGCTCCCATGTGGTCTCCGTGCCGTTTTCTTACTTCGTGAATTATTTTATTTATTACCATATTGAATAACAATGGGCTGAGCGAGTCTCCTTGGCAGATTCTCTATTCTTGCTTTAGTCTATTCATGATTCTCACGTAGTCGTGCCTCCGGAGTCTTCACTCCTTCGTATGTTAAGAAAGCTGGTTTCTTTTCATTTTCTAGTGCTTTCACCCTTTCGTCGTACCACGGAGTTTTGTATTCCTGTTTATTTCTGTTAACTCTTCTTTTACCTAAAGCTTCTTCCACTACTTGTAGGATACATTTTTTAATAATTTTCCAGGTTTCTTCTATACTCTTTTAAGTCTTTTCTTCTTCAAGTGCCATCTCCGCGACGAAGGTCGGCAATCATTATAGCTATTCGGACTTTTGAAACGGTTGATCTGAAAAGTTAATTTGTTGTCCATCCGTACCACTCTCTCAAGTTGCGCAGCCATGACATTCTACGCCTCCCTATGCTTCCCTTTCCTTGTATCTTTCCCTACATAATCAATTGGAGCAGGGTGTAGTTTTTAGTTTCTAGGTAATGGCAATTTAGCTTTTTTGTTAGTCTGTTTCTATACAAGTTTTGTGTCCTTTCTTCTTCTAAGCTTTCTGTGATTAACTTTTCTTCTACTTTTGTATTTCGCTTGCCTTGTGTGGTGATTGTTATATTTATTTTTTATATTACGACTGTCAATATTTTTGCTTTTACTATATGTACAAGCTTTTTATGTTAAATCTTATTAAATACCTTTTCAAAATCTACAAAACATAAGTCTCTCTCTCCAATCCTGACCCCCCAGAGGGAGTGTAGTGGTCGACGTGACGTGTATTGTCCGTCTCCAGAGATCACTGTCTCTGGTCATTTATTTTAATTCATGCATAGGTCTTTGGCATATTCCTGTAATTTGATCTATACATCTTGTTGTGGATCTTCCTCGTGATCTTCGACCTCGTTGTTTTCTGTGTTTGCTCTCATAACATGTCCAAAATATTTTAATTGTTGGAGATGGACTTTACTAGAGTCGTTGGCTAACTTTTAGCTCTCTTAAAATTGAATTATTTGTTCTACGGTCGGTCCAAGGAATTCGTAACATTCGTCTCCAACAGAACATTTCAGTGGCGTCTATTTTTCTTCTCTCCGATTGTCTCAGAGTCCAAGATTCACATACGTAGGTCAGTATTGGGAATATTAAGCAGTTGATCAACCTCATCTTTATCGCTCTTGAAATTTGACATTCCTTCCATATTTTGGTCATTTTTGCTGTGGCAACTTTTGCTAGTAAGTAACTAAAAACATAAGTACATGTCCTGATTCATGTTTATGCATCTCTGGAAAGATAGGGGACACTGGGGACGGTTGAGCCACTTTTTTCAGATACCTGATTTTCTGCCTTGCTTTAGTAATTACATAGTTTTTTACATATTGATTAACTATGGGTTTTAGATTTTTAACGCAATAATATAATTATTTTAAAAATTGTTATTTAGTCAAAAAAACAAATGATTAAATACAAGATGCACTTGTCTCAAGCCTCCCTTACGAAGGAAGGTTTGAGACAAGCAAAGGGAGGTTTAGTACAAGCATAGGGAGGGTTGAGTCAAGAATAGTAGCTAACGAAAAAGTTGAGTTAAAGTCGTGAGTTAAAATCAAATTTAATAAAGAAAGTAACTAGGTATTATTTAACCCTGCAATAACAATAATAAAAAATATATAAACATTTAAACAATATGCCAAAATAGTATATATATCTAATTAGAATAAACTTTTATATTTAGACAAACCAACTGAAAACGAAAGGGTCCTATGTATTCTAGCTGTTCCTCCAGTAAAGGAGTGGCTTGGTAACTTAACAAGATTGTTCCTCGTAACATTCATCTGCAACATCGAGAAAAACAAATTTGTATCCCGGAGGTTTTATTCTCATGCACAATAGGTCATAATTGTTGCCATTAATATTTATGACTTTGGCAACGTAATGTCAGAAAGTCTTTTTGGTAGAAAATCATACAAGAACATAGTTATTAGTACAAACGTCTTGATTCATAAAATTTTCTTCAGCATTTTGTTGTTAAATCTGTTATAACCTCGATATCAGTTAACTCATCAGAACTCGAAAAATTTAAAGAATAGTAAACGAACGATTTTGGTCGAGAATAATAAATAAGCAAGAATTATATTTTGAAAAAAATCGTCTCACCAGTTTAAAAAGGTAAAAAAGGGAAATAATTAGACTTACTCACAATCAGTTTAATTTTACTACCTCAGACGACCGGTTTCGCTTTCTAAAATTTGCAAAGCATCATCAGGTCGGTGTTACAAAGTGAATTAAATGCTGAAATTATAAAAAGCCCATATTAGGGTGCTGTCTTATAAGGATATAGATCAAAAAGTTATAGATAAAAAAAGTTTTAGTAATTATGCCAATATGACATGTCTGTGTTAATTAATATGCATAAATTGCATTAGCAGACAGAGTAACAACCCACAAATTGGTAAGAGAAAAAGTCTGTTGAATTGTGATACATTAGAAATAATCAAAATACTACTTACATTCCGGCACAAGAATTACTATATAGTGATTGGTGATTTATAGTTCAAACTATCCTTATTACTGATAATGAGTGATCTTCGGTCAATGTTGTAACTGTCTAACAACTTAGGAGGAAGTTTCTTGAGGGGATGGGTGTTAACAGATGATGTAGAAGTAAGGTATATCTTATTGTTTGTTGAAAGAAAATGTGATGTTTTATATTATTTAAATTATTATAGTTATTTATTTTTATTGAAGAGATATATTTTGAAACGTGTGTTAAATTATTAATTTTTTTTTATAAATAAAGAGGACAGTTATATGACGACGAATGAAAGTACTTGTACTGTTTTGTGGGTGTGCAATTTCTTTGACTTGTAATTATAAACTTTTGATTGAAAAGCATTTAATTTCTGCTAGGAAGAGAATTGTGATGTCAAATGTTAAAAAATAATAAATTAAAACACAATTATGGACAAACAGGACACAATTAACAGGACAAAACAAACATAAAACTTTAAAACTGGGATTTATAGGTTCCTAATATAGAAATATAGGTTAAATATAGATTTATAAAGTCCTATTTTAAAGTTTTATGTTTGTTTTGTCCAATAAATCCTATTATAAAATTTTTAAAGTTTTATGTTTGTTTTGTCCTGTTTTTCCATAATTGTGTTTTAATTTATTATTTTTTAACATTTGACATCACAATTCTCTTCCTAGCAGAAATTAAATGCTTTTCAATCAAAAGTTTATAATTACAAGTCAAAGAAATTGCACACCCACAAAACAGTACAAGTACTTTTATTCATCGTCATATAACTGTTCTCTTTCTATATAAAAAAAATTTAATAATTTAACACACATTACAAAATATATCTCTTATATAAATATAAATAACTATAATAATTTAAATAATATAAAACATCACATTTTCTTTCAACCAACAATAACATATACCTTACTCCTACATCATCTGTTAACACCATCCCCTCAAGAAACTTCCTCCTAAGTTGTTAGACAGTTACAACATTGACCGAAGATCACTCATTATCAGTAATAAGGGATAGTTTGTATTATGAATCACCAATCACTATGTAGTAATTATTGTGCCAGAATGTAAGTAGTATTTTGTTTATTTCTAATGTATCACAATTTAATAGACTTTTTCTCTTACCAATTTGTGGGTTGTTACTCTGTCTGCTAATGCAGTTTATGCATATTAATTAACACAGACATGTAATATTGGCATAATTACTAAAACTTTTTTTTTATCTATAACTTTTTGAGCTATATCCTTATAAGACAGCACCCTAATATGGGCTTTTCAGCATTTAATTTACTTTGTACCACCGACCTGATGATACTTTGCAAATTTTAGAAATCGAAACCGATCGTCTGAGGTAGTAAAATTAAACTGAGTGTGAGTAAGTCTAATTATTTCTTTTTTTACCTTTTTAAAATGGACTCTCACCAGTTTGTTTGATAACCTGTAATTTACACTAAAAGACAATTTAACCTGATATACAGTCCAGCACGTGGGTAATTCAATTGATCATGTGGCACAAATACCATGCTGCCCTATGTTAAATATGATATATAATATCCATTAGACTATTTAAACGAAGCTACAAAATGCATTTACAATAGCGCCATTTATTAAATATCCATGGGATAGCTATTTTCCGCTTTGCATGCTATTCACGCTATGCTCTTCGTTCTCCTACCTTTTAGGGACGATGTCAAATATCTGGGTATCCACATAGACAATCACCCAAATTGGGGAAATATACCCATATATAGTTCAAACGACTACAACTGGACATGCTTTATAGAAAAATGTACTTATTTATGAATTGGATGTCAGTTTTAAATATCCAAAACAAACTTCTTCTGTATAAAACAATACTACGATAGGTATGGATAAACGGGATTCTTATCTGAGGAATTGCCAGTAATAAAAATATGTAAAGACTACAAAGATTCCAATCCAAAGTCCTTCGTGATGTCTGCAATGCCCCATATTGTGTGCCAAACGATGTTATTCATCATAAGCTAAATATTGAAACTGTTAAAGAACCAACTGCCACTCAGTGTACAAGCTACTTTATAAGAGACTATCATCTCATTCAAATCGAGTGGCCAACGACCTTCTGACGCCATCACTGCTTAGACGACTTAATAGGTTGACTCCTCTAGATCTCTCCACCACTACCGCTAGGAACTAGATAAAAGTTACTCATTTGTATAAAAGTCAAGAATTTGGTAATTTAAACTAAATATTAAAATGGTGCTCACACTGTGTTTCTTCCCGTATCTTCTATATATAATAAAATAACATATTTTTAATTTTTATATTGATAACAGATTGCAATAAATAAAGGAGGAAGGAAAAAGCAAAAAAAGTACAGTGAATAGTGAATAGTAAAGAAAAACATGTGTAAAGCACAGCTCACTGATTAGAATTAAATAGGCCCACTACTTGTCAGCAAAAATTATGATAATTATTTAAAAAATTAGTAAAATAAAATAAATTATTATACTTAGTTCTAGTAATCCAAAATGTTCATAATTGGGTAGTGACGTTTTACCCATAAGAATGCCAAAATAAATAGATCGCATACAACTACAAGAAAAAAACACTTATTACATTATACTTATAATAAAATCTAAACAAAGTGAATATTATACTGGGGTTTAAAATTGAAGTAATTTTATAAATAAATTTAAACCTTACTTTTTATCCTTTGTTTGATTTTTAACTTAAGGCTGATTTTTTCCAGTGACAGTAATAATGGCAGGGAGGCAGAAAAAACAAAGCCACTTAATCGAACATCTTTTAGAAATCGGTCCAGGCCCTTCTCGCGAAAGGAATGCGGTTCAAAGGATTTACAATGAAAAGGTAAGTGGTTTACTCTTATTAAAAAGTATATTTAATTAAAAAAGGACTCCAAACATAAAAATGTAAAGAATCTGATAAAAATATTTCTATTTTCAATTAATTATATTTTAAAAACTGTAGCAAATTTAAATAAGGTAAAGTGGGGTAAATGTGTTATAATTTTTTAACAGGTCACTTTCATACCGGGTAAACTTACATTTTTATTGGAAAAATGATAAAAAAATGTGCAATACTTCAAATATACTTATTAATTGATCTTATCTATATACGCAACTTTTTTTTGAAAAATGTTTTTTTTAATGGTTAGGATATCATATTTACCTCTAAGTTTGGGGCAAATGTAATAATGCTGTATAACAACCTATAAGTAGATAATATTAAATATTACAGTATTGTCAGGTCTTAAAAAGCTTTTTGTTTTTTTTGCTAGTTCCTCTCCCTAGAAGTAATGTATTGCCACTAAGTGTCACCTTTTAAATTTACTGTCTGTTGTGGTTTTTTGAATGTGTTCTGTATGTTCCTCAGTGTCTTTAATTGTTTGATATTTTTAAATTTAAATTTATTTGACGTCACAACAATTCTGCCCTAATATAGACCAAATCATTTTATCATAATTTGATAATTGCAAGTTTTAGTGATTGCACACCCACAAATTATACATCTACCTTCATTTAATATCATAGAGCTATCTGTTCTTAATAAATAATTTAGTAAATTAATACACATTTCCAAAATATACCTATTAAATAAATGTAAATAAAAAAAAAATTGTTTAAAATCTTTTATAAAAGGTATATAAAAATGCCTCAAACAGGCTATCACAAACACATTGCAAAACGTTTTCGGATTAAACAATCCATCATCAGTGCAAACCTGAAAGTATATAACCACTTTAATGAAAAAGAACGTTAAATGAAAATGTTGACAAAGGTTAGAGCAAAATATGGTTAATACTTACGGTTGTACATGCTAGTAGCCACCAAAATATATGGGTAAAAACCCTTTAAATGTTTTAAATTTGAAGTTGTTTTGACATTATTAGTATTTATAATTTGTGATGGTTAAGTTACCGTTGGATAGGTAACATGGCGGCGTATGACTCTACATGAGTAAAATGGTCCTGAGACGAAGTGTCTACGAGGACCTGTTGATCAACAACTGATCAAAATGACATTGTTGACATGTTAGGACGGATGTTGTGTCAGAGCAGTCAGTGTAACTTCCGGTAGTTGTCTAAAATTGACAGATGTCAGCCTTATTTAAAATTGAAAAAGTTAAAATTATAATAATGTAACAGTATCAACCATCAATATTGTAATCTGTATTATAAATTAATCAGATAGGTATATTTGAAACATTAAAAATTGGTTTTTTAAAAATTAATGTAGGTCAACTGGAATTTATGGAATTTTGTAGGATTGATAGGCAACCAACTATACATGTGTAAAGATCTATTTATTTTAAGATAAATATTTTGTCAAAAGGCCCTGTATGTTGTGAGACATTTGGTACCTAGAAAATGGTAAAAAGGCACATGTGGGAAGATGGGTCCTAAAAGATTTATTATTGAGTATTGATGTAGTAGGTGGAGGTGTGTTTAGATATGTTGTTGAGCTGAAATGTAAATATGATAAGAATGTGATCATAATGTGGTGTTCATGTAGTACTCAACTTAAAACTTAAGTATGGAAGGCCCTCTATGTCAAAAAACTACATTTGGTACCTAGTAAAGATAAATAAAAAAAAATTTTAAGTTATAAGTACGTGAACATGAATTACTGGTTATGTGTGTAAAGTAAAGATGGTAGGTTGTTTATGTGTGTGGGCAAGTATGCCAGACTGAAAGAAAATTGATGGTTGAAAAATGGTTAGGTGTGATATTGTTCCTACATTGCTCAAGTTATAACTCAAGAAAATAAAAGGCCCTATACCTACCATCTTTACTTTACACACATAACCAGTAATTTGTTGCCGAGAGGGGGCATTTGGGCCTGCAGGACCCATCGCCGGCTCTTCAGACTTCTTCCTGTCCCCGGAATTTGATCGGGTGTTGACCATCTTTGCTTGTCGCTGGTAAAACGTGTTAATACTGCTACTGGTATAAAATAACAGTTACCGTGACAAGTATCTGTTATAGGTAACAGTTCCAAGGAACAGTTACAAAATAGCAGATCAAAATAGAAAACAGAACAGGTAAAATAATCTAAGTATTCTTTGACTTACGAAAGAAATAACTTAGTAAACAAGGAAATAAAATGGTATATAAAAATACAATGCATAGAAAATGTTTCTAATTGTTTCTTGACTTACGGAAGAGACAACTTAGAATGAAAAGTAAAATAGACAAGAATAAAAGAACAGAAAAGTGCAGAAATATTCCTAAGTGTTTCTTGACTTACAGAAGAAACAACTTAAGACAGAAATATAGATAAATGAAATATGTAAATATGAAACAATGTATGGAAATATTTCTAAGTGTTTCTTAGAACAGAAAACAAACAAGAGAATCAAATATAGTAAAATAAGAATACAAATATTTGTAAGTGTTTCTTGACTTACGGAAGAAACAACTTATAATAGAAAATAAGAAAATCAAATACAGAAAAGATATGGAAATATTGCTAAGTGTTTCTTGACTTACGGAAGAAACAACTCAACATGAAATGGTAAAATAAAAGAGACAAATATATTAAGAAAATACCTTAGATAAATATCGGAAATAATAATGCAATAATGATTATGAAAATATTTCTAAGTGTTCTTTTGACTTACCGGAAAAGAATGACTTAGGCACACAATAAAATTAACAAGTCAAATATCAGAGAAATATTTCTAAGAGTTCTTTGACTTACCGGAAAGAACTACTTAGACACAAAGTACAAAATCAAATTTATAAAATAGAAAAAAAGTAAGGTAAATATTTCTAAGTGTTCTTAACTTACGGAAAGAACAACTTAGATACAAAATACAAGAAAAATAAACAATCAAAATAATCAAATAAAATATCAAATAATCAGTATATGAAGAAATATAAGTTAAAGTAATATTCTAACCTGAAAAGGTCTGAATATACAATAATAAAATATAAATGGTTATCAGGAAATAAGAAATAAAACAATAGCTTAGTCGGAACAATAATAGCACCGACTAGGTCTACAGAAGAAGAGGCAAGCTCGACTGACCGATGAGAGAAATTCCGTCTGCTTTTATATAAAACAAATCCTTTGTTTTACGTAGTAAAAGTGGAATTTCCCTACATCGAGTCAATTAGAAATTCGGATTTGCCCACACTTGGAATTTCCAAGTATTTCTCCGAATTTCTAAATGCGTCCGGCACGGCGGTCAGCTTCTGCCTGACACGCCCCCGGAGACAAATTCATGTTCACGTACTTATAACTTAAATTTTTTTTTTATTTATCTTTACTAGGTACCAAATGTAGTTTTTTGACATAGAGGGCCTTCCATACTTAAGTTTTAAGTTGAGTACTACATGAACACCACATTATGATCACATTCTTATCATATTTACATTTCAGCTCAACAACATATCTAAACACACCTCCACCTACTACATCAATACTCAATAATAAATCTTTTAGGACCCATCTTCCCACATGTGACTTTTTACCATTTTCTAGGTACCAAATGTCTCACAACATACAGGGTCTTTTGACAAAATATTTATCTTAAAATAAATAGATCCTTACACATGTATAGTTGGTTGCCTATCAATCCTACAAAATTCCATAAATTCCAGTTGACCTACATTAATTTTTAAAAAACCAATTTTCAATGTTTCAAATATAACTATCTGATTAATTTATAATACAGATTACAATATTGATGGTTGATACTGTTACATTATTATAATTTTAACTTTTTCAATTTTAAATAAGGCTGACATCTGTCAATTTTAGACAACTACCGTAAGTTACACTGACTGCTCTGACACAACATCCGTCCTAACATGTCAACAATGTCATTTTGATTAGTTGTTATCAACAGGTCCTCGTAGACACTTCGTCTCAGGACCATTTTACTCATGTAGAGTCATACGCCGCCATGTTACCTATCCAACGGTAACTTAACCATCACAAATTATAAAAACTAATAATGTAAAACAACTTCAAATTTAAAACATTTAAAGGGTTTTTACCCACGGTTCCTAGACTTACTATGGTTGCCTCTTCCGCCTAACCAATGAACATTAAGCCGGATTGTACTCCTGTGACGTAATTTGAATCTTAACATTCAGCCCTGTGATTGGATGGATGTATTAAAACAAAAATGTTTTATAAATAAAGTAGGTTGATTTCATGTAATCAAATGAACTATTTTACAATAAAGCCAAGTTAAAGTTATTTATTTATGTTAATATACAATAAAGTACTTACATATGTCAAAAAATAGTATAAAATAAAAATTAACATATTAAAAACATAAGGTATAATAATGCATATATACGTTAAGGCAAACATTACACAGAATATTATATTCTGGGTTCCCAGGTATACACAAAATAGGATTCATCATCATCATCAATACACAAGCCAGTTCGAAACATTAAAGTTAAAATTTAGGAATTCATCGCTTGAAAACTGCTTCCCCTTCAACCAATGGACTCTTTGCTTCACCACAGTACTCAAAGATATCATTAAGGTTAATTTCCATTATTAAATGATACAAATAACTCGTCTTAAACCAAACTAAACATGGAAAAGCAATGGTAAATTAATATTCGAATGTTATGTTTGTTTTTGTTTATACCATTTATATCGGCCATGACACTGCAATCGACCTGCCCTCTACATTCAGTTTCAATCGCGAATAAATGAGTTTTGTATTCTTGTGTACTCCTGTGACGTAATTCAAGCATCCCCACCCCAGTCGGAAGAGGCAACCGTAGTAAGTCTACGAATCGTGGTTTTTACCCATATATTTTGGTGGCTACTAGCATGTACAACCGTAAGTATTAACCACATTTTGCTCTAACCTTTGTCAACATTTTCATTTAACGTTCTTTTTAATTAAAGTGGTTATATACTTTCAGGTTTGCACTGATGATGGATTGTTTAATCCGAAAACGTTTTGCAATGTGTTTGTGATAGCCCGTTTGAGGCATTTTTATATACCTTTTATAAAGGATTTTAAACAAAATTTTTTTGTGATATATGGTATACAGCCAGCTACAGGAACTTAGTTTCCTCGTGGAATTTTAAATGTAAATAACTTTGAAATAATATAACACATTACATTCATTTCAACAAATAATCCACACAATAGCTACTTCCTAGTTAATTTGTTAGTATCTCTCCCCTCATCAAGAACTTTCCCTTTAATTGGTAAATAGTTACAATAAAATCGATGATCACTCGTCACAAGTTTATTGGGATAATTTGAACTGTGTTTTCTAAATCACAAAATACCAATCCTTGTATTAGCATGTAAGTAGTATTTATTAATTAATTTATTTAATTTCCATTTAGCATATTGTTTTGTGTCACTTGTTTTACTTTGTATATTTTAATCAATTTTTAAATCATATTTAAATAATCACATACATATAAAATTGGCATAATTGCTGTATTTTCTTTACCAAACAGCACCCTAATACGGGTTCTATAATTTCATCGTTTAGTTTATCATGTACGTTAAGACCTGAAGATGCATGGCAAATTATTGTATGCGAAACCGGTCGTTGGTGATAAAATAAATATATTGTTAGTCTTATTCTTATTTCTTTTATCTTTTTAAAACCAATACTCTAAAACAATGAATTACACAGGTCGACATGATTCGGTTTCGGTTTAAGCCCATCATGTCCATCAAAAATTTAAAAAACCTTGATAGATATTACGAACTGGCACAAACAAATACCTTATGGATATTTCGTAAATTGCATCTTTAAAATACTTATAAGTGTTTATCGCGCCATAATGACATCAAGAAAGTTTAAGAACAGTCCTGATATATTTTATTACGTATGTGGCGATTTAATAATTTTTTTTTCGCAAATATTGATGGTACCACAAAACCTGTGGATCTCACTCACACATCTGACCACAGAGGTATTTCTTTTCAGATAGCTTACTCATCCACAAATTGTGCAACCAGAGATTGTTATAGACCTATCACAGATAAAGGACTCTTCAATCTGAACCAGACTTTGCTAAATTGCAACTTTAATTTTGTATACAGTGATAATTTGGATATTAATTTAAAATTTAAACTGCTAATTTATGTATTATTAAATTCCATAAATATCTCTTTTCCAGGAAAATCTAACTTGCTGAATAAAAATAATCCAGGTAAAAAAATAAACTGGTTCAATGACACTTTAGGAAAAATGCGTGAGAGACTTCAATTTATTATAGCAATAAATAGAAACGATCCCGTTGCTGCACCTAGAAGTACCATTATCAAACTTAGAAAAGAGTACAGGGAAGCCATCAAGCTTGTAAAAATTAATGCCAATGATAGGTTTATAAAAAATTCTGGTAACTCTCAACAAGCTATGAGAAAACTTATTAATAGTAATAAACATAAAAATCTTTTATTCACTGATAATTCTAAACTCAATGCAGATAGTTTTATTAGCCACTTCTGCTCAACTGCTGAGAGAGTAATAAATAAGCTTGAGGTTGCTCACCTAACTCTTGATGACTATTTAAAGTATATACCACAGAAAAATATCCCGTGGTTTAGTTTTTAGCCAGTGAACTTAAGTGAAGTTGACTTAGCTATTACAGAAATAAAAAATAGTAACAGCAAAGATCCAGATGGGTTTAACACAAAAAGTATTAAAATAATTAAAGATATAATTGTTCAACCTCTAACAACTTTAATAAATCAATCAATATTTTGTAATACTTATCCTAAAGTTTTCAAATCTGCAAAGGTATTACCTCTGTTTAATAATAAAGGCTCTATTGATAATTATAATAATTATCGACCCATTTCTTTGTTGCCCATCTTATCAAACGTTTATGAACGAATTTAAAAAAATCAAATTAATCTACATTTTGAATTTAATAAACTGTTTGCCATAAATCAGTACGGATTCCGAAAAACTTTAGCTATTAATAATTTCACTATCAATGTTTTGTAAGGGTTTGAGAAATATCTTGATACTCTTGCATCGTTTTTAGATCTTACTAAGGCTTTCGATTGTGTCACACATAGTATTCTGCTTAGAAAACTTCCTTATTATAATTTTCATAGTTATGCTATTCAACTAAATGATTCATATCTATCAATATGTTCACTTCAACCAGTGTGATTCTCAAAAACAATCTCTGTTGTTTGGTTTGGGTCCAGTATTATTTCTTATCTATATTATTGATCTATTGTACTCTCAAAATGAAACAGTCAACACTGTTTTATTTGCTGATGACACTACTTTCTATGCAAACTATCATCCTTCTGAATTCGATATTGGTAATCCCTTGATTACCAAACATCTGAAAAAAACTTATTCAAATGGTTTTTAACTAACCGTCTCTCTTTGAACAACTCTAAATCACAAAGTGTTAATTTTACTCTAAGAAATAACACATGTGTCGAATACGTTGCTTTACTACAATGTGTAACTGGAGCAAAGTTTCTGGAGATATATTTGGATGCAGGAATAACCTGGGAATAACATATAGTTAATCTATCGAAAAAGCTTTCCCGACAACTTTTCCTCTTCAGGAACCTTGTAGAAGTGACTTCCAGGGAAACTATTTTAATAGCTTATCATAGTAATTTTCATTCTCATCTAACGTATGCGATTCTTTCCTGGGGTCACTCTTGTTATATTGATAAAGTGTTTGCACAACAAAGAAGTGTGTTCGTATTATCTCTGGGCTCTCTTATAGAGCTGACTGTAGAAACTCCTTTAGAGCTTTAAAAATTTTAAATTTACCTTGTGTATACATTATGCAGTGTCTGTTGCACATTAAACAAAATCTTAGCCAATACAATGCGCATGTAGATTTTCACAATTATCCCACCAGATTTAACAATAATCTTATACCAGAATTTAGCCGTCTTGAGAGATCCAGAAATGGTTAAATAATAATAATAATAATAAAATTCTACAACTTACTGACATCTAGAATAAAAGCTCTTAATTTTCATCAGTTTAAGGCAAAAATTAAGAGTTACCTTATAGTGAATGATTTTTTTAAATATGAGGAGTATTTTACTTCCAATTTTAATTTGTTGTAATTGTCAACAGTATAATTTAAAACAATGTATCTATGTTTTGTGTTTATATTTATGTGCATATTAACTATATTGACATATATTTTATTTTCTTTGACTTGTAAAAAATACTTTTGTATTAATTTATTACCAATAAACCATCTGTCTATAATAGAAAAGCATCAACGGAACATAATAGACTTTATAAAGAAAGCTTATCACGCTTACTTCGGTGTAAAGCTTGGTGATCAGGGCAAACCTTGGGCTCCACACCAAGTGTGCTTTCAGTATGTCGAACTACTGAGAAAATGGACAAAAGGTATACTTAACTCTCTACCCTTCGGTATTCTTATCGTATAGAGACAACCATGGAGACCACTGCTTCTTTTGCTCCTGCGATATCATCATCATCATCATCATCATCTTGGTGCTACAGCCCTTAGAGGGCCTCGACCTTCTCAAGCTTCCTACGCCATTCTGTTCTGTCCCTTGCTTGAATTTTCCACTTGCCGAATCCGATCTTCTCCGCATCTTGTGTTACCCCATCCATCCACCTCAGCTTTGGTCTACCCCGTCGTCTCATTCCCACAGGTTGCCCTGTTAGAATCTTTTTTATCATGTTCGATTCAGGGGCCCGGGCTACATGTCCTGCCCACTGCAGGCGGTTTCGCTTAATTATAGTGGTAATATCTTTACCACCAAACGTATGCTTGTAGATATTCTGCAGTTCGAAGTTATATCTACGCCTCCATATTCCGTTCTCACAGACCGCTCCAAATATATTGCGTAGCACCTTTCTTTCAAACATGGATAGAGCGGATTCATCTGTTTTCGTTAGCGTCCATGCCTCTGATCCGTATGTAAGAACGGGGACTATCAGTATTCTATACAGCCTTATACGAGTTTTTTGAGACAGACGTTTGTTAGCTAAGTACTTTGATAGACCATAATAACACCTGTTTGCAATTATTATTCGCCTTTTTATTTCCTCAGAAATAATTTTATTTCCTGCGATATCAAGGGATTACATTAAAAAAATAAACACAAAATTTACTATACTGATTTACCCTCTGCTAAACGACCTGTATCTCATGGACCAGGAATCTCTGTTCCTTCACTTTTTCTACACACCATTCAACAGCAATTATCAGATGAAAGTTAAGACTAAAAAACCGATGAAGACGAATTAAATCCTGAAATAGACCAATCTTAAAAGTTTATCCAAGCTGAACTAAATGGCTTAGTGATAGACTTAGGCCTATCGAAGGATGCTGCAAAAATTTTAGGATCACGACTGAAAGATAAAAATCTATTGGCTCCAGGTACCACCGTTTCCTGGTATAGGCATCGTGAAAAAAATTCGCTGAACATTTTTTCAAAAGAGCTCACTGGTGTATTGTCATAATAATCCTGAAGTAGTCACGAAACTGGAAGCTGACAATTACATTTCCACATCATGGCGGTTATTTATTGATTCTTCTAAGAGAAGTCTAAAGGGTGTCTTGTTGCACAATGCATATTCCTGCATTTTCTGAATCTTAACTAACTTTAAAAAGCAATTTTTGTAGGACCTCAAATTCGAACCTTAAAGTTGGACAGATTGTTCCAGAATACAATGACCCAGGATGAATCTGAAACATGAAGTTCTTTCGTAGAAGTCATAGACGGTTTCATCATAAATAACAAGTATCCAGACTATAAAGAAATTGTAGTCAACATGGTCGAAAATTATGAAAAAAACTGGGATGCAATATGAGCATAAAACTTTATTTTCTGGATTCCCATATTGACTATTTTCCCGAAAATCTTGGGCTTGTCAGTGAGGAGCAGGGAGAGAGGTTTCATCAAGATATAAAGGAGATGGAGAGACGTTACCAAGAAATATAAAATATAAGAATGATGACTGATTACTACTGGATCTTGAAGAGAGACTCGATCACAAAAATCCATAAAAAGTAGACCACAAAATGCAGTTTTTATGGACAATGAGAACGGTTTTATTAAAAAAAAAAACAAACAACTCAATTGTGTAGTGTAATTTTGTATTAAATAAAGTTTCAATAAATATTTTCTCAGTATTTCTGGCAGTTTCTATGAAAAATTTCAAGCACACTTTTCTTAAAAACCCGACGTGCTGGAAAAAAACTAACTACATATTCGTGATCAGCATATGCCATCTACTATAGGACACCTATTAAACTTAAAACACTTTTTTATGAAAAAAAAAAAAAAATGTAGGCCTGTATTATCTAAAAAAACACACGTTATTGGTACTTAGATACAAAAAATATTGAAATCAAAAAATCGAATAAAAAGTTAAATTGTAACCTTTAAAAGAAACTGAAAATATAAAAGAACCTATAAAAGAACCGCGTCTATTGACAGTTGGTTCTGGCAAAATCAGGACGATATTACTTTGGTCTACAGTGTCCATGTCCTCCATTACTGGACATAAAAATACATTTTTTACAAATCGTGTGAAGTTTACTGTCCAACCCTGATCACATGAATCTGTAACTATTCCACCAAAATGCTTTATTAGTTTTTTTTTTCAATATCTGATCAGTACCCAAGAATTAGGACTCACAATTTGGTCAATATCTTTAATGTTACTATTACCTTCACAAGCCAAAATTCATGCCAAAACTCTTTGGAATTGTCGGAATCGATACAAGGTGGAGATGCAGGTTGCAAATATCTGCTGCTTGACGAAGTTGATCTTTTTTTTTCATTTCTTCGAGCTAGTTTTGGTAGTGTTGATTTTTTACTGTTTTTTTAGTCGACCTACTCTTCTGAGGTTAATATTTCAGAACCAGGACATACTCGGGACTTTTTTGTTGGCTCCGGTTTAGGTGCTTGACCAATTACTATCAATAACAAGTTCTCAAATAATACGTTAACACTAAGTTCTTTTACAGCACGTTTTTCTTAAGCGCTTCATTAACGATTAAAAAACAATGTTTTAAAATAAAATAGTCCCAAAGTGCTTATCGGGAAATGATAAAACAAGGTTTAAGACCGAATGAAGGTCTTTTGTGAATTCGAAAATAATATTTTTTACTTGTATTTTTGAACCTTAAAAATCGTAATTTTAGTTTTTTTTAAGTTTACAAAAAAAACAATAAACCTATTTTGTTCAGAAGGATCCAAAATATTCAAAAAAAATTGTCTGGTCCAAAAATTCAAAACATTGATTGTTACATGTTTTAAACAAAATTGTTTAAAAAATTTTTATCAACTTTTATTTCATGTATCTCATGAAAGTGATTTTTCAAAAATCTCATGGAAATATCTTTCCTAGCGAACCAGAGATTCTCGCCTTGTTTATTAGGAAAGAATCTAAGTATATTTATTTTGATTTAGTTAAAAGTAAACATACTAGAAGAAATTAAAAAAAAATAGATACACTTTTGTTAAAACTTCGTCATCCTCTGTTTTGCAAGAGATTTTCTAATTCTAAATAAAGTTAAAAAAGTAATACTGACAGTTTACTTTATCAGAATACTTTGCAAAGATCGATACTCGCTTTGAAGTGAATTTCTGTCCTGAATTTCTACTTTATTTCATTATTATTTTCACCCCCGATACACAGATGTCTCTAGCTGTATAAAATGTAAATTTATAGTTGTAATCTGTTCTGTACCTGGAATTACGACAAACACAAACAAAAATTTTTACATACTGTTTAATAATATACATACATAAATATTATGTTTGACTTTTTACTTAATAGTTGTAAATATTTTAAATGCACAGTTTTGATGTTAGAATATGACTATTTAAACCAAATCATATATAATCAAATAAAAGTCTACAAGCCCATGGAAGATTTTAATGGGTCATTTGACCCAGAATAAGTCAAATACAAAACAATACTACAATATGTAATAACAACTATCAATTCTAATTGGTACATGTGAGTCACAGGTAAGAAAAACTTACCACTCTAGGGGGTAGGTTTTTTTTGGCCGTACATTTTTGTACGGCATTAATAAACTTAGGTAGGTAATACAAAAATAATGATTTCCTACCTAATGTCGTACAAAAATATTGGCACTAGGAGTAGGGACAATTTTGTATTTTCGGAAAAACATTTCCCCATTTTCAGTGATTTAACACAGTACGGCATTGATACACAAAATTTCGAATTATATTGAGAATTTTAAAATTATATTGATTAAATAACCAAAAACATTTATTATTATTAATAATATAAATTTTATGAAATAACTCTTTAAGTCTAATATTCCACAAAATAATAATTTTACTTCAAATTTTAATGACAGTTCAGCGTGTGGCAAAATTGCGTGTGCAAAAGTGTTTCCGTTTGTTTAGAGCAAGAATTTTGTTTATGTTTTGATTTCTTACACAATTTAATCATAGTATATTAGATATTAATAAATTGTATTTATAAATATATATCTTTTAGAACATTAATAGTAAAAACGTCCTGCCATTATTTCTTGTTTAAAATTATAAATCTTATATGAAAGCTTATCAGCTTTCTACAGACTATTTAGTTGTTTTGGCATAGCACAATCACAATATACAACAATAATTAGTTTTTAAAGCTATTAATCTAAATTTAACCCATTTTCTACCAGAATATCAATAAATTTTCATAAATATAACTGCAGATGACAATGGAATGAAACTTAATAAACGTAAAAATATGTTTTTATTAATTTTTTTTATAAACATAAGAAAAAAACGCTGTGACCATATGGTCACACAGAGAGGTTACCTATTTACACATTTCCTAAATTACATTTTTTACACTGTGCACGTATCAAAGAAGAACATCCTTCTCCTGCACACCTACGTCTTTTGCCGTTAGGAACTGGAACAACAAGATGGTCAATTTTGTCATATCGTAGATTGTCGGACACTACATTCATGGACAGACTATTCCTGCTGACTGAAGGCTTACCAGGACGTCTAGGTGGTACTCCATATTTCTCAAATACATCTGTGTAATTTCCCGGCGGAAAACTATATTAGGTGTTTTTTTTTCTTTCCTTTGAGGACTTCTTATAAAGCAGGCGTTATGTAGGCATACGTCAACTTTTTTACTTCTGATACCAATTCTGTATCGTGCCACATCTTCATAACATTCTATCCGTGCCACCCATGAATGTAGTATATTTTGCAATAATCAAAGGCCTTTGTACTCGAATAATTTTTTTCTGTTGCTTAGAGTATCTCTTGACGTATCTTTTAGGATTGATGCCGTAGCAAGTTGATGCAGCCGTAACTACAGCATTATCCATCCATTTGACCAAGATAATTCCGTCATTTTTAGATATAACATAATCAACAGAACCTCTAGTTTTAGTAGCCATTACTTTGTTGTCCAACAAAGGGCAACACTTAGGAACTCTATTTTGTCTTATTGTTCCAGTACAGTCATATCCCCTTAGTTTTAATTATGCAAGTAAATTGAAACTCGTAAATAGATTATCAGTATAAATATGGTAATTTGGCATCTTATTTGGCAGATCGTTAAGCATTTGAAGTAAAGGAGCTGTTGCACTTCCCAATTTTTCTACATAACTGTTATCAGTTGAAATCTGTTTACCTTAATATAACTGAAAATGAATCAAATAACTGTCTTCAAATAACAGAATTCAAACACCAAGCTTTATAGCCAAAGCGTATTGCCTTACCTTTGATAAACTGTTTACAGTTATGTTTTCCAAAATACTTGATCATTGATTCATCATAATTCATGTGCTGGGTTGGTTGAAAGTATTTAAGACATTTTATTTGCACCCTTTCTATAATGGGGCGTAGCTTCCACATTTTATCAGTCCTTCCAATTCTGCTATTATCGGCAAAATCTATACATTTCATGATTTGATCAAATCTATTCCTGCGCATAGAATTTTTTACCATGTGTACTGCCATGTCATCCTCTTGATCCCAATAATATGTTCTGCCTGGTAAGGGATGGTAGCCGGATAAAATTAAAATTTCGAAAAAACATTTTAATCCATCAATGGAGAGATTTGGATCTGGAAAATTCTTGAACGCAGCATATTTTTTTGATTCGTGTAAAATATGCTCAAACATTTCGTTGTCAAAAAATAGTTCAAATAGTTCTAATAGACTCATGTCATAAAATTCATAACTTTCAGATTTATTCCCGTTTTTAAATGTTTTATTATGTACCAAATCTCCCTCTGTTCATTACTTGATCTCAGTTTCGTTTAAAAATTCTACATTTTTTATTTTTTCTCTTATTTATTTGACTTACCTGTTCATCAGGTTCTGTTGTCTTTATTTCATCCACAGAGTTTTCCTCTCCTTGTTCCATATTTTCGATACGATTTATTCGAACTTCAGCTAGCGCTAATAACTATCTATGAGACAAATTGTGAATTAAAACACCATCGTCTTCGTCGCCGGAATCTTCATCCGTATCCTCATGAACATCTGGAGGAGAAATAAACACCAATGTTTCATCATTTTCTATATTTTCGTCATCATATAACATGTCAAAGCTTCTTGTAATGTAAAACCACGTCTAAAAAGAAAAAAACAAAAAACCTATTAATTATCACATATTATCCCTGTGTGACGTTATGGTCACAAACAAATATTAGAAGCTCTACCGCATTTGATACAATACTTTCGTGATAAATTATATAAATATGTCTTAAACACAGGTCTCTAGATCCCATTTGTTCAAAAGTATGTTTAATTTCTTTAAAAATAAGATTAAAAAATATTACTTACTCAAAGCGAACGTCCATTTTGATGCTTTCTCGTTGTAACACCAACAAACAATAACTAAAACACGACTTTGCCAGCGAATAGATCAGGTACCGGGTATGTTACATTCGTTACATAGATATCTCTAGTCCGCGTGGTTGTATTAATATATAATATATATTATATATAATACGACTATTATATTTTTTTTATAATAGACGTAATAAGAAAATGGAATTTTTCCACATTGGACAAATCGTGATTGTGATGAATTAAACTGTTAAATAGGTCAAAGAAACTAGGCCAATCTCGAAAATTGCCTGAAAATGTGGGTATATTAAGCTTTGGTTGTCTAACTGAAGGCCTTGAAAATTGTGCATTTGAATGTGAGGAGATATTTGGAGAAGAAGAAGACGAATCCCTAATTAAAAAATCACTCTTTATGGATTGTACTTCGTAGTATACCTGATCAGCGGCCACACTAAACTTACCTTGCTCCGAAAATTCCTCATCGGTTATTGATCCGATGATCAGATTGTAAGCTGTATGAAATTCTTGGTAAATAGATTCGATTCCCCTGGCTAAGAATAACGATTTGACAGTATCATCCCTTGATGCTTGAATTCCTGCCTCATGGGCTTCCCTCAATCTAGAATACGCTGTTTGACGCGCCAAGTTGGCTTTGTTTATTTTGCTGGACATTGTAAGATAAAAGACACGAAAAAAGAGGACAATGAAAATAAAATTAAGCAAATCGAATACTAAAGAAATGCCCTAGATTAAAAGAAGAGAAATGCGCTACTTGGTTTCAGACACAATTCTGAACAAACAAGTGAAGTATCGATAAAAAGGAAACTAACGAAAGGTATAGTAACAAAAGAAATCAAAAGAACTGTGTTTAAATTATTACGCAAGACGTAGAGAATAATTTGATAAGTATGATAAAAGTAGAATAAAAATAATTCACAAAAATCAGAATAAAAAAAATGTAAAAATGTAATACAATGTTAATAAATCATAAAAGTGATATATATGAATAATTAATATATGTAATATAAGTCAAAATATGTAATATAAAAGTAACTACTGATATTATAAATGATAAAAGTAGAAATAAATTTAAAAATTGTTATGTAAATATGACCAAATTTAATTATTTAAATTAAGTTAAAAAAAAAAAGAATGCGCGAAGGACCGAATTAGATTTAAATTGAAAAGAAACAAAAACAATTAATTAAAATGAATTAATTGAAACAAACAAAATTAATTGGATCAAAGTTATAATTATTTATGATCCGGCTCGAAGGATCAAATGTTTTGTATAAAATTTAAGAGGTCGCTGGTTAAATGATAATAGATAAATAATAATGAAGAAATAAATGTAATATTTTGACTGTAAATAAAAGTAGAAAAAATAGCAAATATTTGTAGCAAACACATGTAAAATAAAATTTTATAATTCAAATAACAATTGACAGATTTAATAACTTACTGTAATTCTATAATGAGATTCACTTACCTTTGTCTGTGGTTGGGCACCGCTCGGAGTCTAAGGTCTAAGGGTAAAATGGTATGAACTCGAGCACTCAATCGCTGGTTTTTGCTTGCGTACCCGACGAGAGGTTGTTTCAGAGTGCCCGATAATAGGAAAAAAGATACATATGTACGCAAATCCACCAGGGTGGTCTCTGAAGTGTTTGGGTTAATAAATGTTTCCCAAAAACATGTTATTTTTCAGACAAGTGAATTTTCAGAACTTGACAATAATTAATCAGCCAATTTAAGTTCGAGAATTTAAAAGATAAACTAAAGCCATATTATAATCAGCTAATATATTATGATTAAAAAAGATTTAAAACTAAATAAGTTTATATTCGAAATAATAAAAATAAAGTATTTAAATCAGTCTTGACGCTTTTCCAAACAAGGCACTATGTGACTTTAAAATAATCTTATTTTGATGTTTATATTTCCAATTTGAAAATCGTACTTAAAATACGAAACATTAATACATTTTGTTTACAGAAAACAATTTCCGAAGTAGAAATCAAAATGTTAAATTAAACTTATTGTAAAGGAAAATTGTGGCATATTTAGAATAGAAAACAGTAAGCTGCAATTTAAATAAATTTGCCAAAATTTGATTATCTTAGAATGTTGTTAAAATGATAAAAAGACAACAGGTCAAATAAAACCAATGAGTTTGGCAACTTTAAACTTCTAGTCTTTTCTTAGTTCCACTAATGCTATTTCGACGATATAAAGGGCAAACTTAATATACCTCTTTTTTTTAAATAGCCGTTTCACACTTCATCTTACGTAAGGTACATAAGGACCATAAACTTTTATCTACACTGTATATGTAGCTATAAAAATAAAAACGACAAAAATATCCATAGTCCAAATATCAATAGTCCAAGGGACTATTGATATTTCAATAGTCCAATATTATTGTTCCATGAAAAAAAAAGCAATAGGAGGAGGTATTTTATAAACATGATCTGGAATATGTTTATATCATTTAAAAAGTCTTGTTTCATATGTAGCATTATTCATCCATTAAATTTTAGATTTTTTAGCGAGGCCATATGTTTTGTAAAGGTCTATTATTTCCTGTTTTAGATCATTAATATTTTCTTCTAGTTCCGTTTCGTTTACATTTGGTCCTTCTGAGAACGTTTTGTCTAGTTCTCTCCATTTTCTACATCATCTACAACCAATTCTGCAAAAAATGTTAGGTATCTTTGACAGTTGTGTCACACTATCTTTAAATGCAAAACTGTTGTTGATAGCAATAGCAAAACTAACTCTTATACTTACCAACTTGACAATATTACAGTTTTTATTTATCAAAAAACCAGAATTCTGCGTAATTATTTATGCATAAGTTTCGCAGCACAGCAAATATACTTAAAGCAGCTAACTTATGCCAATCGAAAATCGTTTGAACTACACCCAAAGGCGTACGCGGTCTTTTAAATACTTTAGAAATGTTGTCCGTTGCAAGGTACAATGTGTTTCAGCTTTCAAAAAACACAATTTATCCATTTAATATTATAGAAAAAGTTTTCTCTCTGCAGGGACAAAATATACTACGTGAGTTTTTTTTTTACTTACTGTATGCAAGAGAGATACCTCTATGAATAATCAAAACGATCAAAAATATCTAACAAAACAACACAATAAAAGTAAAAGTAGAAGAAGAACTAACCGACCCTATTGAAGCTGACAATGGTGAGAAGATGAAGAGTGAGATTCCCTAAGTCCTCTATTGTTCAACCTGATTATGAATGAAATAATAAAAAAAAGTAAGAACAAAAACGGATACAAAATGGGAGAAAAACAGCTTAAAATAATCTGCTATGCAGACGACGCAATACTACTCTCTCAAAGTGAAGATGATTTACAACGTGTATGCTGCACCAATTTAATATATTCGCTAGAAAATTTAACATGTTAATTTCCCCAATAAAGACAAAATAAATGGTTACAACAACAAATTTACTAAGATGTAGATTGGAGCTGGAAGGTCACATGATAGAACAAGTGATGGAGTTTAAATATCTAGGCATCACATTATCTAGCTACGGAAAGCTCGGAACCGAAGTGGAAGATCAAGTGAATAGAGCAAACAGAGCCGCAGGCTGCCTAAATGAAACAATATGGAGAAATAAAAATATCGGACAAGAAAAAAGAACTGACACAGAGAGGACAAAAAGGATGTTAGAAACAGCAGATATAAAAACACTTAGAAAAATTGATGTTACGACACTATGGGACAAAGCTAGAAGTACAGATATACGACATATATGCAAGGTGGAAACCATTAAAAACTGGGTAGGAAATAAAAGAGTATAATGGAACGATCATATAAGCCGATTGACAACAAATAGAGCAGTAAAGACGGCAATAGATGGTTCACCAATAGGAAGATGATCAGTAGGAAGACCACTAAAATGATGTAATGACAACTTACCGAATGCACATTGAAAAACAGACAGGGTCATGTCTATATAAAAAGAAGAAGAAGGGTTCTTTTTTTAATATAAGTGGAACTAAAAGGGTTAAGTTACTTAAAAGATTACACTGTTCAAATACAGGAGACGATTTGTTGCATAACAATTAATATTTTTTTAGTTTTTACAAAAAATCTCCAAAGATTAATCACTTATTTTTGACAAAACCTACTTTCTGTCTAGTTAATAAAAGATTTGTTCTCAATATAAATTTTTATTTATCCTACTAACAGTGCACAACAATATATAAATATGATAAATATTATAATTATAATAAATAAAGATATTTTAAAACATAAATATTCAATAACATATATGCAAAAGATGGAATAATTAATAAATACAAAATAGTTAAAATAATACCGTGTACTGATTAATATACTTTTGGATCCCAGTATTTTATTCTCAGAAATTCATTCTCCTCTATGATGCATTCAAATTATTTAAATATCAGAATTTTAGGCCCAGTCGTTCTCTCCTGTGTTGTAATAAAAGTATCATCTTGACAAATTTGAGGTATAGATGAGTATAGAGATGGATAAGGCTAAAAATGAAATATTATATTATATATGGTTTTAATAATTTATATAATATATATATATATATATATATATATATATATATATATATATATTATATATAAATATACAGTGTAGGAAAAAGTTTATGGTCGGTATGGACCTTACGTGAGATGGAGTAAGAAACAGCTGTTTAGAAAGAGAGAGGTATATTAGGTCCGCCCTTTATATCGCCAAACATGCATGCCTGGAAAGGGAAAGTTCAACGTTGCCAAAGTTATTGGATTTATTTGACCTGTTGTTTTTTTTGCATTTGAACAATGTTCTAAGATAATCCAATTTGGGCGAAATTGATTTAAATGGCAGCTTACTGTTTTTTTTTTTATTGGGACTATGCCACAAGTTTACTCTACAATAAGTGTAATATAACATTTTGATTTCCACTTCGGAAATCGTTTTATATAAATAAAATTTATTAATGTTTCGCATTTTAAGTATGATTTCCGAATTAAAAATCTAAACATCAAAATAAGCTTATTTTAAAGTCACATTGTGCCTTATTCTCAATATGAAATAATAAACTGCATACAATAACGCCACATTAAAAAGTATTCATACACAATAATTATTTGGCAACGTCGGTCTGGTCTTGTCTGGTTTGGCCGACCGAGTAACGAGTAGTAGAGGTGGGTCGTGGTATTTTTATCGTTAAGAGCGTAGGCACAAAATTTCGTTCCAATATTTTTTAAATGCATTAATTTTTTGCGAATCCTGAGAAAACTAATAAATATTTTTCAAAAATTTAAACTCAGAATGAAACAATACATTATTAACGAGGGCTGGAAGTCCCTGAAAACTTCTATAATGTTTATTTTAATAAGTTGTAGGGGTGAAAAAAAAATTAGTGTGATTTTTAATTTCAAATATCTCATTCAAAAACCTTTTTGTTTATTCTAAGGGACTTTCGGCCCTCGGTAATAATGTGATCTTTTATTCTGCATTTAAATTTTTCAAAAATATTTGTTAGTTTTCTCAGGATTCCAAAAAAATGAATGCATTTAAAAATTTAAATTTTTGTAAATAAGTAACTATGATTGTTTAAAAGTAGTTTTAAGTAAGAAAGTACCTACATAAACAAACATAATGGCTATTATCGCTTATGTGTATATTTATTGAACTGAAAGAAACTAATGATTTATTTATTATAACTTGAAAAATAAAATAAACAATACAAATAGTAACTCGTACTTACATTTACATTACATGTTATTATTAAATCGCGAATAGTCTAAATTGACATTCAAAAACATAAGTTTTTCAACTTTACTTCTTATTAACCGTCTTCTTTTTTTATTTCAAATTAAACCAGATTTTGAACATGTGTTCACATTTACAATACTAATAGTGGTTAAGTTAGCATATACATGGCGATGGTTTTTTCCACCGTTGTAATGGACTCTCGATTCAGGTGTACGTGTAGATGAGCCATCTCCAATTAATTGATCAAAAATTTATTTAATTTACATTTTGATTTTGATTTCGTTTTTATATAAATATTAGTACTATTAATTGGTTACAATTCTAGATATTTCTTATTATTTGTTTGCCCAGGTTAGCTGAACAGACAGGATGTGTCAGTGCTTCGCACTGTACATTTCCTGAACTGAAACTCGCCCGGAGCTTTTTGAATATTAAGTTATGTAAATAATATTATGTGATGAATAAAGGCCTTTATTATTATTATTATCCAGATTTAGCCATACGGCTCACACTCCCTCTAAGGGGAAAATTCACTCATCCCAGATACCTACGGTATCAAAAGGATTGAGCTCTGGTGGGACTCTTTCCGTGTTATCGAGCCCTAGGTGACTTGGTATGTTGGAGTATCTCCCAAAAATTTTCGTACACATCTGGACGTCGCGAGGAGTACAGCTTTCTGCATGGCCTTATAAAGATGTTCATTTAGACCTAGTTGTTTTATGTTCGCTAGGAGGTTTTTGGGAATAACACCAGTAGTAGATAGAACAATAGGTAGTGTCTGGGTACTTTCCATTCTTCATTGTCTCCTGATTTGTATTTCTAGATCTCTGTACTTGGCGATCTTTTCGTTGTATTTAACGACTAAATTATTGGTGTTGGGTATCGCCACATCAATAAGTGTTGTTTGTCTAGTAAGTTTATTAACTAGTGTGAGATCCGGTCTATTATGGGCCACTGGTTGGTCTGTAAGCACAGTGCGGTCCCAGTATAGCTTGTAGTTGTCATTTTCAAGCATTCTATCAGGAGCGTATTGATAATAAGGAAGATGGTCGGTATGGAGAAGTCCCAGTTTGTCAGCTAGTTCTTGGTGGATAATCTTTCCTACTGAGTCATGGCGTTCTTTATAATCAGTACCGACAAATGCCTGGCAGCCACCGGTAAGATGTTGAATGGTTTCTTGTGCTTGGCATCCATATCGGCATTTGTCATTTTGTACTTGGGGATCTTTAACAATATATTTCAGGTAATTTTTAGTTGGAACAACCTGATCCTGAATGGCAAGTAGGAAACCCTCAGTCTCGGGAAACATCTTTCCTGATGTCAACCAATAGTTCGACGCTGTATTGTCGACATATTCTTGGTTGATCTCATTGAGATGTCGCCCATGCAGAGGTTTACTCATCCAGGTGCGCATTTTTTCTTGCTGAGTCAGGTGGTTTATGCGCATTTCTTGTTCCCTCAGTTTAAGCGGCGTCATATCATCTACTGCGCAAATTGCTCGATGTAAAGTAGATGTCTCAGCCTGTACCTGAAAATAAGATCTTAAATTAGCAATTTGTTTATCTAATTGCTCACCTATATCCATAAGTCCTCTTCCCCCTTCATACCGCGGTAATGTTGTTCTCTCTACTGCACTACGTGGATGATGTTTTTGCGCCTTTGTGAGAAGTGTTCTTACTTTCCGCTGAAGACCCTCTATATTATTATTATCCCAGATTTAGCCATACGGCTCACACTCCCTCTAAGGGGAAAATTCACTCATCCCAGATACCTACGGTATCAAAAGGATTGAGCTCTGGTGGGACTCTTTCCGTGTTATCGAGCCCTAGGTGACTTGGTATGTTGGAGTATCTCCCAAGAATTTTCTTACACATCTGGACGTCGCGAGGAGTACAGCTTTCTGCATGGCCTTATAAAGATGTTCATTTAGACCCAGCTGTTTTATGTTCGCTATGAGGTTTTTAGGGATAACACCAGTAGTAGATAAAACAATAGGTAGTGTCTGGGTACTTTCCATTCTCCATTGTCTCCTGATTTGTATTTCTAGATCTCTGTACTTGGCGATCTTTTCGTTGTATTTAACACCTAAATTATTGGTGTTGGGTATCGCCACATCAATAAGTGTTGTTTGTCTAGTAAGTTTATTAACTAGTATGAGATCCGGTCTATTATGGGCCACTGGTTGGTCTGTAAGCACAGTGCGGTCCCAGTATAGCTTGTAGTTGTCATTTTCAAGCATTCTATCAGGGGCGTATTGATAATAAGGAAGATGGTCGGTGTGGAGAAGTCCCAGTTTATCAGCTAGTTCTTGGTGGATAATCTTTCCTACTGAGTCATGGCGTTCTTTATAATCAGCACCGACAAATGCCTGGCAGCCACCGGTAAGATGTTGGATGGTTTCTTGGGCTTGGCATCCATATCGGCATCTGTCATTTTGGACTTGAGGATCTTTAACAATATATTTCAGGTAATTTTTAGTTGGAATAACCTGATCCTGAATGGCAAGTAGGAAACCCTCAGTCTCGGGAAACATCTTTCCTGATGTCAACCAATAGTTCGACGCTGTATTGTCGACATATTCTTGGTTGATCTCATTGAGATGTCGCCCGTGCAGAGGTTTACTCATCCAGGTGCGCATTTTTTCTTGCTGAGTCAGGTGGTTTATGCGCATTTCTTGTTCCCTCAGTTTAAGCGGCGTCGTATCATCTACTGCGCAAATTGCTCGATGTAAAGTAGATGTCTCAGCCTGTACCTGAAAATAAGATCTTAAATTAGCAATTTGTTTATCTAATTGCTCACCTATATCCATAAGTCCTCTTCCCCCTTGATACCGCGGTAATGTTGTTCTCTCTACTGCACTACGTGGATGATGTTTTTGCGCCTTTGTGAGAAGTGTTCTTACTTTCCGCTGAAGACCCTCTATATCCGTTTTTGACCACTTTATAATACCAAATGAGTAGCTCAGCGCGGAACAGGCGTAAGTATTTAATGCCTTAAACAAATTTTTACTATTAAGATATGACCGATTTAATTGTCTTACTCTTCGCACGAACTCCGAAGTTAGTTCTGTTTTCATTTGTTTATGGTCAATTTTCCGCGCTTGTTTTACTCCGAGATATTTGTACATATCATTTTCACCCATTGCCTCGATGTTTTGGCCATCTTGCATATCGAAACCTCCGGGCTGAACCTTTCCTCTGACTATATTTAGTATACGGCACTTGTCTAGTCCAAAATGCATACTGATATCATTTGAGAAATTTTCTACAGTTTTTAGCATCTCATCTAAGTGGTTTCGAGTGGAAGCCATTAATTTTAAATCATCCATATACAACAGATGATTAAGCTTCGCTACAACGGTGTTGTTATTTTTGATGCTAAATCCTGAGTCAGTAGAGTTCAGCAGCTGAGATAGTGGGTTCATCGCTAGGCAGAACCAAAGTGGACTCAAGGAGTCCCCCTGGAAAAGGCCCCGGTTAATAGTGATATCTTTAGTTTCGATATTAATTTCACCAGGTATTTGAAGGTGAATTTTAGTCTTCCACTCTGCCATTATATGTTTCAAAAAGGTCACGAGATTATCATCGACTTTATATATTTTCAATATATCTATAAGCCATTCATGCGGCACTGAATCAAAAGCCTTCTTGTAGTCAATGAAGGCAGTAAAAAGGTTTCTTTTTTTGGTGTATGCCTGGTTAGAAATGACTGAGTCGATAATAAGTTGTTCTTTGCATCCCATGGAGCCCTTAGCGCATCCTTTCTGTTGGGGCTCTATGATATTGTTCAGAGCACAGTGTTGGTAGATACGCCGGGCCACACAGGATGTGACCAATTTGTACAAAGTTGGAAGACAAGTAATTGGGCGGTACTTGGCTGGATCTTGGGTGTTATTTTGATCCTTCGGTATTAGATAAGTGGTTCCCTGAGTAAGGAATGATGGTATTTCCTGTGAATTAGAAATAATATTATTAATAAATACTGTTAAAAGCTCATGTACACTCCAAAACTTCTTTAGCCAAAAGTTTTGAACTCCGTCCGGTCCAGGAGATTTCCAGTTATGAAGCTCTTTGATAATGTTCGAGACTTCTTCAGTGGTGAAAGGTTCATAAGGAATATTCCTGTAGTGTTGACATTTGTTCGTGGTGTCTTCAATCCATCCAGCATTGTTGTTATGGGTAGCTGGCGTCGAAAGTTGGTTGCCCCAAAACTCATGAATTTCTTCTTGGCTTGGGTAGGATTTATTTGCGTTTTCTACTGTGGAATTAAGTTTCCTATAGAAAGTTTTCTCTGCTTGCTCAAAAAGTATATTGTCGCATTTTCGGTTGTTACTAACTTTGTATCTCCTCAGGCGGCCTGAATAAACAGATAGTTTTTGTTTTAATGTGTCCAGGCATTGTTGAGGTGTGTTGTTTTCTGGATCATATCGTGAGTGTCTTAGAGCGTTAAACAGTATTTCTTCAGCTCTTTTGATGATTTTTCTACTTCTTACTCCTCTTATGTACTCTGTTATTTGTCCAATGTCCCTACGCAGTAATTCGATCTTCTTCAGCAGTCGTTTTTCCCAGGGTGCTATTCTGTTACCAGTCCTTCCGATGTTGGTACCCCGTCGTGTTCTGATCTTAATGCCCATAACATTAGCAATTGCTGTTGCTGCACAGTAAATCAGCATATGCAAATATTCCAATGTGTGGGCTTCTGTGATATAATTGGGTAGGACTTCAGTATTCACAATTTGTAACAGCGCTCCTAGTTTCTTGGAAGAGTTTATTTTTGGTAGCGGTGGTCTGCTAAGTGGGTTTGTTCCACTAAACTCTTGTACGGCGCGCGCCATTTCGTTTGCCAGACTATCGTGCAACTCGTTATTGTCCTGCTGTGTATTACTAGGTTGAGTTTCTTGTATGAGAATCTCAGGAATCTGTTCATTAGGGATTTCATTAGGGACTTGGTCTGCAACTTGTTCTTGGTTATGAATCTCCCGTTCGATTTCGCGTCTGATGGTGTCGCGTCTAGTCTCTGGAATAAGATTGTTTCTTAAAATTACCCGGCATTGATCTGCTACTCTTTGTTCAGATACTTGGATTTCTGGATACTCCCTGCAAAATTCGGCATACAGTTGTTGTCGATAGCCGATTGTTTCTTGACCGAGGTTTGTCACCTTATAATAAAAGCGCAAAATATTTTCGTTTATGGACACTGTCCACTTCATACGCTGCCTCGGTCGTCCCGCTTGAGTGAGCGCCGGCTGATATTCCAGCGCAGCACCTTCAGCGAGTGGAGCTCTTGTTGTTGTTTGGCTCACTTGTGGTTGTTGTTGTTGTTGTTGGGCTGTAGCTGATTGTATGACAGGGGCCCGCCTCCTCAACACCCTGCCACCGACGTCCCGCATGCTGTCACGTCCAGCGCCGGCTCCAGACGTGCCCTGGCGATCCCCAGGCAGCGACCCTAAACATAAATTAATAAACTCCATTATCATGGGTGTGCATTTTATACCTACTGCCAGGTGTCAGTTTTTGTTCCACGACAGGTATTCCTGTTACCCTCTGGGTTTCTGCGCTACGGATACCCAGAAAGCATCCCCCATTCGCAGGGGGCCGCGCCTGATAGAAGAACTGATAAAAACTCCCACAGGTTATTATTACACATATTATTATTATCCCAGATTTAGCCATACGGCTCACACTCCCTCTAAGGGGAAAATTCACTCATCCCAGATACCTACGGTATCAAAAGGATTGAGCTCTGGTGGGACTCTTTCCATGTTATCGAGCCCTAGGTGACTTGGTATATTGGAGTATCTCCCAGAAATTTTCGTACACATCTGGACGTCGCGAGGAGTACAGCTTTCTGCATGGCCTTATAAAGATGTTCATTTAGACCCAGCTGTTTTATGTTCGCTAGGAGGTTTTTGGGAATAACACCAGTAGTAGATAGAACAATAGGTAGTGTCTGGGTACTTTCCATTCTCCATTGTCTCCTGATTTGTATTTCTAGATCTCTGTACTTGGCGATCTTTTCGTTGTATTTAACAACTAAATTATTGGTGTTGGGTATCGCCACATCAATAAGTGTTGTTTGTCTAGTAAGTTTATTAACTAGTATGAGATCCGGTCTATTATGGGCCACTGGTTGGTCTGTAAGCACAGTGCGGTCCCAGTATAGCTTGTAGTTGTCATTTTCAAGCATTCTATCAGGAGCGTATTGATAATAAGGAAGATGGTCGGTATGGAGAAGTCCCAGTTTGTCAGCTAGTTCTTGGTGAATAATCTTTCCTACTGAGTCATGGCGTTCTTTATAATCAGTACCGACAAATGCCTGGCAGCCACCGGTAAGATGTTGGATGGTTTCTTGGGCTTGGCATCCATATCGGCATTTGTCATTTTGGACTTGAGGATCTTTAACAATATACTTCAGGTAATTTTTAGTTGGAATAACCTGATCCTGAATGGCAAGTAGGAAACCCTCAGTCTCGGGGAACATCTTATTATTATTATTCCAGATTTAGCCATACGGCTCACACTCCCTCTAAGGGGAAAATTCACTCATCCCAGATACCTACGGTATCAGAAGGATTGAGCTCTGGTGGGACTCTTTCCGTGTTATCGAGCCCTAGGTGACTTGGTATGCTGGAGTATCTCCCAAAAATTTTCGCACACATCGAGATGTTGAGAGTAGTACAGCTTTTTGCATGGTCTTGTAGAGATGTTCATTCAGACCTAGCTTTTTTATATTTTCTAGGAGGTTCTTTGGAATGACTCCAGTAGTAGAGAGAATAATAGGTATTGTCTGGGTACTTTCCATTTTCCACTGTCTTCGTATTTGAATTTCCAAATCCCTGTACTTGGCGATTTTTTCGTTCTGTTTAACACGAAGATTATTGTTGTTGGGTATCGCCACATCAATTAATGTTGTTTGTCTCTTTAGTTTATTGATTAGTATGAGATCTGGTCTATTATGTGTCACTGTTTGGTCTGTGAGCACCGTGCGATCCCAGTATAGCTTGTAGTTGTCATTCTCAAGTATACTCTCAGGAACATATTGATAATATGGAAGATGGTTTGTTTGAAGAAGTCCCAGTTTGATAGCTATCTCTTGATGAAGGATTTTTCCTACTGAGTCGTGCCGTTCCTTATATTCAGTTGCAGCAAATGCCTGACAGCCCCCGGTTAGATGTTGAATGGTTTCCTGAGCTTGGCACCCATATCGGCATTTGTCATTTTGGACCTGAGGGTCTTTGACGATATATTTCAGGTAATTTTTGGTTGGTATAACCTGATCCTGAATAGCGAGCAATGAACCTTCTGTTTCGGGGAACATCCTTCCTGATGTCAGCCAATAGTTCGACGCTATACTGTCGACATGGTCTTGACTAACCTCATTGGGATGTCGCCCGTGCAGAGGCTTGCTCATCCAGGTGCGCATTTTTTCGTTCTTAGTAAGGTGGTTTATGCGCATTTCTGGTTCCCTCAGTTTAATCGGTGTTGTGTCATCTACTGCACAAATCGCGCGATGAAGAGTAGATGTCTCCGCCTGCACCTGAAAATAAGTTCTTAAATTAGTAATCTGTTTTTCTAATTGCTCGCTTATATCCATAAGTCCTCGACCTCCTAAATACCGCGGTAATGTTGTTCTTTCTACTGCACTTCGAGGATGGTGTTTTTGTGCCTTTGTGAGGTGCGTTCGTACTTTTCGCTGAAGATTTTCTATATCCGTTTTTGTCCACTTAACAATACCAAATGAGTAGCTAAGCGCGGAACATGCGTAGGTGTTTAGTGCCTTAAACAAATTTTTACTGTTAAGGTGTGAACGAAGCAGCTGTTTTACCCTTCGTATAAACTCAGTTGTTATCTCAGTTTTCATTTGCTTATGGTCAATCTTCCGCGCTTGCTTTATTCCGAGGTATTTATACATATCATTTTCACCCATGGCCTCGATGTTCTGGCCGTTTTGCATATCGAATCCGCCGGGCTGAACCTTTCCTTTGATTATATTTAAGACACGGCACTTGTCAAGACCGAAGTGCATACTAATATCATTTGAGAAATTTTCAACAGTTTTTAGCATCTGGTCTAGGTGGTTTCGAGTGGAAGCCATTAATTTTAAATCATCCATATACAACAGATGATTAAGCTTCGCCACAACAGTGTTGTTATTTTTGATACTAAAACCTGAGTCGGTGGAGTTCAGTAGCTGAGATAGTGGGTTCATCGCTAAGCAGAACCAAAGAGGACTAAAGGAGTCCCCCTGGAAAAGGCCCCGGTTAATTGAGATATCTTCGGTTTCGATGTTTTTTTCACCAGGTATTTGAAGGTGAATTTTAGTCTTCCACTTCGTCATTATATGCTTTAAAAAGGTCACTATATTAACATCGACTTTATATATTTTCAATATATCTATCAGCCATTGATGCGGTACTGAATCAAAGGCCTTCTTGTAGTCGATGAAGGCGGTAAAAAGGTTCCTTTTTTTGCTGTACGCCTGGTTGGAAATGACTGAGTCGATTATAAGCTGTTCTTTGCAGCCCATGGAACCCTTAGCGCATCCTTTCTGTTGAGGCTCTATGATATTGTTTAGAGAACAGTGTTGGTAGATACGCTGGGTTACACAGGATGTGACCAATTTGTACAAAGTTGGAAGACAAGTGATTGGGCGGTACTTGGCTGGATCTTGGGTGTTATTTTGATCCTTTGGTATAAGATAAGTGGTTCCTTGAGTAAGAAATGATGGTATTTCCTGCGGATTAAAAATAACATGATTAATTAATACTGTTAAATGATCGTGTATACTCCAAAACTTCTTTAGCCAGAAGTTTTGAACTCCGTCTGGCCCAGGAGATTTCCAGTTATGAAGCTCTTTGATAATGTTCGAGACTTCTTCAGTGGTGAAAGGTTCATAGGGAACATTAGTGTAGTGTTGACAGTTGTTCGTCGTTTCTTCAATCCATCCAGCATTGTTGTTATGAGTTGCTGGTGTCGAAAGTTGGTTTCCCCAAAACTCATGAATTCCTTCTTGGCTTGGGTAGGATTTATTTATATTTTCTACAGTGGAATTCAGTTTCCTATAGAAAGATTTCTCTGCATGCTCAAAAAGTATATTGTCACATTTTCGGTTATTACTCACTTTGTATCTCCTAAGGCGACCTGAATAAACGGAGAGTTTTTGTTTTAGTGTGTCCAGGCAGTGTCGAGCTGTGTTGTTTTCTGGATCATGTTGTGAGTGTCTTCCAGTGTTCAGAATTATTTCGTCAGTTCTTTTAACTACTTTTTGAGTTCTTACTCCTCGAATGTATTCCGTAATTTGTCCAATGTCCCTACGCAGTAATTCAATCTTCCTCAGCAGTCGTTGTTCCCAGGGTGCTATTCTGTTTTCAGTCCTTCCGATATTAGTTCCTCGTCGTGTTCTGATCTTAATGCGCATAACATTAGCAATTGCTGTTGCCGCACAGTAAATCAGCATATGCAAATATTCCAATGTATGGGCTTCCACGATATAATTGGGTAGGACTTCAGTATTCACAATTTGTAACAGCGCTCCTAGTTTCTTCGAAGAGTTTATTTTTGGTAGCGGTGGTCTGCTAAGTGGGTTTGTTCCACTAAACTCTTGTACGGCACGTGCCATCTCATTTACCAGACTATCGTGTAACTCGTTATTCTCCTGTTGTATATTATCAGGTGGAGTTTCTTGGATGAGAAGCTCAGGAATCTGCTCATTAATGATTTCATTAGGGACTTGGTCTACAACTTGCTCTAGGTTATGGATCTCCCGTTCGACTTCGCTTTTGATTATGTCGCGTCTATTCTCTGGGATAAGATTGTTTCTGATAATTACCCGGTATTATTATTATTATTATCCCAGATTTAGCCATACGGCTCACACTCCCTTTAAGGGGAAAATTCACTCATCCCAGATACCTACGGTATCAAAAGGATTGAGCTCTGGTTATTATTATTGAGGTCTGATTATTATTATTATCCAGATTTAGCCATACGGCTCACACTCCCTCTAAGGGGAAAATTAACTCATCCCAGATACCTACGGTATCAAAAGGATTGAGCTCTGGTGGGACTCTTTCCATGTTATCGAGTCCTAGGTGACTTGGTATGTTGGAGTATCTCCCAAAAATTTTCGTACACATCTGGACGTCGCGAGGAGTACAGCTTTCTGCATGGCCTTATAAAGATGTTCATTTAGACCTAGTTGTTTTATGTTCGCTAGGAGGTTTTTGGGAATAACACCAGTAGTAGATAGAACAATAGGTAGTGTCTGGGTACTTTCCATTCTCCATTGTCTCCTGATTTGTATTTCTAGATCTCTGTACTTGGCGATCTTTTCGTTGTATTTAACAACTAAATTATTGGTGTTGGGTATCGCCACATCAATAAGTGTTGTTTGTCTAGTAAGTTTATTAACTAGTATGAGATCCGGTCTATTATGGGCCACTGGTTGGTCTGTAAGCACAGTGCGGTCCCAGTATAGCTTGTAGTTGTCATTTTCAAGCATTCTATCAGGAGCGTATTGATAATAAGGAAGATGGTCGGTATGGAGAAGTCCCAGTTTGTCAGCTAGTTCTTGGTGGATAATCTTTCCTACTGAGTCATGGCGTTCTTTATAATCAGTACCGACAAATGCCTGGCAGCCACCGGTAAGATGTTGGATGGTTTCTTGGGCTTGGCATCCATATCGGCATTTGTCATTTTGGACTTGAGGATCTTTAACAATTATTATTATTATTATTTATTATTATTATTATTATTATTATTATTAATGTAGCCAAGACCCCTCCTTCTCATTCCGTGAGCCCTTGTCAGGCCGTGGTGACACTCTAAATATTATTAGCTTGCTTTCTCCATTGGCTGCGATCCTTTTCCATATAGACTGCTTCATATAGGGATTTTCCCATCAGAGTCTTCATTTGGTCTGCCCATCCTGATGAAGATTTTCCACTTGGTCTTCAACCTTCTACCTATTGTTCTACTACCAATAGTTCCATGGTCTCCGTTTTTCTAGCTACGTGACCGAAGTAATTTGGATATGCTTGGCAAAAATTAGCCAAGTCGATTAAGTTTTTCTCGATTTATTATAAAAATAGGTATTAGAATATTATATGACTGAGTAAACATCATTTTATGATATTTTATAACTACATAGATCAAATGTTTTAAAACTGTAGCGGTAAAGTCATAGTAGCTTGGACAAACACCGTAAAATAAGTTTTTTATATTTAAACACATCTGTGTATTCCAAAATCAGGAACCGAAGAAATATTAAAAAAATTCAAATAATAATTACCATATTGAGTATGTTACATAATTTGTATTGTTCGGTATGTTCCTCTACTGATCAATATTTCTTCTAATGACATAGTAGCATATAAGAACAGCAACAGCGATAATACAAAGTATTATCCCTGTATCTTTAACATCAAAAGCAAAGCCTTCCATGGTCTAAAATAAAATAAAAAAAATTGAATATAAATAATGAATATTATGAAGGTATATATATATATATATATATATATATATATATATATATATATATATATATATATATACATATATAAGTAAGAAAAAAGAAGTACTTGTGACTCGTTTGGAAAAAATATAAAACTGTTTTGGATGGGTTGGAGTCAATAAAAGGGGCTATTTGTTGACTATTTTTTACTCGAGCTTTCAATTGTGATTACAATTATTATCAAGAGCTTCTAAAAAATACAAAATATCTTACTAAGTTGAACTAAAAATAAAAATTTTTTTGTTAACTCACCAAATAAAATTAGTTTTTTATATAAAACTGCTGCGTACATATTAATTCCAAAAAATTGTCCTATTCTAATAAATGTTTCTCTGAAAAATTTTGATTAAAAGTTTCTTAACAAAACAATTGAATTTGTAAACAAAAATTGAATAACTACAAACCAGCCTACATGTCATAAATACTAACTTAAAAATTTTTATTTTTGACATATTGTCAAAAATAAAATTTTGTTTAAAAAATTCTTCTTTGTTTAGTAACAAAAAAGAAGAAGATTTATTCACCATTGATAGATGCCTGTAAAAATGTAACAAATGCATGGAAAATTCAAAATGTGATATTTTACTGACTGCATATATAAATTACATAGAAATAATATACCTAATTATAAATTTTGCTTAGATTTTGAATTTCTGACCTTTTGTTTAAAATATTATCACTTTTGCTAATACAAACCATTTCCAAAAAAGTTCTTTTAAATTTATTACTTTCACTACATAAAATTTTAATATTATCAAAATCCATAATATGGTCTTTGTCTATTACATGCTCTGCCAAAGCACAAGATGGTTTCTTAATTCTGCAATCACTCTTGTGAAAAATAATGCGATTTGAGAGATTTCTTCCAGTCTCACCAATATACTCAGCTTCACACTGAGTACAAACAATGCTGTATACTACATTTGTTTGATCTAATTTGTCTATAGGATATTTAGTTTTGGAATATAAAGATGAAATGGTTTTGATGTTTTTTGTTGCTATTTTTATATTGTCAATAACCTTTAGTGTTTGTATTAATTTAGGAGTCAATGATGGTATAAAAGCTAGTGAATGATAATATATGTTTTGATTGTTGGATACAGTGTTTTGAGATTTAGCAAAAAATGGTGTTAAGTTATTTACATTTAATAAATTAGAAAAAAGCATCCTATGTAGCATATCTGGAGGATAAGAGTTTTCAATTAAAATATTTTTTAACAAATGAAGATCTTCTTGTAGATAGTCTGGATGAGAAGGTTTTAAAACACGTTCCTTTAATCCTGTTATAAGGTTCATTTTCATCTTATTTGGATGATTAGAGTAATAGCTTATAAATCTATTACTACATATGGGTTTTCTGAACCATCTGGTTTTCATCATATTGTCTGTATTTCTTACAATTCTCATATCAAGGAATGGTAGAGAATTATCTACCTCTTCCTCAACTGTAAATTGTATATGTTGATTATGATTGTTGAAAATGTTGACTGAAAAATAAATCGAAAACGAAAAGTCAAAGAAGATAATGCAGAAACTCTTGACTTGCAGAAACTATTGACTATAAATGGAAAAAAATTCAACATGCCCCTGTGTCAGTTTTAAAATAAATCCTCAAACCACTTGGTGGAAAAACAAAACCGTGGACGACAGTAGAAATTCTTGAACTTATAAAAGAACGAAGAAAACATAAAGCAAAAGACCTGAATAAATACAAATAAATTTAGAAAACTATCAGAATGAAACTTCGAGAGGCAAAAGAGAAATCTTTGACATATGCAAGAAAATTAAAGATCTGGATAAAACGTATTATAAATTTAATTTACAAAAAAAAATCAAAGAAATGACAGGTTCTAGACAAAGCACAATAACGAATATCCTGAAAAGTAATAAAGGAGATATTATTACTGATATGAAGAAAATATTTTGTCACTGGACCAATTATATCCAAAAGCTATTAAATGATGAAAGAGAAGAACTATCATTAGAAACCACAGAGGATGCCGGACCACCAATATTACGGGAACAAGTCATCTATGCTATTAAAGATACAAAAGCGGGCAAAACTACCGGATCAGATGACGGGCCCATCGAATTATTAAAACTCATTGATGAAGATGTTATTTATGTGTTAATTAAACTCTTTAATCGACCTTTGTAAGAATACCCAAAAAGTCAGCAAATACACACCAAAATACACAGCAGAATTGTTAAAACTCTTGAATATGAAATTATTGATACACAATTTGGCTTTAGAAACGGTATGGGCACAAGAGATTCTTTGTTTGGCTTAAATGGGCTAGCCCAAAGATGCATGGATATGATCCAAGACATGTACCTATATTTTGTAGATTTTGAAAAGACATTTGATAATATAATGTTCAACATAAAAAGTTTCTAGAAATATTAAAAAGCAAAAATATTGACAGTCGTGATATGAAAATTATATCTAATCTATATTGGAATTAAACTGCCAAGGTAAGAGTAGACAACCAGAACATCCGAGATATCAAAATACAGAGAGGAGTCCGCCAGGGTTGCGTGCTCTCGCCACTACTTTTCAATGTCTACATTTAGCGGCATTTAATAGATGAATTTAAAAAAATAAAAACAAAAACGCATGATAATGACTAAATTAGCTGATAAAACATCTACTTGATTGTTGAGGATACTGTAATTGAGAGTGTGGCTATCTAAAAATACTAAGAAACATGGATAACATCAAATGTAGACCAAACCAAAGATATTAAGAAACGTTTTGAGATAGCACGTGCATCATTTACTGAATTATAAAAGATCTTTCATGTCAGAATATAAGGTTAGGACTACGTCTAAGAATACTTCTTATTGACTATTCTTCTTTATGTGCAGAACTATTTAGAGCGGCAGTTAACAGGGTTTGCACAGCCATGATGATTTCCAAGCAACGTGAGAATATGGAACTTAAAGAAGAAGAAGAAGCACTGGTTGTTGTACATATTACTAATTTTGACCCATCTGTATATTGCAATGTAATCTGAATAGTTACTTAAGATCTCCTTCAGAGTCCTCTTCTCTTTTATCCTTTATCCTTCGTAAGGATGTGGTGACGTTATGGTATTTGACGAATAGTTGCTATTTATTCTTCTTTCTCCTGGACGCGGTGTGCTGCCTCAGACAGAGAGTAACCAGTAGCGTACTTTATTTGGTCTGACCATCGGAGTGGCGATCTTCCTCGAGTTCTTTTACCATCTACCTTGCCTTCAATCACTGACCTCTCCATGCCTTTCATTCGTCTGGTAATGTGTCCAAATTACCTCAATATATTTTGGTTAATGATTGTGGTAAGCCTAGTATTGATGAATTTTGTCAATATTGAGACATTTGTGGTATGTCACAGTGTATGGTATGTGGTATGAAAGTTCATTGCAAGTTACAAATGCAACTTAGTTAAAGTAGTAAATTCATTTATATAAAACTAACAGACCAAAAAGAAGTAATTAAGGATTAATGATTCAAAATATTAACAATGTGACGACATTTATGGGACATGTATGGTTTCTTATATCAATAAATTAAAGTAATCCTCCAGTTATTATATATTGAATGTATCTCATAGATGAACTACAACATTAAACGGCCTCAGCAGCTTACTCAGATATCATGATATCAGGCAAAAGTTAATAAATTAATTAACATTCATTTTTAGCAAGAATCATAGATGAAAATTGCAAAGAAAATAAACTAAAAGTAAAAACCATCGGTATCCAAATTTAAAAATGGCGGAATATATTGCAATTAAAGAATATTTTTTATTTAAGCAAACAATAATGTTAGGTCAAAATAAAAACAATTATTGTTTAAATAAATAAAAAGAGATATTTATTGTATTATTCTATTATATTATTACCTGCATTAATGAGTTTCCTTTATTTCAGCTCACCAGTAAAATTTGTTTGGTGATCAAATCTAGACTAGAAAATCTCTGGTTTCACCTTAATAATTTCTTCTTGTTTGTTGACATTTGACGTTTTTCTTCTTTTTTTTTTACGGACTCCCGATAGGAACGGGTAATCTTTAATTTCTGACAAGTGTCGTTGTGATGTCACTATCATAATTTTTATTTTACCTTATTCCTATTTCTGTTCTGAAAGTCTAAAAATAAATTCAGGTACCTATTAGGTCCATTAAACATCATAAAATTAAGATTCTTATATATAAATAGTATAGGTTCATATGATGTGACAAAAGATGTATCTAAATTTTTGCAGATAAATGCAGATTTTGATTTTCTGTAGCTAACTACATGAGGAGTTCTAATAATACAAATTTTAAGAAATATAGAGCGTTACAATAAAAAATAAAAATAAACATATTTTAAACAAATAAAAAAAATCGCTGTCCAGTAAAATGCGATGAAATAAGGTGTGGAGGATGCTAATGAAAAACTATAAAAAAAGCGTTTCGTATTCAAACTGTAATCTAAATATATGATTACTAAATCTACGTTTAGTTGCACTTACCTGGCAGATTTATTTTTTTTATTTAATTTTTGTTGTTGCGTACTTTGATGTGGCAGCATCACACTTTAAAGTTCACCACACTAACTAAACTTCACGTTTTAATATATTTAACAAATATTTACATAATTAGTCTTTGCTTGGTTTCACACTGGGAATTTTTAATTTTCCGATTTTAAACTTGTAAGATATCTGATGTTAAAACACGTATTTATTAGTTTTTGTTATAATATTTCTTTAAACTCGTCTGTAGATTTTTGTACAAAATAACTGTATAATATTTGCAAATTCTTATGGGTTTTCGATACAATTACTATCTAAAACCGATATGTTATCTCTTTTTTATAATGTACACTAAAATGCATACAAAATATAGGAAATGTAACTATACATACAAACATGTTATTAAAACTAACTGATAATAAATACGAGGTTAAAATGCATAAAATGATACTTGCTTATTTTGAAAATTTTAAGTTAAAAAATTAAATCTTTATAATACAACTAGTCAAAAAAATATTATACTCCACTGCTCAGAGACGAAAATGCCACTGAACCTCTAAAAATCATATGAACAATCTGAATTTTGCCTGGAATATTAATTTTGGAACCCTAAAAAAGATGTAAAAATCCCCCTAAAAAACCCCTAAAAGCCCCCTAGTCGGGGGTAAAAACGAAAAAAATTTATATACCAAGAATCTGTACGCCATAGAAAAAATGTTTTAATGAAAAATTAAGCTGGGATATGTTTATTAGCACTTTTTGTGTAGAATGAACTATTCTCTCACAAAAAACGCTTAAAGCGACCGTCGATTTTGAATGTCACTTACGCACGAGAAAACAATGTTCAATAAAATTTGTATCAACTCGGCATTAAAAATTTGGTTTTTACAAAAAACTCAGGTTTTATAAAGGTGTTAAATAAATAAACGTGGTGCAATTTTTAATTTTTCATGATTCTCATAAGATCAATACAATCTAATCCCTTTCATTGACTGTCCTCTATAAAGTTCCGATTACTATTAGAGCCTAACCTACAAAATCCATAACATGAAATTTTAGTTTTGAGTTTTGGCAACAAATGTGAGGCATTTGAATTATGCTTAAAAAACGCTCAACCCTTCAACGGCGAAATTTATTTTTTGCAAAAAAGGAAAGGAAAAATCATAAATATTGGTCAAAACACTTTATTAAACATATTGGTACAAGTATTTTTCTCAAAATATATGTAATTTAAAAAAAAAATAGTCGTTACGTTTTGGTAACGCTAGCCGGTTAGGGTATACAAAAAATTTTTGGACAAGAAAATTATCACTTTGGGCTGTGAAACATTATATTGCACTCTAGACATAATCCTACATCACATTTGACACTCATAGTACGAATACTTGAGCTACAACCTTCTCCAGCACATCGACGCCTCTTATTCTTGGGGATGTTTATCAAAAAATGGTCTGTTCTGTCATATCTCAAGTTATCCGAAACCCTATTAAAAGATAAACTTGATTTAGCAGCCGCAGGTCTTCCAGCACCTTTTGAAGCCATGCCATATTTTATCAGATAGGCTTGAGCAATCTCTCGTCTGAATTCTAGTTGGGTAAGCTGTATTTGATGTTTACACTTCTTGGATATACACCATGCATTGACTATAGCAGCTTCTAGTAGCCAAGTAAAAATTGACCACCACCACTTCTTTCTACGAATTGAAATCCTGTATCTGGATATCTGCTGGTCCATGAAGTCAGTGCCTCCCATAAATCGATTATATTCAGAAATCAGATAAGGTTGTGGTACTTGAATAATTTTTTTTTCGGCTCGAGAGTAGCGTTTTACTTGAGTGACTGGATTGACGCCATGACATGTAGATGCTACTGTCACTACATTATTATCCATCCACTTGACTAATATTATTGCATTTTCTTTGTCGATGACAGATATCGTGTCTCCTCTTTTTTTCGATTTCGAAATAATACTTTTTTTAGGTAACTCACAACTTGTAGGAATTCTATTTTCCCTCATAGTTCCCGTACCATCATACCCTCTTTGTTTCAAGGAATATAACAAATTAAAGCTTGTGAAGAGATTGTCGAAGTAAAATGTGAACGGGAGCTTTTTTATATCATCCGAAAATTCATCTATCATGCAAAGTAGAGGAGCAGCACATTTTCCAAAATTGCTTTCGTAACTAGTGTTTGACTTTGGGTTTTTTCCTTGATATATATCAAAGTTCACCAAATAACCAGAAGCAGAGTTTAGGCACCGCATTTTATACCCAAATCTGATGGGCTTACCCCGAATAAACTGTTTACATGAATGCTTCCCAAAGTATTTGATCATAGCCTCATCGTAATTCAAGTTCTGTTCAGGTATCCAGTTGTCAATAAAGCGGCGTTTCAAAAGGCCCATCAGTGGGCGTAGCTTCCACATTTTGTCACCATGTACAGGCTGTGTGTTGTCGGCGGAGTGCAAATATTTTAAAATTTGGCGAAACCGATCTCTTCTCATAGATTCAGTGACTAAACTATTTTTCATATCTTGTTTGGAATCGCAGTAAAAGTCCCTTCCAGGTAACTCATTATATCCTGTAACAATCATAATCCCAATTACACATTTCATTTGTTCGTTAAAAATGTTTGGATACAATTTATTGCAGAAAAGTGCGTATTTTCTTGATTCGGTCACAAGTAGTTCAATTATTTCGCTATCAACAAACATCTCGAATATATCTAAATAGTCCATATCACTATATTTACTATAATCTGGTTTAGGAAAATACCTGCTCACACGTTCAAAGTCACCTTCAATGCAGGATATTTTTTCTGACCCAAGGCGGACGATATTTGACACTGGCTCCGATTCAGGTACATCGATAAAAGCTCTGACAGCACGAGGAGGGACGATTTCAGCTCCTGGTGTCAACTGTCGACCGCTTAAATTATCTAGAAATCCGCCACCATCTTCATCACCAGAATCCTCATCGGTAAGGACATGCGCATCAGGGGGCTCGATGAATATTTCATGAACGTCCAGGTCTTCTTCGTAAACCATTTGCAATGCTTCTTCCAGCGTAAACCCACGCCTAAAAGTAACAAATGAATATAGTAGACAATTATTAATACATAAACAAGAGTCCTAGCTTTTCTGATCGCATATATACCAGATACTCAACACGCAAGACATTTATACACGTACAATATTTTTTGTCTCCCTAAACCAGCTAGCGTTACCATACGGTAACGCCAATATTTCTGAGGTTACATTATAGAACTTGAAATACTTTCATAACAAAATTTGGTCTAGAACTGAAGAATAACTATCTATAAATACTCTTTTGTAAGTATTTTTCATAACAATTCAAAAAAGAAGTTTTAGTAATACTTACTCTAGACGGATGTCCATCTTTGGAAACTCGTAACTGTTACCACAATTTTTAAAATTTGAATAAAACTGCCAAAAAGATTTTACGTTGACGTTGTACCCAACAATGTGTTCATTAACATACTAAAAGCGTGTTGACAAATAACCAACGCATTCCGATGGAACCAAAAGCTGTGTTGCCACTTCTAAAATGAGGTTGTCTACCGTTACGATATGGTAACGCTAGCCGTTTAAGGGTTAATGAAACATTCCCATAACGAACGATCCAAAACGTTTAAAACTTTTTTTCTTCAACCAGCCTAGCTTGACAACCCTTTCTGGGTCCTGGCTTGTTCTAGGATTTTCCGCCATTCTGTTCTGTTCTTTGATTTGTTTTTCCAGTTGGTAATCTTAAGTTTACAGATCTTGGGTTCGTTATATGCTTTGTGTAGTTCAAAATTCTATCTTTTGCCCCATATGTCATTTTATTTTATTTTACCCCCCCCCCCTATATATTTGTCAAAGGATTTTTTGTTCAAACGTACCTAATAGGTTCCCATCGCTTTTTGACAGTGTCCATATCTCTGATCCATATACAAAGACCGGTTTTATCAGGGTTTTGTATATTTTGCATTTGGTTTTTTTTTGATGTTAGATCTCTGATGTTTAATTAGTCCATTATTTGTTTTATTAGTAATATGTATTCTTCGCTTAACTACTTCACTGACATTGTTATCTGCGGTAACTAGTGAACTTAGGTATGTAAAATTTTGCCTGTATGTGTGTCTATATTAAATTCACTAGTCTTTTTCAACATTTGCCTCAAGATGAAGATCTAATATATTGTAGACTTCTGCCTGCAGAAACCACATTATTATCCTCCAACTATTTGTTCCGTATATGGTCTCAATCGGTCATACAAAATATTTGACAGTATTTTATATGCCACAGTCAGTAGGGTTATTGCCCGCTAGTTTTTACATTGTAGCTGATCTCTATTTTTATGTAGTGGGATAATTACTCCGGTGTTCCAGTCTTGTGGCAGTTGTTTATTATTCTATATGTTCACTATTAATTCGTGTATCGCATTTAATAGGGAGTCTCCGCCTTCTTTTATTAATTCTGCACTAATGTTGTCTAATCCAGGTGACTTGTTGTTTTCAGTCTGCTAACTGCTTCTTGCATTTCAGGTACTGAACGAGGGGTTGTTTCTCTGGTATCCGTCTGATCCAGTATAATTCCATCATATATTGGATCTCCGTTTTTTTCAAATTTTTCTTTGAAGAATTCTGTCCATCTTTGTAGAATTTCACTCTGTTGAGTTACCATATCTCCTTTGTCTCTGCACATCATTGTTCTTGTTTTAAATTATTTTCTACTTTTTTAAGTTTTGGTAGAATTTTCTAGTTCTGATGGTTTATTAAGTTCTTCCATTTCTTGGAGTTCTTTTTCTATGTGTTCCTTTTTCTTTCTGCAATGTATTTTCTTCTCTTCCCTCCTTAAAATTCTATATTCCTCCTCTGCCTTTCGTGTTCTATATCGTTGTTGTAATCGTTGATAAGCACTATTTTTCCTCTCTTTTATGTTACGACAATCCTCATCAAACCACTGTCCTTCAGTGGGGTTGAGCTTTTTTTTTGTAGACCCAGTGTCTCTTTGGTCGCGTCTTGTATGTTGCTTTTACACGCTTCCTATTCTCTGTTTATACTCGTGTGTTTTTTTTTTGTTTTCTAGCCTTCCTTTTATATATTTTTTGTATTATGCCTTTTTGCTGTTGTTTGCTAAGTTTTTTACTTCATATTTTTTAATTTTGGATCTCTTTTCTTTTTTAATGTTTGAGATTCTGGCTCTTATTCTACTTTCCACTAGGCAGTGATTTGAGTCTGCATTATTTGCCCCTCGTCTGCTGCATATGTTTATTACGTCTGAGTGATGTCTAGAGTCAATAATAACATGATCGATCATGTTTACTGTAACCCCATCTGGAGATCTTCACGTCTGCTTATGAATATTTTTTCGCTGGAAGCATGTGCTGGCAATGACCATGTTAAGGGAAGTTGCTAGATTTATTAATTTGATGTAATTGTCATTGGATACCTTATGAAGTTTGTGCTTAACTATAGTTGGTAGGTTTTGTTGCTCTTTTCTTATTTTTGCGTTGAGATCACCATAAATAATTTGGAAGTCATTCTTTGGGCATGAATAGTATGCAGATGATCCTAGTAAGTTTTTCAAAAGAACCAAAATTCTGCTATAAAATACACCCGAAACCAGTCTTCTTGGAAGAATTTCCCGTGACGTGCGATCGTTTGTAGTGTAAAACATTAAATTCTGCGTTTTTATTTATATTTCAAATAACTCATATTGTTGACATAAATCAAAATTGAAATTTCATGTTAAAGGTTTTAAAGATAAATCTCTATAAGTAAGTATTACAACTGGTCAATGAAAGTGACCAATTCTATTGATCTCACGAGCATTGTAAAAAATGGAAAAAGTCATGCAACATTTATTTATTTAGCACCTTTATAAAATCTGAGTTTATTCGCGGAAAAATACAAAAACTACATACGAAAGCTGCACTCTTTACCTTTATTTTTGTCGATAGAACACTTAAATAAAAAAAAAACCGAATTTTTAGCGTCGAGCTGATACAAATTTTTTTTAATATTGATTTCGTGCGCATAACTATCTTTTAAACTCGACGGTTACTTCAAGCGTTGTTTCTAAAAGAACAATTTATTTTACACAAAAATGATAATTTACATTTTTGTTTAAAATTATCTCAGCAACATTTTTTATTTAAGAGATTTTTTTTCTAAGGCGTACATATTCGTATTAAATCGATTGTTTCGCTTTTTTACCCCCCTATAAGTAGAGTTTTAGGGGGAAGCCCGGGGGTAGAATTGATTTTTGAGAACTTTTTTATATTTTTTTTGGGGTCCCAAATTCTCACCAGAATTCATTGGTATAATTTTTAGGGGTCAACTCTTTGGTGACTGGACTAATAAAACACATTCTTTTGTCTTTATAATGTTTTTTAATGCGAATCTAAAAAATTTTTAAAGAAAAATAACTTCTTTTTAAGTTACCTTATTCATTTACTAAATGTTGTCGACAATTCTGGCATACTCAATTCTATCTTATGCGGCTCTGAAAAGTACATTACAGTCTAGATTTCTTCATTCGTTTATATTCTTTAGCCTCAAATATTTCTTTCCAAGGGAGGTTGCTTTCCTTCACTTCACTCAGTTCTTTTTATTTCCTTATTAGGTGTTGGTTATATGATCTGTCCAGGTAATTTTAAGGATTCTTCTAAACATTAATACTTCGAAGACCTAATGGCGATTGATGATTTCTTTTTCTTGATGTGCCTATTCGTGAACTAGGTTCCGAGGTTCTTTAACAAGGATATTCTTCTTCTTCCTGAACCTCGCCTACCAAAATATTTTTCTCCTTGCAGGATGGTTGGTAGGAGGACATATCTTAATTTATTTTGCATAATGTGTCCGAAATATTGTAATTTTTGGGATTTGATGATCATCAGTAGTTCTCGGCTCTTTTTCATTCTTGAGGATCTTCTCATTTGTGACTCAGTCAGTCTACGGGATCTTAAATATTCTCCGATATAGCCACATCTAAAATGCTTTTAGTCTTCTGAACTTATCTTCGTTCAAGGTACAAGCTTCAACATCATAAAAAGCACAGAGAAGACATAGCATCGCAGAATTTTCACTTTTATTCCAAGACTCTTGTGCTTATACTTTATTCGCTTAGCTCGGGCATATTTTTAGGGAAATTTAGGGAAACCTACAACACAACAATTCCTACTTCTCAGTATTAATAACTCAAGTATACTACTATTGCAGACTTCTTTCTTTGAAAAAAAGAAGAATTATTCTAAATAGTGGAAGTGTATACTAAACCCATCAAATCTTGCGTTGTATATATTTAAAACTATATTTTAGTTGTTATACTTTAATATAACTATTTATTATATCATCATCATCATCATCCAGCCTCTATTTATCACGTCCACTGCTGGACATAGGCCTCCCTTAAACTCCTCCATTCCTCACGATTTTGTGCTCTTTGTTGCCAATTTTTAGTGATACGCCTGATGTCGTCGGCCCAACGTGTAGGTGGTCTTCCTCTACTGCGTTTGTCTACTCTTGGTCTCCAATTTGTAATTTTGCTCGTTAGATTTATTATATAGTGCAGATAAATAAGTATTGATTGTCGGTAATTCGCAAAGTTCTATTTTATTTACTATTTAGTTTGTTTACCATTAATATTGGCTATGAGTACGTGTGCTTGGCTGTATAGTAATTTTCAGACACTTTTAGTCTGTCAAAAAGTAACTAACTTCGCAAAGAAATAATTACTAAATTCACTAGACAGTTCGGACTGGGAATAGCGAACCGAATATACCATGTGACTATTAAAGAAGAACCCCATCCGGTTACAGGTGTATCTAGCTTTTCCCATGTGCACTCTCATCTGCTGGTTGTTAGTCTATTCTTCACTTATTATGGTGCCGAGTTAGTGGTAGTGCTTCATTCTATTGGGGTTTGGTTGACGTAGAGTGGACCTTGTAAAAAGGTATTGACTTAGTCAAAAAACTCTATAGAGTAAAATTTGTTTAGAATTGGTAAATTTATTTATTTCCGGACTTATTTTTCACGTATATTTTTTTACCTCCGAGAAAAGGCGGCTTTTACCTTCAAGTAAAAGCAACCCTGGGCTCAAGTTCAAAGTTCAACCTTACCTAACCTAACTTAACCTAAATATAAATTTACAAATAAATTCGCAGTGACGAGAAAGATTACAGTTCAAAACGGTGATTTACTGAAGTAGTTGTTCGATCATCCTGAGCTTTATCCCTGAGCTAGAAAACTTCTTTTTAACTTGAAAAAAGAAGAACCTTCTTAGAAAGTGAGAACTGCTTAGGTATCTAGTATAAGGATATGACTACGTGAATATAAAAACACATGGAAGTGACATTTGTCAGTTGTTGTATATGTTATTGTACGTTAAAAAGTAAAAGAAGATTCCTGTTTAACAATTTATATATTACTAATAATATCAGAATAATAATAATACAATAAAACAAAATCAAAGCCATAAAATACTGAAAGTCAATTTTACAATTTTTAAATTATATCAATTTGCGAAATTTAGGAGAATGGTTTTTGACACTGTGTTTTTAAGAATGTTTACAATTTTTGGCTTTTAATTTTACAACATTCATTAATAATATATTTTTAGAGTCAAACAATGTTTAGTTTCTATAAATGGACGTATACATCAAAGATGAAAACAAAATTCACATAATAAACAATATAAATATAGAGTAGTAAAAAATACAAAATAAAAAAAAATAAATAATAGTCTACCAATAATATACTAGACTCTTGCTTTCAACACTTCCACAAAATTTATTATAATTTACTACCACTACAACTCTTTCGGCAGAGTGCCCTTCTCAAGTGATGTATTTTCACACACACACAGTGATCAACCCTGCCCTTAGGAACATGTGTATACCATTGTAAAGTGGGGTCCACATGTCCGAAGATCAAACCGGTCACACTTCGCTATCGAAGTGGTACCCATTTGACCTCCAGGCTTTTCCTCCACCTCTCCTCATCGTGTGACTTACGTGAGGAGGCTTATGGTCTGAAAGTTACTTGGAGTACCCTGGGTAATGGGACACCCTCTGTTTTTATTGACTGTGGTTAAGCCATCTAACTGTAGGGGTAGCACACATATCGGCTTTTCTCCCCATTTACTTTACTGACTCTACTGAAGTTACTTCAACTTGACATCGTGACTGGTGTCCCTAAACAAAAAGAAAACGTGTGTGTTCTGAACAGTTTGCCTGTTCATGCTGTTTGCTGCATGTCTGCTGTTTTATCAGCCTGTGCTGATAACTCTCTGTCCTAAAAATGTGTATGCTCGTTCACTCATCCGCCGAATTAGCAAAATAAATGTTTTTCTCCTCACCGGCTGGGAGTGATGTATTTTTACTATACGTCCACACTTTACAGTCTTTAGTTAAATAAGTTGAGGAGGGGAGTGCTGTTTTTCTCACGTTGGCTACTTAGAGTTGGGTCTGTATTTTTTAGTTGATTAGTTTCCATAAAAGTCAAGATAGCTTAAGTTTTTTTTTTTAAACCATTTTGTGTTCTACTATTCGTTTGTTAAAGGTTCTACCAGTTTGGTTTGAAATGTGTTAATAGGTAGGTTGTCATTTATATTATGAAAGATTACATGACGAATTGTTTATAGTGGTGTCAGTATGGTGAGGTTTATGAAATACGGAGAACTCATCTGTGGTTTTAAATCTAGAAAAATTATTAATTGATTCTGTTCGATTTCTTTTGTAAATTCAATATGAGGATGGGTGAATTAATGTAGGGTAATAATTGGTCAAGTTGCCTGTTAGTTCCTGTAAAGCATACCAGTATATCGCTTACGTATGTTTTAAAATCTTTGTTTCTAGATGATCCACAATAATATCTAATAGTAATGGCTTAGAAGATTACCCATGACAATCCATGATTACCAATCATGACACAAATGGTCAAACACATAAAAAAATAAATGACAGCTTTAAAAACAAACAACAACTTAAGCAAATATATTAAGAACCACAAGAGCCAAAAGGAAAAGCACTGGAAGAGTATACAAACTTACATGTGATGACTGCTTAGAAACTTACATCGGTCAAACTAGTATAACCTTTAATTAACGTAGAGCAGAACACAAAACGGCTTTCCAAATTAAAAAACAGACTCTATATACCCACTTCAGCTTCTAGATCATAATCATTCTTTTAGTGACAAATTTAAAATATTCCATGTATAAATTAAAAGCCTTAATTAGGATCTCTGTGAATTCATAAATTAAAAAACAATAGATATAATTCTCAATAAATAACTTAGCACAAAAAGCTCTCCCCCCTCAAATTATTCAGCTAAAGACTATAATGTGTAGACGCATAATAAAAATACATCACTTAAGAAAGGCACTCTGCCGAAACAGCTGTAATGATAATAAATTATGATACATTTTATGGAAGTGTTGAAAACCAAAGTTTTTAGTGTGGTATTGTTAGATAAAATGACGTTCCATCGAGTCCATCACTTATAAATAATAGTAACTACAAATTAAAAAAAAGCTTCAATACCGAAGATGCCAACAAAATTTTCCACCTCATTTATCTGTATGTGTTAAATTAAAACTTTTGTAGTTTGGTAGGCTAGTTACTCCCACACAAGAATTTATAATAATTGTAGTAAAACTCAACTTACTTCCAATTTTCTACTTACTTTAAAATGCAAATGTAAAAAAACCAAGGTAATCGAAAACGTGTTTAAACCTCTTTGATTGCGTTTATAACAAATAGATTATATAAATATATTCCCGAAACTGAAAAACCATCCACGAGATGGACTAATGACTTAAAGAGGATCTATACCAACTGGGTTACAACAGCACAAGAGATAGATCCGAATCGAAGTTTTTAGAGGAGGTCTATGTTAAGCAGTGGACTTGGCTGATAATGATAATTTGTCAGTGTTGTGGTAGAACTTATAAACTAGGTAGCCCAGAGTTAAATCTAATTTGCTTGTGTGTAGTCTCTTTTCACTATTTTTAAAAGCTGTGAAGGACGTTGAATTCTTGGAAATGTGTTAGCAAATTAAACTAACTACTTTAGAATCGAGAATACTACTAATGCTATTGGAATGTATGATAAAGCACGAAATATATTTGAGGATTAATGTGTTCAAAAAAGTTTTAATGCAGGCTGGATCGAATCTTAAAACCAACAATCAAAAAATTAAAATGTGTGTTCAGGAGCATTTAATAAAGAAAATAAATATGCACGAATATTTTCATGTTTGTCGAGTATTTAAGACAGCAATATCTCTCAGATAATACAGGTTCAGATCGTCATAATAATACTATTATAATAATAATCTCCTGGACCAGGCTGAGTTCAAAACTACTGGTTAAGGAAGTTCTGGAGTGTTCATATGTGCTTATCAGCATTAATCAATTACGCTCTTTTTAATCCTCAGGAGACACGATCGTTCCCAACTCAGGGAACAACAGTCATTTCTAACCAGGCACTCACCAAAAAAGAAACCTCTTCACTGTCTTTGTTGACTATAAAAAGTCTCTGATTCAGTGAAGCATGAATGACTTGTAGATATTTTAAGAATATATAAAGTCGATGATAATATATTGACTTTTTTAAATTATCTAATGACAGATTGGAAGACTTAAAAACCGCGGTCTATTCCAAGGAGACTCGTTGAGTCCATTGTGGTTCTATCTAGCGATGAACTTCCTATTCCAAATATTAAACTACACTAAATCAGGTTTTAGCATTAAAAATAACAATAATATAGTGGCCTTAATCATCTGGTATATACGGATGATTTGGAAATAATGCTTTCCACTCGAAAACACCTAGATCAGATGCTAAAGACTGTAGAAACTCTCTCGAATACTATTAGTCAGCACTTCATACTAGATATGTCGGTGTTTTAAATATTGGCAGAGAAAAGGTTCAGCCCAAAGGATTAGATATGTTAAATGGACAAAACATCAAAGCAATGTACAAATATGTTAGGTAAAGCTAGCGTGGAAAGTTGACGACCATAAGCAAATGAAAACCGAGATATCTTCAGAGTTCATACGAAGGGTAAATAGCTGCGTCGTTCACATCTTAATAGTAAACATTTGTGTTAGGCGCTCAAGAGCAGCGCATGTTTTATTTTTAGCTATTTCTTTTGTATTGTTAATTAGACTAAAACGGGTATAGAAAACATCATCTTCGTAGTGCAATTAAGATGACAACTTTACCACATTACCATGGTATTTAGGAGAAAGAAAATTTATGAAGATAAGAAAAACATATTGCTAATTTACGAACTTACTTTCAGTAATAAATGACATAACAAGGCTTAAACTAAGGAAATCAGAATGGCGCACAAACCACCTCTCTGAGGAGGAAAAATGTGCACCTCGATGAGTAATTTTCTACATGGGTAACATACGGCATCAAAATATATATTGATATCAGAAAAGATGTCCTCTGAGACAATAGGTTTCGTACTCGCTATTCGGGATCATGTTATTCCAACAAAAAAGTACCTAAAATATATTGTCAAAGACCCACAGGTCCTTGCAGGAGTTACCAAGTATTTTCTACAACTGAATATAATGACAGGCAAGATTTAGTAAAAAAGTAGAAAATATCCTTTATCAAGAAGTAGATATCAACATAAACTTCTTCAAACTAACCTTCTCCCATATTTTCAATATATTCCTAAGATAATGCTCGAGAATGACAACTTCAAGTCACATTGAGTAGCATAGATAATACAGCAGCATAATATAAACTAGATCATGTACTAGTTAATAAATTAACGAGACAAACAACACCAATGGCGATACCTAACAACAATAATTTGCATGTTAAATAAATTAAAAGAATCTTCAACTACAGAGATCTGGAAATTCACATACGCAGACAATGGAGAATGGAAAGTACTCAGACAATATTTATTTTCCTCTCTGCTACTAGAGTCATTAAGATTAACCTACCAGAAAACAAAAAAAGCTAAGTCTTAAAAATTTAGTATTATTTGACTATGTCAAAGTTCTAGATTATATCGTCAGTGTAAGTGTAACATCGTCTTTCTCTAGAATATCTTATAATCGACTGAGCATTTCCTCAATCATCAGTTAATTTCTCATGAAATTCTTAAAGCTGCTTTAAATAAATTGGGTCTTCAGCTTGTATTACCACTTTTTCTCATCAAAGCTGAAGATGATCAGTATAGTCATATCCTATGATTCTCTCATATCTCTTATGCTTTTTTAAATAGGCAAGCAGTATCAGATGCTGCTTTTGGTAGTTAAAATCTACACAGTCTAATTTGGCAGATAACAATGAAATATAAAAAAACCTCTCCATAGGAATCAACAATTTTAGTGCCGATTTGGATCAAATATATCCGGGAGGTACAAAACGGCGACATCTAGCATATGTACGGAAGTAAGATCATCAGTGGTTAACGTGAATAAAACGAGGTCACGTCTACATTTGCACACACAACTCCGGAAACCAACCTAAAAATCCTGATGCTAATATATATAGAAAAATGTTTTAGTTAATTTACAGTTACAAATTATATAGATAAATGAGATAGAAATGATGCTACATATTCTGTTATGTATTTATATAAATAGTGAATAAATAAGTAAACTTTTCTTAAAAAAAGAAATGCCAGTCTGTTAATTTGAGATGCCACTAATATTTAATTTTTTAACCAAATAATAAAAACTGATCACAGCATTTATATTTGTATCCAGATTTACATTCAATAAATCGTATTCGGTATTTGTATTATGTCGTTTTGAAATGAACTATTAAAACAGAAAAACGGTATTAGATTTAATTTCATTGCAGGGTATCCACCAGCCGCTTATACGTATTTCAACCTCATTAGGTATCATCAGAGCGACTAGAGTAAGATGCATATAGAATATGCAGTTGGTCTATAGCAACTGCATATGTCGCTCTGATGATACCTTATGAGGTTAAAATACGTATAAGCCGCTGGCAGATGAACTGCATATAAATTACAGGGTGGAAACCATGGAATTATTATTATGGAATAAAAATATTTCTACCTTGTTTTAAAAAGTTATAAAACACGCTGAGACCCGTCGAATTTTATATATTAATGTATGCTTTTAAATCATAAATTTAAATGTACAGAGTGATTCACGCAAATCTGGCATGGGCTTTACTTAATGAAACACTGTGTATTTTTATACTTTAAAAAGCTGCTGAACAACCTGATATCAATAAACTATATCATGTATGGGTCTGTTATGAATAATACAGGGTGACGTTTTAAAATATCTCAGAAAAGCAGATAATTTAGGGTCTATTATAAATAATTCAAGGCGAAATTTTGAAAGTGTATAATTTGCGCCAAGAAATTAAATACGTACTATTTTAAAATAATAATTTTTTAATAATTTTTCACACTTTAAATATTAGTATATTTTTTACTTATTTAACTGCAAAGATCAATGTTCTAAAGTAATTATGAATAAATTGGGTTTTGTATTTAATTTCTTGATGAAAATTCTACATCATTTCAAAATTTGACCTTTTACTATATTAAATTAATCCTATATAATAAATGTAATTTGTTAAGATTAAGTTATTAAGAAAATTTTAAAAGCATATAAATATGCAGGGTGTTCCATTAAAAATGCTAGACTTGCGTGAATCACCGAGTAAATTTAAATTTACGTTTAAAAAACGCAATTTTGAATTTAAAAGTTAAAGTGTCCCAGCGTTTTTAATAATTTTTACAAAATAAGGAGACAAACAATGATATTTCATAGACGGTTTCCACACTGTAAAATTTTAAAATGTCATCCTGTGATATTTATAATATCATATATTAAGGTTGTTAAGGAGCTTTTAAAATTATAAAAATATATAAGATATTCCATTAAAGATAAAATTTTAAATTATGCTAGGTTTGCCTGAGTCACCATATACAGTAAAATTTATGTTCAAAAAGCCTATATTTATAAATAAAAGTCGACGAGCTCCAGTGTTTTTTATAATTTATTAAAACAAGGACAGAAATAATTTTATTTCATGAGTGATTACCACCCTATATTTAAAAAGTCTATTATTCAATGCCAGGATAATAGAAACATATCAAAGAAAGTTAAACCAAACAGAGAATGAACAAGACGACAATAAATGACCTCGAAAGAAGTTTTATAATATATTTATAGCAAATTGTTAAACAAAAAAAGTTAAATAGTTACCTAAAAACCACATTGCTCAAATACGGGATACGATTTATTATATAAGAATGTTTAAAAAATTTCTTCAATTAATCGCAGATAGTATGAGATCTCACTGTAAAATCATTACGTTCATATCGTAGTTAATCAAACTAACATTTTTATACACATTTATAATAGGGAAATAAATTGATAGCACGTTGGAAGTCAAAAATTGGCCGCATATAGTTTTAATTAAATTAATAGTAATTAATTTTTGTACAAAAATATCGTTTACTTTTATTTAAATAAAATACGCCGCTTATGACGTATGAGTATGTTTTTTTTTTATGTAAAATTTAAGATATTTTTTTAAAGATATGACGATATAAGATTGCTTGAGATAATAGGGTTGCCAGCAGTTAAAAATGCAAGATACCAAAGATAAAGTGAAAGAGTGCTAGATCGTTGGACTACTGATTTGACAAGAATGGCGAGTGCCAGATTATTCAGACCAAGTTGTGAAGTTCGTTATACGTTGAATAAAGAAAAGTCTGCATTAAAAAAAAATGGAATAGTATATTTTTAATTATATGTACGTAACATGTGTATTATTAACACAACATATTGGCGCATGTGCAATGACTTTAAAAACTCAGACAACTTACACTCGCCCTGTCCAACCAGTGGCATTAAGCGTTAGCTCTCTTTTATTTTATCATTTATCGTCTTCTTCGCGTGCCTTATCAGAATTACCCGACGTTGGCGATCAGCATTGCGAAGGCTTCTCGATCTTCTGCAATATGGCATAATTGTCCTGTACTTGGTATCTGAGTCCATTCACAAATGTTTTTTAACCATGAATCTTGTTTTCTTCCTACACCTCTACGGCCCTCTATTTTGTCTTTAAAGATCAGTTGTAATATTTTGTATCGACTTCCCCTTACTATATGTCCCAGATAAGATATCCCAGATATTATATTTTATACCTTACGGTTTTAACAGCTGGCAACCCTAATTTGCGACCATTTTTTCTCAGGCAACCTTACATTATCATACTAAAAATAGCTTTAATTTGATGTAAAAATCAGGCATATACGTCATATGCGGCATATTTTATTTAAGAAATAAATTTTATTAAATAGTTATTAATTAATATTAATTTTATTCTAGAATTCTTATAAGTATATTCGTAAAAATGTAAGTTTAATTAGCTAAGTTATGAATGTAGTGATTTTGCAGTGGGATCTTAGACTAAGATGTTTTGACAATAATTCCTTTTTTTACTTAGAAAAAGGCATCCTCTGCACATTAAATTGCTACAAAATCTGCATAAAATAACGTATTTTTAAACATTAAAATGTTGTACAATGTTTTTATAAATTAAAAATTTTAATTTAGAATTTTATATAAATTAAAATCAAAGTAAGAATTAAAAATTAGTTAAAATAATACTCAGTTGAAACTATTTTATACTGAACTAGTACATTTTTGTTCCAAATTTTTTACTCTTAGATCATTGCAGGAAAGCTGTTATCTAGAGAGTCAGTTTTGATTCTACTTATTTGCCATCTCATTGATGCAATCCAAAGTATCGTTTTGAGGCAGTGATGAAAATCGTATATCTAGAGATGGCTAAAAATGAAAAAAATAAAGATTAAAAAATGTAAATATTGGGAAAACTAGATATATTGATAATTAAGACTGGTGGTTGGTAGATAATTAAGGGTGTTACGTTTTGTACAAAATTGCAGTATTGGAAAATGTCACTTTATTAGTTATTGATTTGAATATTATATTAGTTATACAATAAATAATTTTTGTATTTTTTTTTTTGTAATAAATTTAATTCAGAGAATCGAAATTGCCATATTTTAACTATTTTTATGCTAGTGTATGGCTTTTTCATTTTGTTCGGCAGCTAGATAAATTTCTGTATACATGGAAGGGTGGATAGTTAAAAACTATTTCCCATCTAAGGAAGTGGTACCAATTGTTATGAACAATTCTTTTATAAATACATTTTCAAATTTGAAAATTTTGAGAAAAAAGATAAATGGTTTGTGTGTTCATATCTTTTTACAAGGTGCATATTTCTCTAACAGCTGCACATAAATGGAAAGTTTGAACCTATTTTGAAAATGTACTATTAAAAACAATCCTCAATTTTTTTTTATTGGGTTTACAAGAAATAAACAAATAGGTCATACCATTGATTATAAACCACTACCACTAACAGTAGATCATAGTGATTTTATTTAGTTCACCTCTATACAATTTTTTATTTTGCACAGAATATGATTGACTTCTTGACACCAAAAATCACAAAGAGTAAAAAAATGTAGATTTTGCTTTTCTGAATATTTTGGTCATAACTTGCTTACTCTTTATGCAAGAAACTTAACAAAAATAAACCTTTTTTAAACACTTTAAAAAAAGTTGTTTTCGTCGAAAAGTGCTTTAGTTTTTTATTATTTCACGTTGAAATATTCAACATGGAATTTGACGAATAAGAACCTATTTTTCAATAACTCGAAAAGTATTGACTTAGTAAAAAAATTTGAAAAGTTACAAAAAAGTAATTTACATGACATGTAATTTATCACTGCTAATTTTATTATGTATTTTATATTTTGTTATTTTTTTGTATTGTGTTGATAAATAAATAATTTTTAGAAAACCTTTACTGTTTTTATTAATCAATTTTTAGCGTTTTTTCTGAAGGAGAATCGGAATTTCATAATATAGATTACAAGCACGTTAAAATTATTTGTGAAAATGCTGAGTGCCTCCTTATATCGTCCTCTATTACACTAGAGAATTGGCGGAGCATGGAACTTAAATTTATTTTTCAATCTTGGCAAATATTTCAATGAATGTCGCCACCATACAGTTAGGTAGTACTTAGGCGGCAAAGAGGTGTAAGTGGGCGGAATTCAACACTGAATTCGTTTTTACCTTAGAGTAAGCTATCTAGGTAGTGGTTTATAATCAATGGCCATACTTAAGCACCAAACACACGGCGTGCTGCGCACTGGTCTTCTGCACACGTGTCGTCATTACGGTAGATTCGAGCGTGGTTTAAAATTTTCCGAATAGCTGCATAAAAATTATAGATTAGAGATTACTTTAGATTAATTTCATACATAATTATATTTAGGAAATTAGTTATTCCTATAAATAAATATAATATTTAAATAAGTAATGATTAGTTATTTAAATATTATAAACTGACACGAACCTTAGTAAGATTTGATCATTTTGAGCAGTGTATTTAATTGGTGTGACAATATATTATATTTTTTATGACAAAAATGATAAAATAAACAAACAAACAATTGATTACATATGTTAATTCATAAATTGTAATAATTATTAAGGTCTAAATTTTGATATTATTTTGAATTCCTGTATTTTATAAAGAGTATATAAATGATCGTTTTTACATAAAGTATGGTTGTTATTATATTTATTATTATTGAGATAAACAAACGACTTAACTCAACAATATATTAAAGCAATAATTGTAACCAAATTAAAATATAACTGGGCGCTATCAGAGTCAGTACAATATTTTAACATAAGCATAACCACAATTTTTCTATTAATAAAAAATGAAGGAAACAATAAACTCCCGAAATAAAGCGAGGGTCTGGAAGAAGAAAACTAAACTACATTTAGGTATGTAAAAATGAAATTTCTATTTTGTAATATCTCCATCAGCATTGATAACAGCTTGTAGTCTTCGGTCCATCTAGGTGAAAGGAACTATCAAATTGTCTTCTTCAGAGAGCTCTTTCCAAACCTTTTATATACTGTGCCATAGCTCTTTAGTATTTTGAGGTATAAAATAACGCCGATAGAATTGTTTTATAATAACCCCCCACACATTCTCGATCCCACACATTCTCGATTGGGTTTAAATCTGGACTGTTGCAGGGTCATGGTAAGGTTTCGATGTTGTTATTCTGGAGCCACTGGTTTATTATATTTTGAAGTGTAAACAGGACATTTTAAATAATAAAAGTTGTAGGGCATAAAAAATTCTTTAACATTGAGAGTTTTTCATTGGGTTTAAGCTGATTTTGATAAAGTAATTAAATAAATACTGAAATTATATTTTTGCATTAAATTAATAATAATGATTCTAACCGCCTTTGTTATTTGTTAAATAAGTTGATATTTTTCAATTAGTTGATTCAAGTTTTTGCAAAAATATTTATACCCTTAATACTTAGTTTAACGGCTGACTTAATAATTGGTGAATGTAAAAACAATTTTCATGCAGCTAAGCGTCTTTTAATGAGAGGTACCCTGATTGCTCTATATCGAGGACTTATTTGATGGAGCTTCTTCGAAAGTTTCAAGAAACACGTAGTGTTCAAAATGCCAAATGATTTGTTCGGCCGAAAAAAAAATAGCATAATTGTGGAAATGGTAGTAAACACTACTTCTTTTCATGGACTTTTCACAGACTTCCACTGGGAAGACTCACCTGCCCTTCCCTGAAGTCGGATCTTTAAAAAGGCCATGATGGTGGTTAGCTGCAGGGCATGTGTGTTCGACTATGTAATAATATGCTCTTCAAGAGCTCCTCTTTGACTTCTTAATGAGAGACATTTGGCAGGCCGACCAGTTATCTGGTTAAATCATGTTAACTTTATTATATTTTTATTTTAGTAATAATATTTATTTTTTGCCCAATAAGAATATTACAAACTAACGTAGTATTTGCATATCAATTGTTATCTTTTGTTTATAAACACGTAATCGAGTCTAAACACGTTAGCTGAATTATTATATTGATAAGACAATATTTGAACAAATGAAGATAAGAAATATTTGTAGACATATATTTATTTGGAATAAAAAACTTTAACAAGAAACAAGAAGATACTTACCATATTATTATTATTATTATTACATATGCTTTTAATTTGCTGTCTTTGTTGGATCTGTTTATATTTTCTACTGGCACAGTAACATATAACAGCAACAGCGATGATACCAAGTATGATGCATATTATTTTTATATAAATACCGTCTTCTAGTTTCTAAAATAAAATCACACTTAGTATGCATTTAAAATATGCGTAACTTCATATTTGTATAAACAAGAAGAACCAAGTTATAAATAAATATGAGTCAGCAGTGTTAACACTAAAGTCTGTTTTAGACTATAACATAAAATGATGTAAGAAAATGGTATACTAAGTTTTGTCATAATGTAAAACAGAAAACAAAATCTGTTAACAGAAAATGTTATAGAAATTAGAACATGTCCTATTTTGATACCAATTATTAGTACACACGCATGCGCAGTTACAATTTTGTATCCTGTTTGGTAATATCTTCTCGAATCAGTTCAAGAAGTTCATTAAATTGTGGCTAACACATTCTTAAAAATTGTCAATATTTTTCAGAATCATTGTCTTTTAATTCAGTTTACAACATACTTAAAACACCACGACCTTTCTGTCTTTTTTGAAGCCAAGCTCTAGACCACATATTTCGTTGGCGTTTTTTCTTGCTTGTCTGAATTAAAAGAAATGTAATGGAAGCAGCAGATAATAGGAGAATTTTCTTATCCATCATAAATATATACATGTCTTTGTTAAAGCAAAAGTAAAACGAGGGTAAAACTAACTAGGTATTTACGTGGGTAAAAAACTAGGTTAAATATTGAAGAAAATGAGTTTACGTTACAATAACAAAAAGAAGAATAAGAACATTGAGGTTAACAGAACATGTACACCAACATAATAATTTTAAAAAAGGACTGTTTTAGCATGTAATGCGCAGAATCATATAACATATTTTGATACCAGAATGTGACATTGTAATACACCAAACTTCTTGTACTAATATTGTACACAATCATTTCATGTAAGTTTTTGTTATACCATTTTCTTATATAATTTTTTGTTATAGTCTAAAACAGACTTTATATAAAAAAGGTCCTTTTTATACACCATATACCAAGTAGCTTAGTTTCTTAAAACTGTTTTAAAAATCTGTTATTTTTGTCCTGTTACGTTTTTTCTAGGTTCAAGATTTTTTAAAGGTTTTCAAACGAGTTACATTAAAAGTATTACATATAGAGCAATTTTAGAGCAAGACTACTGTGTTCAATAGGGGAACCTGGCCCAAAATGACATACTAGGGTAAAATGACACATCCGATGTCTCTCTAACTTGGCAACATGGCTATGCGCTAAGAAGTTTTATACAAGAGCATCACGTGGTACATAATTGATGTTCCAACGGGCGTCGCGATCTGTTCGGTCGTTTACTTGTTAAAAGGTGGTTTGTGCTTTATTGAGTACCAAAATATTTTGGTAGGCGACGTATACTTCGCTATAAAACGTTTAAAACTTTAATATTTTATATCTCTGTTAGTTCCAGGTATGTATTGTTATTCATATTAACAGAAACATCATGTTTGGAAGCTTTGTTTGTTTAAACAAAAAATTTATTGTAAAAAACGTGTTCTTGTGCACACTTGGATAAAACGACATATTAAATAGTCGAGTAAAATGACATAGTATGTCATTTTGCCCATATAAATTTTAATAATAATATCGTCGGCTTACAAGCGAAACACACTAAGTCAATTTTTTCACTTTTGAGTTATTTGCAGCATTTTATTGTATTTTTTTTACTCTTTAGACTGGTTAAACTCACTCAGTCATACAATAACAAAAACGGTTATTTTTATAATTATCATGTTTCTCACTAAGTCTCAAAAACTATATATGATTCAGGCAAAACACACAAAAGTGACTTAATGTATTTCACTTGACTACGAATGAACCTACCAACTGACTTACGCAGAGCAACTTGTCCAATCTTGTAAAAAATTAATTATTTGTTTGGGTATATTCATAGATAAGAAGGTTAGGTTAGGGTATATTGCATAGGTTTTGTCAGTTTTGTTCCAGTGTTTTGCGTGATTAGTTCGTTAATAGTTTTGAATTTTGCTTGTATTTATTAATTAATTTCTGTAAGAAAAATAAAATTTTCCGTCGAACTACCTACAGCGATAAACAAAGACGTGAGCCTAAATTCTGATAATTTTTGTCAAGATATTCAGTCAGGTCCTCCTCAAATAAGTGACCAGGATTCTGATGAATGTATGGAGGATAGCGACTATATTCCTTCAGGTAATGAAAGTGCTAATTTAGATACCAGCGAAGGAAACTCTACAGCAGCCGAGGAAAAAACAAATTCAAATGAAAATTTGAAAACGAGTTGAAGGAAAACCCTACAAAAGTACCACTGGTAGAATGCAAGCTCCTAAAATTCCAAAAGCGGTTGATTGCTCTAAATGTCGATTTAAGTGCCAAAATAACTTTTCTGAAGACTGAAAGTTGACTTTTCTGAAAGTTGCTATGTCAAACTTATGCGATGTTGTCATTTCAAAGACAGAAAGATTTTATATTATTGAATGTGCTGTCTAATGAAGTAAAGAGTCGCAGGCCTAGAAAAAGAGAAAAGCAAAATGCGATCCAACGCAAAATCCTATTTTTTCACAAATATGGGAAAGAAATGTCAAGTGTGTCAGAAATTTTTTTGTAAAACATTGTCGATTTCTAATATGCCTATAATTAATGTCTTTAAAGTGCAAAATAAAAGCGGCGAATATAGTGGAATACAGAAGGGGCCGTAGGATTGCCGGCAATAAAACTTCAGTGGAAACAAGATTAAGAGCAAAAAAAAACACATTGAAAGCTTTCCTGTTGTAGAAAGTCACTACACTAGAAAATCTTTGAAAAGACTTTATTTAGATTGCAATCTTAATATTAAAAAAATGCACGACCTGTTCGTTAAAAAGTGTAAAGAGGATAATTTGCCAAGCTTAAGTCAGATAACTTATAGGCGAATCTTTTGCAAGGAATTTAATATATCATTTTTCAAACCTAAGAAAGACCAATGTTTGACCTGTAAGGAATACACAAAAGCATCCCAACAAGAAAAAGAAGCGATGGAGCTTAATTTTAGGAGTCATTTAGACAGAAAAGAGGCTGCAATGAAAGAAAAAAATTCAGACAAAGAAGTATAGAAAAAGAATAAAAAATTTAAATCAATTACATGTGATACGCAAAGCGTTTTACAAATTCCATCATCGCAACTAAGTCACTTGTGTTATCTTAGAAAGCTGAACCTCTATAATTTTACAATTTAGGAATCTGCTCCACCAAATGAGGCATTCTGTTATTTTTGGACCTAAGTCAATGGTAAGAGTGGAAGCTATGAATTTGGTACTTGCCTAGGAATGTACGTTAATTCATTATCTGATATAGAACATCTAACGATTTTTTCAGATACGTATGGAGGACAGAACAGAAATATTTAAGTATCTCCTCTGCTTTTACATATTGTTAATAACCATCCGAGTCTTCGGATAATTGAGCAAAAGTTCATGGAAAGTGGACACTCCTATATGGAAGTAGATTCCATGCATAGCGCTATTGAAAGTGCCAAAAAAAAATTGTGGAGATTTTTAGTGTTCACGAATATGAAAATGTCTTTAAAATGGCCAGAATAGGCAACAATGGGAATAAAAAATCTTCTTATAATACTCGTGAAGTTAATTATAACGAATTCTTAGATTTGAAAAAACTTGCACAATATACTCTTATATCCTATAAGAAAGAGGATCAAAAAGGGCAAACGGTCAACTGATTAAAGGTAAAGTGTTTTAAGTATGCGAAACAGTTTCCTAACATTCTACAGTACAAGTATAATTTTCACGACGAATATGAAAATATTAACGTTAGTTTTGTACGTCAATTTCTAACAGAACAGTCAAAGAGGATAATAATAATGAAAATTTTGTTATTCCTCAATTATATTCTAAATAGCTTCCAATTTCGGATGCAAAGAAAAAAGATTTGATAAAGCTCTATGAAAAAAATATAGTTCCGCAAGCACTCCATACCTGGTTCAAAAATCTACCAAGTTCTTCTTCTCTTCGAGACCAAACAGCGGAATCAGCTGAAAAGGACTCTGACTAAGAAGACTTTGAAAATTAGAAGCATATTTTTTTTGTTATACACGTTTTGTTATACCTGTTTTTTTTAATAATGTTCTTGTTTTGTGAAAATATACATGAAAAAAGTAAAAACTTATATAAGCAAAAGTTATTGTATTATTTACAATGTAAACGAAGCCTGCAATATTCGTATGACAGTAAGTAAATAAAAAAAAATACACGTAAGTCATACTTTCATAGCAAAATTATACAAGTAAAACACACGAATTTAAATGCTACATGTAAAAAACATTAAGTCAACGTATTTAAATCGAAAATTAAACAAAAATTAATAATTTGGTAATATATAATTTACTTCTCCTCGTCAGCAATCATTATTAGTACTTTATGAAAACTTTCGTATAATTACAAAACAACAAATAAAAGTTTTAAATGTGAAAATTCATCAAACTGTTTTAAAAAAAAATTAAAACACGATTATCTCAAAACTATATTTTTTGACTTAGTGTGTTTCGCTTGTAAGCCGACGATATGGTAGGTAGAATATTATTGTATGGTATTTTTCTTTTTTAGTATGGTGGGACACTAAGAAAGGAAAAGTACACGCCAGTCTTGGGATCCAGTACAAATGCAAAGAGCCATCCAGGCAGTCCAGTGTGGAGACATGGGCTGGTTAAAAGCATCGATAACTTTTAATGTGCCCCAAGCTACTTTAAGAAGACGAGCATCAGACAAGAATGAACGGGTATCAGGTACTAATAAAGGTCTTGGCCGGTACGAAACTACGTTCTCTGTAGAATTAGAAAGAGACCCCGTAACACACATAAAACTCATAGAATCAAGTTTGTTTGGATTATCTTGTAATGACGTTCGTTCTTTAGCCTACCAGTTAGCAGATCGACATGGAATAGTACACCGATTTAACACAACCACTAAGATAGCTGGTTGGGATTGGTTACGAGGGTTTCGGTCTAGACACCCCGATATATCCCTTAGAAAACCCGAGTCCACGTCTGCAGCAAGAGCGCAATCATTCAACAGGCCGCAAATTGCCATTTTTTTTAAACTTGAAGAGGATACTATTACAAATAACAAAATTAATCCTACACGCATATGGAATGTGGATGAATCAGGCCTATCCACGGTTCAAAAACCCGGCAAAATATTTGCAACCAAGGGTCGGAAGCAAGTGGGCCTAATTACAAGTGCGGAAAGAGGGCAGCACATAACGATGGTTGCTTGCATTAGCTCAGTGGGGAATTATGTTCCACCAACACTTATATTCCACAGGAAAAATTTGAAAAAAGAATTAATAGATGAAGCGCCTTTAGGAACTTTAGGAATAGCACAGGAAACAGGATGGATGACAGGCGAAGTGTTCCTAACATGGATGAAACATTTTAAAGAATATTTTAATCCTTCTATAGAAGACAAGGTTCCGCTGTTGCTTGATGGGCATGCGAGCCATAAAAACATTAGTGGTTTAACTTTTGCCAAAGAACATGGAATAGTGATATTGTGTTTTCCGCCGCACTGTACCCATCGTCTACAGCCGTTAGATGTATGTTTCTTTGGTCCATTAAAGAGCTACTATGATCAAGAAGTTACCAAGTGGATAAAGTGTCATCCAGGCAGAACAGTTTCGCAATACCAAGTTGGAGGAATATTTGCTACAGCGTATGGAAAAGCAGCTACACACCAAAATGCCGTTAGTAAATTTTTAAAGACTGGAATTTGGCCCCTTAATCCCCACATATTCCCTGATTATTTATTTAATCCTTCCAAAATAACGGATATTTAAGAAGAAGTTGCAATTCAAGCCCTAACAGAGTCAAAAGAAGAGAATGATAATGTTTTGCGACATCAAGATTTTCCAGATCAAGGAAACAAACCGGTTTCTACACCTAGACCAAACTCACTTGAAAGTTGTTCTTCAATTAATCCTGGTATTCGTCCACTTGACATTTCACCTCTTCCATCGTGTTCAGGTGTCCAGTCACGCTCCAAAAAAAGAAATTCAGAAGGAACAAAAGTTCTAACGGCTACCCCAAATATGAAAGAACAAAAAGCCAAAGCACTCGAGAAGCGAGCTACAGAAAAACGCCAAGCTGCAAAGCGAGCAATTAAGAATCTGACTTTAATGACAGAAGATTGCGAGGAGGAAACAAAGACCATTATGTCAGATGACGACGAAGACGAAAATATTCCTCCATGTTTATATTGTAACAGTTTGTACTCCCATTCAAGGTCCAAAGAATTCTGGATTAGGTGCCAAAAATGCTCAAAATGAGCACACTGTGATTGTGCTGGTATCTCAAAATCGTGCAAAAAATTTATTTGTGAACTTTGCTAATTTAGTTTATATGACATTTTATCCATGTGAGTGTGTCGTTTTAGCCGAATATACTTGGATAAAATGACATAGCAACGTTTATTTCGTTTCCTTTTTTTAATTAAAAAATATTGTGTTGTTAGAGTTTTATGTTCCATGATCTCTTCTACTTCCAAACAATGAACAACATTTATGTTTTTTTTTTAAATTTTTATTAAAAAAATAAAAAAGTTATTGGACGACAATAGAGTAGTATGTCATTTTAGGCCAGGTTCCCCTATACGACAACGAAATATTTTCAAATCATTTTAAACATGTTTGTATTTCGGATTGGTGGTTCTTATTAGTAAAAATATCATAAAATATTAGATGTTCTTATCCAAGATGTTTAATATCACCAGAAATATTAATCGAACAAAACTAATCTCATCTATAGTGCAGAATAGACGGTTCTTGTCTCAAAAAAGTGCACTTGCACTATAGTTGTTTAATATTTATACCAACGATTACCAAAGAACCAACCAGATGTAAAATAGAAATTGATAGCATCAGTATTGAACAAGTAATGGAAATAGAATACCTGAAAATTACACTGTCTATCTATGGATACCTGGACAAAGAAGTGAGAGATCAAGTACAAAAAGCAAATAGACTGACAGGGTACCTTAATAACACTTTATGGCGAAACAGACACATTAACACTGAGATGAAGTCAAGAATTTATAAAGCCAGTGTAGGACCAATAATGACATATGGCTCAGAAATGCCTCTAAAGAAAGACCCGACATAGCCACAATGCAAAGGCTACTAAGAAGAATTACGAGAAATACGCTGAGAGATCAAAACAGAAGTGAAGACATAAGAAGAAAATGTAACGTACATTGTGTAAATGAATGGACAAAAAATAGAAATAAAATGAAATAACCACATAAGCAGAATGGAGGACACCCTTGTTGTCAAAATAGCAGAGATAAGTAGAGGCTAAGCTAGAAGCGACATTGTCCACCACTTTCAAACTATATCACAAGAACTCCCTGAAACTCATCCCAAATAAAACTTAAATTTACACCTTTCACCTTAAAAACATAAACACAAATTCAATTCAAAATACCTTATACAGGTACTGGATGGATTGTTTGAATATAAACATCATTACAAAAAAAAACAAGGAAAAAAGTAGAGTCCAGGAACAACTTCCTTAAAAGACTCACAGGAAGTCGTTGCGGCGCTAACGTAAGCCACCAGACGACTACCCACTACGCCAAGATAATTTTGGCGATACACGCCTCGACGTAAGAACATGGAAGTCACTAAACATATATAAAACAAATATTGCGCCTGTCAAAACTATCAGGTGGAATCGGATCGACGCACAGGTCTGAGTAAGCGAATGCGTTGAAGTTCAGAGCATGAAACACCTATTGAAGTGCAGACAATGCCCTGGTAGGATGCAATTTTGAAGAATTGTGGTATGTTAGCAATAATGCTATTGTTGGACGTCGCCGGTACTAGGGAAAGAAACTTGAAACATTTGGATCCAGATATAATAAAATTAAGTCAAGTAAGCACCAAAGGTAATGTTTCACCAACTATTTGATATAATATGTCTCAGTATGCAAGATAGAGTAAGATACATTAGATTTTATAAGTCTTTCACCAGGAGTGAGTAGTGAGGAGTCTACGAATTTTGTTTCTTGTTTGTTTGTTGTGATTACGTTATGGTTTGTTAAAGTAGAAAAATCTCAATTTTTTTTTAAACAATTTGTTTAGTTGTCGAAACTTTTCAGTGAAAAAAGAATGTGTTTCGGGCTAACTAAAATATCTATTGCCAATACATATTCTGGTACTGTATCACTAAATAGGATGAATGACCTAAGTACCAAATGTGGTACACTGGTAAGTTGCTATGTATGCTGCAGATTTTCTAAAACGTGTTGGCCCAAGAGAGCATGACATTATTTTAATGTTGGCTGTTGCATGAATCTTTTGGGGGTTAATTTATATTTTTCTAAATATTTCACAAATTTTTTAACTTGAGTAACTATGTTATCACTCATATCTCCACGAGGGGTTTTTTCCTCAGAAGGCCATAAGCACCATCTCTGCCACACTAAATAAAATACGCTAATTCTAATCATGAATGTGTTGCTTGTGTGAGTCCATTTCAAATAGGTAAAGAAATAATAAATAAGACTTAGTCACAATCAATTTAATTTAACTATCAGACGACCGGTTTCGCTTTCTACAATATGCAAAGCATCTTCAGGTCTTGATACAAAGTTAAACAAATGCTGAAATGATAAAAACCCATATTAGGGTGTTGTCTAATAAAGATAAACAAAGTAGATGTTGGAAATTACAATAATTATGCCAATATTACATGTCTGTGGTTTGATTTCAAAAAGGGTAAGTTGAATAAAAAGGTATAAAAAGTTTTAAAAGTTTAAACAGACAAGGTAAGGCCCACAAATTGTTATAAAATAATCTATTAGATTGTAATAAATTAATAAATGAGCAAATAAATAAACATTATTTACATGCCGGTACTCTATTAATTGATAGATGGTAGAACATGGTTGAAACTACTATGTATTGTTGAATGGAGAACTCAATTCTGCTATTGTAGTTGTATGACAGTAAACAGGAAGTTCTTGAGGAGATAGATTTGATCCAATGAAGCAGAGATATGTATGTGATTGTTTGTTAAATGAAAGTGATGTAATATACCATTGTATTATTAAAAGTTATTTATACTTATTCCAGAGATATATTTATGAAATGTGTGTTATTTATTGAGTAATTGTTTTATTGTTTTAATGCTAATTCTAACATTTGTCGTCCTGCAGATTTTTGTAAAGTAAATTTGAGAATTATGTTTTGCTGACGATAGATATCTATCCTATTAGTACTGGCCAATATAAAGAAAGCTTTTTGCAAGCGCTAGCAGGTAGTTTAGTTGTCTGTTGTTGGTTACTGATACGGTTACTGATAGGAAAAAAGATTGTTGCATTTATTTAAGAGTGTAGAAAGCTAAGCTGATCAACGTCAATTTTGGAGTTAAATGAGAGTATTTCATGACAGATCCAGAGTATGAACCAAACAGTGAAGATTGTAACAGTAAGAAAGAAATTAGCGAAAATGAAGTTTTGAGAAATAAAGAGTTAAAAATATTTTATTTGTATAATATAAATCTTTATTTAGACTAAAATAGCTTTTAATAAAATAAGAATATACTTACCATATAATTATTATTCGTAAATATAAAAATGCCTACTATAATAAAAACAACGAAAGAAGCCACAGAAACTGTAATGGATATATCTCTAACGTCAATAGCGAAGCCTGCCATTTGCTGAAATAAAAAAAAAATAATTTGAATATAGTTGAAAAAAAAATGAAATTGAAATTTAGACCAGCGACATCAAGTAAAACGTACCTAATAATTATATCAGTTAACACTTGGACAAAAGTTTGGATGCATACTTCGTATAACTTTATCTCAATTTCTTTTAACACTCACATTTGTATTTTTAAGGTTTATGGACAAGAAAAAGCTTTCCTTAACTTATATTAAATAGATTTAGTAAATATACTTTCCTATAGTCGATAGTCTATAGTCTAAATTAAATGAAATTAGTCATCCGAAATAACGCGCAGTAGAAATAAAGCGCTACTGATAGACTTTATATCCATACAGCTAATAAAAACAGGATTATTAAAGATGTTAAATATTCAACTTTAAAAAAGAACTGGAATACAAAGTAAACGTTTAGCTTTTATGGTATATAATAGGAATGATAACACCGCCCAACAAATTTAAAAAAAATTGGTGATTAAGAAATAGTGAATATTTTTTGATTCTGTGATTTTAAAAATGACTTCTTTTTTAATAGTAGTTTTTTTTAATCCTTTTTTTCTTCTTCTACTGCTTGGAGATCTTTCGATCTGTTTATTTCTAAAGCTGTCTCTGGTTAATTTCCTGGGAGGTAGATTGCTAACTATCCCTCCATAATTTAGGTGGTCTTCCGGGAGGACTTGAACCGGGCGGGTTGTTTTCTAGGGCAATTTTTGGGAGTCTATTCTTATCTATTCGTCTTACACGATTGTACCACATCCTCTTAACACTATCTTTGCACATCCTTTTGCACTGCTCTCTTACGTTCGTATTTTTCACCCTGTCTCTTTTTGCTTTGCCCACTTTTTTTAAATCGGTTGTATAATATTAACTTCGCTCTAAAAGACATACACAAGGGCACCTGGAAATCACCAGACGGACTTACAGTAAATATAATAGATTATGCTATTGCAGACTGTCCGCAAATTTATTAAAACAAAGAGATAAGGAAATAGTAAATTTGTAGAGCACTTCTGATAAAGCCAATAATGAATTGTGAACATATTAAGTGACAATAAAATATTTTAAATAATATACGGTCGATACTAAACAAAAAATTGTATATATATAACAATTTATTGTATTGGATTATCGAGTATGCGGTCTGTTATTTAAAAAAAAAAACATCTTTTTTCTTTTATTACTCTATATTACAGAGAGAGAATAAGCAATGATTTACGTACAGATTTAGAGTTAAAAATATTTAAAAATGTTGTACATAATATATTCAAAAGAGTATTGACAATATTGGTTAAAAGCACCTAGGTCACTAGTAATTAAATATAAAAAAATATCAACCAAAAACAACCAAGAAACAATTAAAACACAATAAATTTACACACAAAAAATATACAGGGTGATTTAAAATATAATTGTAAACAGACAAATTATTTGAACATACTAAGACTATTACAGTAGATATTGCTCAACTGTCCCGTGTCTGCCTTGCAAATTACTGCATATTTTTCTTCATTAATATGACAGATTTCTAAAAACAATCTTTTTTGTAATTGTTCTCTTGCTGTAGAACCCTGACATTTGAGTATTCAAATTGATGCCCAGTTTTTAAGTAATGGTCAACTGCCGCATATGTATTCTTCTTTTTTGTGCAGTCACTTTTGTGTTGTGTGACCCTTTGTTTTAGCTATTGAGAAGTTTGGCCAACATAACAACTTTGGCAATCCAAACAAGACCGTTTGCAGATAACATTAGTTTTATTTACAGTTGGTGTCTTGTCTTTTACTTTAGAAAACTGTTGTTGGTTTTCTAATAAATTATATTGGACAATTTTTATGTTAGTAAATTGTTTAAATAAACTAGTCACAGAAGGTGTTAACTGTTTTAGCAATGGTAGTTTTTTATATTGAATTGTTTGTATTGCTCCGATATCAGTGGGATCGTCAAAAATGTCTGCGTTAAATATCAATTTTTTAAGGATAAGTTTTGGGTATCCACTATTTTCAAAGATGTTTAACAGAAAATTTAAGTTTCTGTTGAAAAATTTATCATCACTAATATGCCTTGCCCTATTCTTCATTGCAATTACTGTAATAAAATTTTGATGAGTATAATGATTTGATAAAAAGTTTAAATATCTTACAGAGTGTGTTGGTTTTTGATACCAATCTATTAATATTTTGTTTTCGTCTGTTCTTATTAATTTGGTTTCCAGAAATGATATCGAAAAATAATTTTCAATTTCTAAAGTAAATTGGATATGTTTGTTAAAGTTATTGAAAATTTTCAGGGTATTTTGAATTTGTGAAGTAGGAACAGAACATACAAGATCGTCTAAAATTTTTTTAATTAAGGGTAAAGGGAAAGGTAATTGTGGAATAATAACATCTGGCAAATGGTCCAAAATGATGGTTGCTATTATGGGGCTGAGTGGACTACCCATAGGTGCTCAAAAAATTTTTGTCGATAGAATTTATCATTAAAGCTAAAACAGTTTAGGAAAAATGAGAAAAATGAAGACAACATTTCTCTCATAAAGTTAAATGAATGGGAAGAATATGATACGAAACTGCTGAAAGAGGATAGAGTAGAGTACAGTTGGGAAAAGATAAGGGAATTAATAGACAACAGAGACGAAAGACAGGAAATCCCTATAATAACATTATCTGAATTGACGGAACCCTTAAAAGAGGTTAAAAACGGAAAAGCCGCAGGGCCTGGAGACATTCCCATAGAGCTGGTTAAATATGGGCCGACTGCACTTTTAGAATTAATAGTAGACCTTTTCAATAAATGTATGTGTGGAGACCAGGAAATTCCTAAAGATTGGAATAAATCTTATATAAGCTCCATATATAAGAGAGGGAATAAAAGAGACTGTTCCAATTATAGAGGTATTAGTGTGACGAGCTCTGTGGGCCGGTTGTACGGCAGAATATTAAAGAAGAGGGTTGAAAGACAGATACAAGATATTGAAGAACAAAGCGGCTTTCGTACCGGGAGATCCTGCCTTGATAATATATTTATCCTACGACAAATAATTGAAAAGCGTGTCGAAAGAAGTAGAGAGACCCATTTGGTATTTATAGACCTTGAGAAAGCATATGATAGTGTCCCGTTAAAGAAAACTGTTTGAGGTCCTCAAAAGGTCCGGATTGGATTCGACGTATATCCGAGCGATATATAAATTGTACGAAAATGCAGTTATTTGTGTAAAAATTGGAACCAGAACCTCAAATGAATTTAAAGTCACTAAAGGTCTAAAGCAAGGATGCTGTTTGTCACCGACACTCTTTAAAATATACGTCCAAGAAGCATTGAGGAATTGGAGAAATAAATGTAGATTTATGGGCATCGAAGTGGGACAAGAAACTCTGTATACATTGTTGTTTGCAGATGATCAGGTGGTGGTTGCAACCGATGAGGAAGATATAAATTATAATGAATCGAAAATTATTTGAGGAATATGCCAAATGGGGGCTTACTGTAAACATAAGGAAAACAGAATATTTAAAAATTGGAGGAAATACCACAGATCTGAGGCTTGAAAACGCAGTCATAAAAGGCTGCAACCAGTACAAATATCTAGGAAGCATCATATCAGCAGATGGCAGAGTTAAGATAGATGTACAAAACCGAATAACCCAAGGGAAAAAATGCATCCGAATACTGAATTCATTACTGTGGTCTAATAAAATAAAGATGCATACCAAACTTCGCGCATACAGAGCAATTGTAGAACCAATTACCACATATGGTGCCGAATGTTGGACGATGACAAAGAATTAACGAGATAAAGTAGACGTTGTGGAAATGGATTATCTTAGAAGGTCATGTCGAGTATCGAGAATGGAAAGAATCAGGAATGAGGAAATACGAAACCATACAGGAATTAGAGATACTCTTTCAGATAGAATACAAGGAAGGCAATTACAATGGTATGGTCACGTGATGAGAATGGAGGAGGAGCGGTGGCCAAAGAAAGCCTTAATGTATGTTCCGCCAGAAAAAAGGAAAAGGGGAAGACCACCAAATTTCTGGAGAAGAGAAATTACAAAAACAATGCAATCTAGAGGCTTAGAAGAGGGAGATTGGGGAGATAGGAAAAGATGGAGGCTGAAATGCGGGAAGCGGCAATCGCCGTAGGACCCCCGTTATATAATGATGATGATGCTAAAATAGGTTTTTTAAAAAAAATTCAGAAGTATCAAAAAACTATCCTTAGAAATTGTTGTATAATTTTGGATGAGATTACAATTTGACTGTATGATATTACTGACCAGATCTATTGGTATGCTAGTAAATAACAGTATGACATATAACGTAATTAAACCTAATCTTTCGGTAAAATCAACTCTCTGACATCATTAACAAATGAAAATGTATCCTTTGCATTATAGTTGTTCACTTATATAATAAGTGAACAACTAAAATAAAATAAAAAAAAATTATATTTAACTCAGACATTTTTGACGGTCCCACTGATATCTGAGCAGTACAAACAATTCAATATAAAAAAACTACCATTAATTAAACAGTTAACACCTTCTGTGACTAGTTTATTTAAACAATTTACTAACATCAACATTGTTCAATATAATTTATTAGAAAATCGACAACAGTTTTCTAAAGTAAAAGACAAGACACCAACTGTAAATAAAACTAATGTTATCTACAAACGGTCTTGTTTGGATTGCCAGAGTTGTTATGTTGGCCAAACTTCTCAATGGCTAAAACAAAGGGTCACACAACTCAAAAGTTCTACAGCAAAAGAACAATTTCAAAAAAAAGATTGTTTTTAGAAATGTGTCATATTAATAAAAAAAATTCGCAGTAAATTACAAGGCAGACACGGGACAGTTGAGAAATATCTACTGTAATATTCTTAGTATGTCCAAATAATTTTTCTGTTTACAATTATATTTTAAATCACCGTGTATATTTTTATTGTGCAATTTTATTGTGTTTAAATTGTTTCTTGGTTATTTTTGGTTGATTTTTTTTTATATTTAATCACTAGTGATCTAGGTGGTTTTAACCAATATTGTCAGTACTGTTTTGAATATAATATTATGTACAACAATTTTAAATATTTTTGACTCTAAATCTAGAAGTAATTCATTGTTTATTCTTACCTGATGTATATATATATATATATATATATATATATATATATATATATATATATATATATATATAAATTTTAACCATATTTTAGTTATCTCCTGATGAAGTTGACAAAAAATCAGCGAAATATAGAGTAATAAAAGAAAAAAGAGTTTTTGTTTAAATAACAGACCGCATACCCGATAATCCAATACAACAAATTGATATTTACGTTTCGGTCGATATTCCTACCAGTTTTGCTATATATATATATATATCTAGGATGAAATTATGATTAAAAGGGATAATTAGAGAAAGAACTGAAGAGAAAAATCGATCTTAGGTGGGCAGCATATGGAAAAATGAAATAAACTTTTAGACGTGAGCTGTTCACACGACTGAAGAGAAGTGTATTTGATCAATGCATCCTCCAGTGTTAAGATACGGGGCAAAAACCCTTACTTTAACAAAAGCCTCAGCTACCAAAATAAGAGTAACACAGAGAAGAATAGAGCGATCCATGTTAGAAATAACTCTACGAGAGAAAATGAAAAACGAAGAGATCAGGAGAAGAACGAAAGTGACTAATTTCATCGAAAGGATAACCAGACTATAATATCTAGAATGACAAATGGGCGATGGACAAAGAGGAGTGGAAAGGAGACCAAAGGAAGTCAAGAGAACGGTTGGTCAACCACCTATATGATGAGCTGACGATTTAAGAAGACAAACTAAAAACTGGATGAGACTTTCAAAAGATAAACGGGGTTGGAAACACGAGGAAAAGGCCTATATTGAGCAGTGTACATTTTAATCTAGATGATGAGTAACAAATTTTAGAACTGTATGAAATCGTATAAAAGCGTACATATATTTACATATACACTCACAAGTACAGCATAATCATGAAATGAAACTTAATGGGTATTATTCAAATGGTTCGAAATATAAATGCGAAAAAACTAGAAAAGCCTTAATTTTCTATATCAGTAATCCTTATTTACTAAATGATAAACTGAGTGTTAGCTGGTGTTAGAATGATGAAAATTTATAAAATAAAAGTTCTAACGTAAGGAAAAATCTAAGACTTTTATTACGTAGTTATAATTTTCTGTTTAAAAATATACATATATTTCAAAAACAAAGAAAAGTTATGTTGTTTTAAGGAGTCTACACGATTGAAACAAAAATACCTAGGTACCAATAAGCTTCAAAGACATTCAGAAATTCACCTCAAAATAAAGAGGAGATATTTTATAACTTGAGTTTGAAGTTCATATATTATTTTTCGCTATTGCCGATTTTAAAAAGAAAGTACCTTCCCCCAGAATAATTAAGGAAACCTTTTTTTAAACTTGCCAGCAGTTCGAACATGAAGAATAATTTTTCCACGGGCAATAGCAAAAAAGTTATTCAAATTGTTTATGAGCAAAAATTGCAATGTTTGTGCAGAAGTTTTGCAATGTGAGAAATGATTTTTTAAATTCTTTTGATGAAATAATTCTCCATATTGCCTATGCTCCACTTAGAATCATTGTGTATTCAATGGTTTTCTGACTTACGTTATTGCAAAAAAAATTGTTTGCGATAAACAAGTTGACTAACTTTTAAACTAATTGATGGGTCACTCTGAAATTTAAATCATATTTTTAACACTATAAGACCTAACTTTCCACAGAATATTTAGGTTAAAAATTCATTTTTTACAATAATATTTAACATTTATTTAAAATTAAGAATTCTCAAGTTTTTCACAGATTTTTAAGCAACAAATTTGTAAATCAACAATTATAAATCGTCATTTTAAAGCTTTAAACATATTTTATGAAATAATTACCTCCACATTCGATAAAAATGCTTTACTTTTTACTGGTACACGGAAGTTCTTAAATTGGTGTATTTTTTGCCTTAATTTGCCAAAAATTTTAAAAGTTCATCGAACTTAGTGCAGAAAACATAGAGGTTTTGATTATCGAGGTCCATTAAATTCAAAAAACTTATAGATAGCCGGGTCATAGTCCTTAATATAGTACTCTTTTACCTTATTTCCTAACTATGCATTAACAGTATCCCAAGCTAAAGATATTATGTAGATCTGATCTTTAATATGTAGACAAGTCATGATAATGGATTTTAAATAAAATATTGTAAGATTTTTTAAAGTGAAGTTAATGGTCAAAGAGTTGTGCACAGTGGGATAACACTAAATCAAAGATAGATTCGAAATATAAATACGAAGAAACTAGAAAAAGACCCTTTATTTTATTCATCGATAATACTTGACATTAATTACCAAATGATAAACTTAGTGTTAGCTGGTGTTATTGTTCGACGGAAATCTTATGTAAGCGAAGTTATAATGATGTAAAATTATGAAATAAAAGTTTTAATGTAAGAAAAAATCTACTAATTTGTCAATATACATGCGTAAATTTTATTCAGGTAGTAACAAGTTTCTGTTTTCATAAATTGCGCAAGCAAAGTCAAGTTATGTTTTTTTATTGAATACCGATTGAATACCTGTCAACTATCAGCAGATAATGAACCAAAATGTCTGTACTATAATAAAAAATACATAATCTTAAAAATACATAGATCTTAAAATCCATACATTCCTCAGATTATTCCATATTATCTGTATGTCAGGTCTGCAGTACGACAAAAGACTTTTTTGTAAATTTACCTCAAAGCAAAGAGATTTCTAAGAAAAATAGACAATAGAGCAGCAGCTCCTACACAATTGAGGATATTAGGCTGGACCCAAATATCAATTAAATTATTTAAAACATAAACATAGAGAATATTTGTATGGATAAAATAATGGCAAGGGAAAACAAAAATGTAGAAAACCAAAGCCAAACTAAGTCTGTCAGATAGCTAATACATATTGATAAAAAAATGTTTATTTTAATATTACCTCTTTTGTTTTCTTGTCCTTCACCGGTAAAATTTGTTGACATGAGTTCGCAAAAAATCACGTCGTATTACAGTAAAAATATCTTCTTTTCTGCCAATATGATGTATAAAATAGACAGCCTTCTTAATTAGATTTTCTTCTTTTTTTCATCTGGATTTTTCGATGGCCTCTTGCATGGCGACAAGAACAAAATCGTGGATGTCAAAAAATATCTCACAGATGTCGTTGTGATACTATAATTGTCATTGTTTTTAATCATTTTACACGATGAAATTATTGTTTAAATAGTATCGTTTGGATTAAAGAATATTAAACAAATATTCTTTATAAGAACTAGGCAATATCTTTGTGAAAAATTCATACCAAATATCAAAATATGTATCCCAAATCAATGTTAATTAAAGATGTAAACTTTAATTATATGTTTATAATTATTTATGATATAACTAATAAAAATTTTAAGTTACAAAGTACGTAACATAGAAGAAAAGGAATGGATGAAGTATTTTAAACAAACGAGAAAATTTCCCGTTTAATCTACACTCTTAACAAAGAAAGGAAATAAGCATGGAACAATCAGTAAAATAAACATAAGACATGTTTTCAATTAATTGTTGTAAATATAAATGTGAAATATTACGTATAAATAAAATTAATGGTCAGACTACATATTCTGATATTAGTTGCACTTTGCACTTTTTGTTTAGTGTACATTATTGCACACGTTGATTTTACACCATTATAATTACTAGTACACTAAATTTTAATTAAATCACTTCACATGCTTCTTTATTTATTACACATTTTTATTTAAACACTTTTTTCTTAATTTAACTTTATTTTTTATCCATTTTTAATTTATCGGTGGCAAATTTAAAATCTACGGGTTTACTAATTTTTTCCAATATTTTTTAAAATCGATTTGTAGATTTTTACTTAATCTGTTCATATTAAGTGTCGATTTTACCAAATAACTGTAGAACTTCCGCGGTTTTCTACAAATCCTTGTGATAAAACTGCTATCTCAAACCGATATGATATCTGCTATTTATAGTCCATAATATAAAGTAAATTGTAGACAATATAACTGGAGATACAAATATTATTATTGTACTGAAACTCTTTTCTTGTAGCATTATTTGAGGATACGATTTCCACGGAAATAATTCTCAACAAATAAAACAATCATAAATTAAACAACTTTTGTTTTTGTTAATTGGTAAAAAAATCTTCCTATAATTTAATTTCATATGACTCATTAATATTGATAATTTAGTCATATATTCAACATTTAAAATAGATGAATTTAACATACATTTTAAGAGATGAATTTAAAATTATATTGTCAATATTTTTGAATTGCCTTTCTGGGACGACTTTATTGGAAGATATTTCATTCGATTACATGAAATCAACTTTAACTTAAAAATACCCGTCAAAAAAATCATGGTGTGGGATTTTTCTTAGATAACAAGACAACTTTCAAATGTATATATTATATGTATGAATTTTGAATATGTATGTCATAAAATTAAATTATTAAAAGAATTTCTTTACCTTCTATCAATCTTCTAGTGACGTTAGCAACTACTTTGGCGATATATATGACTGATAACTAGATCGTTTGATGTTAGATCAGTCCATTTCTTAGAATTAGCCAGTCAGGATATAGGTACGTCTGGCTGTCTGTAGGTCAGGGCCTGTTTGGCTCCCAATCTTGTCTTGTAGAATCAACTGTGGAAGGCGGTATTTATTGTTACGAACAATGTGTCCAAAGTAAGCCAATTTCTTCTTATTTATGGTGTTAATAATTTCTTTGTCTTTTCTTAGCCTCTGGAGAATAATTATATTAGTTGTGTAATGTGTATATGAGACGCCTAACATACGTCGGTAGCACCACATTTCAAATGCCTCTTTCAATTTAAGGGCATCTTTCGAAAGACTCCAGCTTTCCACTCCGTAGAGTAGACATTACCTAAAGACGTAACATTTAAGAATTCTTAAATGTTATCCTATTTATCCTAAGACCATTAAAAGAGCTTCCGACTTTTTCAATATTTTTTAGTTTTTAGAGTTTTTATTTGGTAGCTATGATTCCAAGTAGTGTTGTCCAAATGCAAGAACAAAACGAGAAATAGCTAGTATTGATCTTGGTCTTGTGCCAATACACTTAGTCTTGGTCTTGGTATTACTCTCCCGGTGTTGTTCTTAGTCTCGGTCTTGCAACAAGGGTATTGCAAGTCTTGCAATACCCTTGTTGGGAAATCAATTCGTTTCTTAATTAACGTTTGCATTTTACAAGCTCCTATGTGATAAAATATGGTTAATACACAAAAAAAAACAAATTAATGACATAAACTTGACTGTATTTGAAGATTAGATGAAAAACAATTATGACATTAGGCTTAAAGAAAAGCTCAATTGGGAATGAAATTTAGTGATTTCAAAAAAGTAACCGCTCGTTACTTTATATTTGTTACTATCGAATACGCTAAGTACCAATAACAAACCAAGAATTATATGTTACTTCGTTACTTTAAATATTTCGGTATTTTGTTTACGTACACAGTAGCCGGTAGTCATTTTCTGTTATTAATTTGTCTTGTTAATTTTGAATATTAGCCGCGTTTTTTCACCAAATTTTCTTTAACCCAATGATCTCATCGCACACTCAGCAGAAACGATGTTTAGTCTTAGGCCGATAAGATTTTTAGTATAGATTCCTCCTAACTAAATTATTAAGAAGGAAAACAATTAAATTATTAGGTGGGTGTCCTTAACAGTAGGCATGCTAACCTTATTATACTTTTTATCAGCCAAGGTAACATATTTTAAAAAAGTTTTGATACGATATTACTGTCGGCGTTGCAACGCAAGAAGATTATTTTATGATTAGAGGGAGGTAGGATTAGAGAGAATTTTCCAAATTTTTGTTACTTACATATTTTTTAAATTTCAGAGTCTCTAAGCCTATACTCGAACTACTATACTCTCTAAAACGACACTCAGTCCTAAATACAAGACGCAAGAGTCTTGCAGGCTTAGTCTTGTTCTTGCACGGTCAGTCTTGATCTTGGTCTTGATAAAATGAAGCAGTTTTGATGTTGGTCTTGGTCTTGGTAAAGCATACTTATTTTCAGCCCAGATAGCATTTTCTCTTCACTTTTTATAACGGTGTATCGTTGATTGTAATTTGGACGTTTACGTTGGTGTTGTTACTCATGATCATATTTTTTTCTTCTTATCATTTAGTTTTGAGCCATATTTGTAATATATTTCTACAAAATTATTTATCATCCATTGAAGCTCCTGCGCACTATCCGCCAGCAACACGGTATCGTCTTCTTATTTGTCCAAAGCTTCTCTAAAAATTTTTTCAAACTAAATGTTAAATAATGCTGGTGACAGTATGCAAACTTGTCAAACTTCTTTTCTGACTATAAGGATCTCGGACAGTTCATTTTCAAAGTTCTGATGCTTTTACGATATTGATAAGTTTGCCGTATGGAAGTTGTAATTTGAAAAGTGCTTCCTTCGTTCCAAGTACTGATCTGATACCATATCTTGGTCCTCTGATTAAATGTCCAAGATATTCTAGTTTACGCCTCTTAATAATATTTAATAGAGTTCGTTGATGTCCCATTCTTCGAAGAACTTCTTCGTTTCTGGTTCTGCTAGTCCATGGAATTTTTAGTATTCTTCGATACAACCACATCTCAAACGCCTCGATTTTATTCATGATATCGGCGTTTAAAGTCCCTGTTTCACATCCATACAAAAGTACAGACCACACGTAACATCTTGTAAACTTTTCACGGATTTCCAAATTTAATGAGTTATTGGATAATAGAAGCTTGTATTTTTAAAATGAGTTTCTTGCCTGTTCAATTCTACCGCGAATTTCGAAGGATGGATCTACATTTTGGGTAATTCCAACAGTTTTTGTTAATTATTTTCGCAAGATCTGTGGTTTGGTGTGCCTCTAATAGCTTTAAAAGTTCACCATGCCCTCCAACAACAGGTCCTGGTGATTTCCCATCTTTAATTTGCTTAATGGCCTTAGTTACTTCTTCGTTAGTTATTTCTGGGACATAGGGGTTGTCTATTTCAGGTGGTCTTCTTGCTATATCTTCGAATAATTATTACATATATTCTTTTCATCTTCTTAATCTATCTTCAATTCTAGTCAAAATCTGGCCTTCGGTCTCTAAAACAATACCTGTATTGCGTTGTTTTTTGGTGTTCCGTAGTTCTTTATTTTTTTTTAACATTAGTGTTTCAATTTCCGTACAGTTCTTTATTAGTCATGCTTTTTTGCTCTTTTGCTCTTTCCCGTAGTACACTACGACTGATATAGGAGTAGACGTCGCGCGCTAGCAGATTTCAAATATTGTACCGAGAGCTCAGTTGATCGAGAACCGCTTAGCTGTATACAACTGTATACACTTGTATACAGCTTGTATACAGCTAAGCGGTTCTCGATCAACTGAGCTCTCGGTACAATATTTGAAATCTGCTAGCGCGCGACGTCTACTCCTATATCAGTCGTAGTGTATATTCTTATGTAATTTTTTGTATTGGTTGTAATTTTACCTTTTAATTTCTTTCGCTCTTACTTATCTGGAATATTTCATCTGTTATCAATTCGTGCTTACTTTCTTTTCTTGATTTAAGATTTTAATGTTAAAGTATGGAAATATGTCTTCATTTCGTTCCATTGTTCTTCTATGTCGCTAGTAGTGTCTTTAGCTATTTAACTAAAAATTCTTATTAAGTACTATTTTTTATATTTTTCTGTATGTTGTTTTTTAAGTGGTTTTATATCTATTTTAGGCCTTATTTTCTTATAAATTATTTTAAGTCGTGTGTTAATATTTGCAAATAATGGACTATGATTGGAGAAGACATCTGCGCCTGGACATGTTTTTGCTGAGGTGATAGAGTTTCTAAACATTTTGTTTATGTTGATAAGATAAATTTGGTTTTTTATAATTTTTTCCTGCCCTTTCCATGTTTTCTAAAATGTAATTTAAAAAAATGTATTCGTTACAATCCTATTCGTCTCTTGGCAAAATTGGATCAGCCTTTTTCTCTTTCGTTTCTTGCTAGAAACTCATGTCTCCACAACATCCTTGAATGTACCTTGTCATATAGGGGCATTATAGTTGGCCAGAATAATAGTTGGGTCATGGTTTTTTTTGTGTTTTAGATAAATTATTTCTTTACAAAAAAATCTAGAAGAAATATAAATTTTCTATTTCCTCTTTGGTAGACTCAGATATTGGTGCGTAGACCTGAATCATGTTTATATTAGAATGACTTAACTTAATCTTCAATAACACAACTCTATATGAGATGGGCGTAATTCCTATAACTGCTTTAGCTATTTTCCTTCTTACTACTATCGCTACGCCATTTCTGTTACTTGCTATGTCATATCCCGAATAATAAAAATGGTGTTCATCGATAATATTTACTCCAGAATGTTGTCATCGAACTTCACTGCATCCTAAAATATCTATGTTCAGGCATGTCATTTCTTGAATAATATTTGCTGCCTTGAAAAAAAAAATCACAAGAGTGGGCACGCGTCGGCACTATATTCCGCAAGCAGAAAAACGTAAAAACGTAGATTAAATTTAAAGGGTACATATTTATCCTTATATTAAGTTAATAATTAATTGTTATATAATAGTAAGTAAACGTTAATATCAATCGTAAACGTGGGATAGGTACATCAAATAATTGAATACAAAAAAATACAGAAATAAAATAGTATTTTACAACATAATAACATAATTAATTGTACTCCTAAAAAAATAATATTTTTTCCTAATATTTCTCTTCCTCCATTTCCGTAAGTGCACATTGGCAGCTGGTAGTCTTAATGTTATGCCTCTGGCTTACAAAATCCGGATTTTAAAAATCTCCAGATAGTTCTGAGACACTGAGTCGTATAATTTCTTTAAACTCATCATTCTCTCAATCACCAAAGTTCACTATATCCTCGACATCTGACAAATTATCAGTCTCTTGTAACTCTTGTAACTCTGTTGCTGTAATATATTTTTTAGAACTTTTATACCTAGAATTTTTTCTTACAATTAAAACTTTACTTCAACTACCTCTAAGATCTTAGAGTACCTTTTACTAAAAACAAAAAATTACCAAATAAAAAATCTACAAGGAAACTAAATTCCTGTATCAATATATAAAAACCCTATCGCACTACATCACAGAACGTTTTCGGAATAACTATTCCATCACCAGTGCTATAATTACTGGATTAACATTTAAAGTCACTCAATATATCGGTAAGAACCCTCTAAAATGTAGTTAGATTAACTTTAAATTACATCTTTGATATTAAAAACTATGATGTTTAAGTTATAAAAGGAATTGGTCACATGTCAATGTAGGACTCCACTGCGGTTGCTAGTCCTTAGTCGAAGTATATGGAAGTGTGGACTGGTTGAAAGCAACTAATTAAAATGACATATTAGCACGGAAGTATAAACAAAGTGTCAGTGTCTAAATGTGACAGTAGCCAACATTATGTATAATTAAATATGTTAAAAGGAAAAGACAGTTAAGATTTGATTTCACGTAACTATAGTGCGTCTGTGTATCCGCTTAAGGTAAAACCGGGTGAGATGCCGCGGCGGGGGAGATGCCGCACTCTCCTCTCTAGACGAACCTTGAAGTGTCATCAACGAAATGTGCCTAGTGTGCCTACAGTGCATTAGTCACTAGCAAAGCTGTATGTTGTGCAGATGTGTGGTTAGAGTTACTGAATCAGTGTATTCGAAAATTTCATTTTACTATATTGTAAGTATCTAAACATTTTATTGATTTTTACTTAAAGATCTAAAACTAAAGAAATGTAAATAATAGATAGCTGCAAGATTATTATGTATCTAGTACTTGTCCTGTAGAATAGCTTCGTTAAGTTACGACAATAATAAGCAATTTTGAAACACAAAAATAGCGTGCGGCATCTCTCCCATTGTTGTGGGGAGAGATGCCGCCAGTAAGCCTGGGTGAAATGCTGCATATCTTTTTTGAATGTTTTTGGTTAATACCAAACTATAATTATTTTAAAAAGCAGCAGCAGCTAAAAATAATTAAATTAATTTATTACACAGTTTTAAATACTATTAATATATATATATATATATATATATATATATATACGTCTTCATATCAAGGCGAGATCCGAATAAATCGAGGACAACCCGAGATCCACCAATAGGAAATTAATTAATGGAGTATATTGTTCATAACTATCTTTATAATTAACATATTAATCATGGCACACTTAGAGGGGAAAAGATTTTTGAACTTAAATTTTTTTGATAAATTTACAACAAAATGAGATCCGTAGCGGAAAAGGGAAGGGGAAGACTTATATACGAAATTTTAGATATTTACAGATCAACGCGAGATCAGACACTGTTGCCAGCTCTAAAGAGTATTAGTCGAGCGACCGGAGCTCGTGTTGTATTGCATATTTCCTATTCAAACAGTAAAGTAATTTGCAGTTATGGTGTTTTGTATTTTAAAAATATTGCAAGGGCAGCGGTCAGTTGAAGTAGTGAAACAAAATTCAAAGATAACAGAAGCTAAGTAATGATTATAATTTTTATGTATATTATTAAATAATTCAACATAAACTTTATAAACCGAATTACTAAAATGCTCTGTTTTATTGAATTTGTGAAATCTATTCTCAAAGCTATTTTTGTTTATTATTTATGTACAAAATTAAAAAGGGGAAATTATTTAAACTAAACAGTTTATCTGTACCTATAACAAAAGATATCATTTTAACATTCTAATCGTGTTTTAACATAAAAATATTAGTTTTGTACAAGAGTAAATACAATTCCATACTGAAGAGTAAATAAGACTGGAAAAAGGCTTCTAGAATAGATTTTGGTGGGCACTTTGTTGCTAAAATGCAGAACCTATTTTTATTCGTTTCTAATATCTTTCTAATGCAAAATCACTTGGTCGTCCAAAAATCGTAGCGCGAGGGGAGTGGTGGAGAGCCTTACAAAAAAATGCTAATTTGGTTTTCGTCATTTTTCGGATCTACAATATCCGAAAATTCATTCTTCAAATTTGCATATCGATCCGGACATTAGAAATATTTTTATTTTATTTATAAAAATACGTCAAACCATTGTTGTATACGGAGTGCCTTCATACAAAATGACTTAGAATGAGTCTGAAAACCCATATTTTTAAAATCGTTTCTCCTCGCTCTACCCCGAAAAATATTGGGTCTAGCAAAAAATGGCTTTCTATAAAAGTTATAGACCAAACATCAGAGAACATGTCGGTTTGTTTAGAATGTCGATTGGATAAATAGTTTAAAAAAAAATTAAATAAATTGAACGGCATGTCACGACGCACAGTGGCAAACGCAGAGATGCGAGGAAGGGCGAGATTCATAATCTGAAGTCAACCTTAAATCGACTTTAGTGATGGCGATGTTGTTAGGGTCGATTTTACATTGAAATTCTGTTGTGTTGTATATTCGATTGCGAAAGTGCATCATTGTGCGTTATTTTTTACTAATAGCACGAAATCCACTGAGCTGAGATTTTTAATATTAGAAGTTTTAAATTATTTTAATGAACAGCAGCAGGTATGACAGTGAACTTGAGTCAAAAATCAGATTACGGCATGTTTCTTTCCGTAAAGTTCATTTCCATTTTAGTTTGCTGAAAGAAGCGGAAACTGGAGAATACATTTTTGTTCTAGTTTTAGAAAAATGTACCCCTATTTCTTTGGATTTGACCATGTGAACTATTTTTTTTGGGGAACATTATATTTGTTGGACATGTACAAACTTGCTGATAAGGCTCCAGAATTACATGAAGACTTTATGAGAAGAAATTTTGTTGTGAAAAGTTTGAACAGCAACTTTAACCAACTATTTGTAGATCCAGCTTGAAACATATAAATACAACTCAAAAGATGCAGGAGGAATCGTGGGATTGACTAAAACCAACACAAAACTAGACGAATGGTTGTTAAGCTACAATATGATTGGCATGACGGTAGATGAATTTCGTGCATCATGAGACTTAAGCAACCACTCAACTCAAAACGTAGAAAATAGACAAAAAATTAAAGGATGAAAATTAATGAATATTCTGTACAAAAACTACATGATCAGTTTTTTACGATTTAATGTATTTTTCAAAAGCGTAGATCGTCTTCTCGTAATTTCAGCTAATGAGATTGCATTGCCAAATATTCAAATACCCGTACTTAAATAAACAAAAAAAAATGGAGAAGCGTCTAGCAAAATTTCTTCTTACTGTTAGAGCTCCCAATTTTTATCAGAATACAAGAAGTACTTTCAACACTTCCAACACTATAAAACCTGTCTCTGAAAAGAAAAAAATTATTCAAGCTGAGCAAGAGCTTTTACAAAAAATACTAACAACCAAGGCAATTGAAACTAACATAAATCATCATCATCACAGTCATTAACATCTTAGTAGATGTGTTGTGGTTCATAATTGGGCTTCAGCAGCTCGGACATAAACATAACTAACTAAATAAAAACTAACATAAATATTATGAGAATATTTTCAAATATGAATTTACAGCACATCCAATGTCACCTGTACCTGTAAGAGTTTTATCGATACCATCAAATAAATCTGCCTTAGGTTCTATAATAGGACAGTTTACAGTTATGTCTAAATATCTATCATTACCATTATAAAGTAACAAAAGTGTCACATTCTTGAAGGTATGAGTTTAATCCAAGCCGTTGGCAAACCCTCCAACTGCAAATCATTTGGCGACTATGCAAGAATTTTAAAATCAATAGTGTTCAAGAACCTCTACAACCCTAAAAGGATTGGTTTTGTATTTGACCAGTACTAACAATCTTTGTACGTTTCCATATAAACATATAAACTTTCTCCTACTTCAGACAGTATAATATATAATATTCGTGTACATACTCATCCAAACAAAGGTATGAGGAGTATGTAGCGTGACACCAAGATTTTGACTGCCGAATCTGTTGCTGCTAACTGGCTGGAGTAAAGAAAATGTAGAGCTGGTACCAGTTTTAAGCACGGAATCCAAGTTGAAGAAACATGCATACATATACTATACTCCTAATAGGTGTAAAAGATGAGTTTATTTTTACCTTTTTGTGACGAATAATTATTATATTGGTTTTTTAAATTATCAGACTGTACGGGAGCTCAAATATTCGTGTAAACGGAAACGAGATTAAATTCATTGGTTCTTGTAAATATATTATGGCCCAAGTGAAATGTTACAAAAAAGGTGATAAACGTGAACAATTTTAACCATAGAGAGTGTTACTTCTTTTTATAGTAATGAAGAGTCTAACATAGAGTAAGATAACTAACACAAGATAATAATTAAGAAATAGGTACATAGATTTAATTGTTTTTATTACTATCCTATGTTCTTGAACGTGAAATTTGCTGCCAGAGAAAAACCGTTGCAAATTTAGATGTTTTATATATCACAAGCTTTTGAACTTTAACGCCGTCACAACGTCCTTAATAAGCTTTATATAATACTAGATAATAATGTAAGAAAATTTTTGGGACAAACACCGATGTACCAAGTCACCTAGGAATCGAACACAGAAAGAGTCCCACAGGTCAATCCTTTTGATAAGGTGGGTGTCTGGTATGAGTGAATTTTCCCCTACGAGGGAGTGCGAGCTGTATAGCTAAATTTGGATTTTCTTCAGTAAACGAATTTAAAGGAAATATGAAGTTAATTTGTTTATAAAGCTATAGCTCGTAAACTATTTGACGTACAGTGTCCAAGTTTAGCATAAATGAACTACATATATTGAAAAATATTCCCGTGGAATCTTAACATAGTACGTGAACAGCATAGTTGGTCCCTTAACTATAAATAATATGTAAAACAGATTTGTATTTGTAACTCATTCAAATTGAACGCGGTTAGCTTTATTTTGTAGGTATTTTAAAAGCGATTAAAATAAGTTTTTGACATTTTTTGTAAAACAAACAGTGGAGAAAATATGCGAAGAAAAATTGTAAAAAAATAATACTACAAATAAACAATGTCTCCAAAATTTTTTAGGCTTCGAGTACTTACCAACGTGTTCTACATTTTTATCTAAAAAATTACTTAAAATCATCTAACTCCTAAAAATGTCATCAAAACGACGATTTTGAAGCTCTTCCCACTGGTTAAAGAAGCTATTATAGATTCACACAAAAGTTGTGTATTTTCAACTCTAAATTTCTAATTTAATTAATTATTCTAATTTGATATCTATATCCATAATAGTTCTAATATAATTTCAAAATGTTTATTTAAATAAAAATAAAGGGTTCCAGTTGAAAATTCAAAGTTGCTACACCCACCGCGTTCGCAGGGAGAATAAGAACTCTGGTATTGCATAAGTATATAGATTTTGAAAAACCATTAAAAAAAATTCCTAAGTTTCTTCGATTCGACGTCTAGTTCTCGAGATATTTGACAATCGCCTTTCTGGACAGAGCTCTTTAATAATGTAAATAATATTATTCAAACCGGAAATAAGCCGAAGCGAGGGAGAGGTCTGACTGTAAAATTCATTTGCGATGTTGCCAAATTTACCGGATCTCGGGTTGTCTACAAAATGTATATTTAGCATATACACAACGGATCGCTCGCACTGCCTCTACAGCGGATTTAGTGGAACTACTGCAATATAAAATTCACCAAAAGGGGTGCAAAATGAGGTCCAGACAAAAATCGATTTCTTTGTACCCCCATCATTGTTACATCGAGATATCACTATATACACGTGAAGACAAGGTGAGATCCAAAATCGGATCTCGCCTTGCAAAACGGATCTCATTTTGTATAGCTTATGATACAAACGGATCTCGCCTTGATATGAAGACATATATATATATATATATATATATATATATATATATATATATATATATAAGTTGTCGGTTTTCTAATAAATTGTATTGGACAATTTTTATGTTGGTAAATTGTTTAAATAAACTGGTCACAGAAGGTGTTAACTGTTTTATTAATGGTAGTTTTTTATATTGTGTTGTTTGTACTGCTCCGATATCAGTGGGACCGTCAAAAATGTCAGAGTTAAATATCAATTTTTTAAGGATATGTTTTGGGTATCCATTATTTTGAAAGATGTTTAACAGCAAATTTAAGTTTTTGTTTATGAATTTATCGTCACTAATATGCCTTACCCTATTCTTCATTGCAATGACTGTATTAAACTTTTTTTCAAATCATCCTACTCACCAAAAGTTTAATACAGTCATTGCAATGAAGAATAGGGTAAGGCATATTAGTGACGATAAATTCATAAACAAAAACTTAAATTTGCTGTTAAACATCTTTCAAAATAATGGATACCCAAAACATATCCTTAAAAAATTGATATTTAACTCTGACATTTTTGACGGTCCCACTGATATCGGAGCAGTACAAACAACACAATATAAAAAACTACCATTAATAAAACAGTTAACACCTTCTGTGACCAGTTTATTTAAACAATTTACCACATAAAAATTGTCCAATACAATTTATTAGAAAACCGACAACTGTTTTCCAAAGTAAAAGACAAGACACCAACTTTAAACAAAACTAATGTTATCTACAAACTGCCTTGTTTGGATTGCCAGAGCTGTTATGTTGGCCAAACTTCTTAATGGCTAAAACAAAGGGTCACCCAACACAAAAGTGACTGCACAAAACGGAAGAACACATGTGCGGCAGTTGACCATCACTTAAAAACTGGCCATCAATTTGATTACTCAAATGTCAGGGTTTTACAGCAAGAAAATAATTACAAAAAAAGATTGTTTTTGGAAATGTGTCATATAAATAGAGAAAACTATGCAGTAAATTACAAGGCAGACACGGGACAGTTGAGCAATATCTACTGTAATATTCTTAATATGTCTAAATAATTTTTCTGTTAACAATTATATTTTAAATCACCCTGTATATTTTTAATATGTAATTTTATTGTGTTTTTAATTGTTTCGTTGTTTTTGTTTGCTCTGTTTTTATATTTTTACATTTAATTACTAGTGACCTAGGTACTTTTAACAAAAACTGTCAGTACTGTTTTGAACAAATTATGTTCAACTTGTTTAAATACTTTCCACTCTAAATCTGTAAGTGAGTCGCTTTTTATTCAAACTAATTTTTATATAACTTTTATTCAAATTTTTAGTTGTCTCCTGATGAAGCTGACAAAAAATCAGCGAAATATAGAGGATTAAAAGAAAAAAGAGTTTTTTTTAATAATAACAGACCGCATACCCGATATTCCAACACAATAAATTATATATATATATATATATATATATATTATATATATATATATATATATATATATATATATATATTTGTTTTGTTGCAGAAAATGCCAACTAATTATAAAAGAGTATCAAATAGAGGTTCGTGGACCCAAACTAATTTGGATGCTGCCATAAATTTTATACATAACCAAAATGTCAGTATCCGATCAGCTGCAAAGTTGACCGGTGTTCCCGAAAAAACAAGCAATGGGTCCTGCACCATTGCTTGGTTATGATGCTGAGCAAAAATTGGTCCAACACATTAATGCATTACAAATTCGTGGATTTGCGCCTACAAGAAAAGCTGTAAGGAATATAGCCTTTAACCTTGCTGAGGCGATGGGTATAAAGCATAACTTTAATAAAGCAAAAAGAAGGATTATTCAATGCTCGAGCAGAAGGCATGAACAAGAAGGAATGCAAGGATTATTTCGAGCTCTTACATGAAACGTTAACTGAACACCACCTCATCAACAAACCTGGTAGCATCTGGAACGTAGACGAATCAGGCCTACAACTAAATAATGAACCTCACATTGTTGTGGCTAAAAAAGGCAGCGATATACATGTCAGATAATCACCGGAAAGAGGAGAGACGGTAACAGTGGTAGCTTGCGCGAATGCTGAAGGTGCCTCCTTACCTCCTTTCTGTATTTTTTAAAGGTGTCAAAAAACAACAAATTTGGCAAGAATTAATGCCCGCAGGGGCGGCTGTCGAAATGAGGAGGGAATCAGCCTACATTGATGAAAATATATTCATAAAGTAGTTTAGAGATCACTTTTTACCACGAAAACCACCGGCAAGTGTTTGTTACTTTTAGATGGTCATGGCTTACATAGGAACTCTCCCGATATTTTGACATGTGCTTCCAATAATAATTTTGTACTTCTATGTCTACCAAGCCATACCACGCAATATTTACAACCACTCGACAGATCCTTTTTTAAGCCCTTAAAGGCCCACTACAGACAAGCAGAAAGCGAGTGGGGAAACGCTAATCCTGGAAAGAAATTGAAGAGGCGTCATTTCGGACAACTGCTTGCTCAAGCTTGGTCAAAATCTGCAACTGTGCAGACAGGTATTTCAGGATTCAGGGCATGTGGAGTCTACCTTTTAAACCTTCAGCTATTCCCGAAGACGCATTTCTCGCAAGGACAGACTATGATTCCGCACCATCTGACCAAGAATCAAATGATGAAGACGAAATTCCTGTCCCATCAACCAGTTCTGATCCTTCTCCTGTCACTGATCCTTCCACTGTCACTGATCCTTTGGCTGTCACTGATGCAACACTTGAAGAAGCATTTGCAAACCAAGACGTAGCCACTGAGAATTTTTTAATGGGTAAAGAAGATTTGACCACACCATCGACCTCTAAAGAAGTCACTACAATCATCGTCACGCCCATAAAAGATAACTTGCCGTGTTTGCGGGGGAAGTCAACTCCGACAAAACTCCTTCTCGAGGTTTCCCCAATTCCCATACCTATTTCAAGGAAGCCATCTTCAAGAAAACAGTCAACTCAGGTGTTAACTTCGCCAGAAGTAATAGCTGACAAAACCAAGAAACGCTTGGCTCTTGTTGAGAGAAAAAAAAGATAAAGAAAAGAAATTAACTAAAGGGAAGAAAACTGAAAATAGTAATAAAAAAAAAGAATGCAAATGTAAGAGGCTATGAAAAGAAAAAAAAATATGCTCGAAAAGAAGACAGTTCTTCATCTGAGTCTGATTTTGTTTTAAGTTAAGTGAGGACGAGTCGGTGCACGACAGTAATGTTTATGTAGAGTGTTATGAAAATTATAACACAACAACATCTAACGCAGATTGGCTTGAGTGCATCAAGTGTGCTAGATGGACGCATGAAACCTGCACATTGTATGAAGTAAGGTGTAATATGTGTGGCCGTTCAGAATTGAAAAAAACAAATTAAAACTAACAAATAAATTGTAAGTGTTTTATTTTTATAAAAATTTACGTGTAGACTGTTTTTTTATGTTAATTTCCATAAGCCATCTCTCCCTACCCTTGTGCGGCATCTTACCCACCCAGAGGGGTAAGGTGGCCAAAGTAAGTTTCTTTAGTTTTTCGATAATACACAAAAAACCCTTTTACACAACATTTATTAATATGGGATATACGTTGAAGTAATGATCAACGAATAACCTGGAGATTAGAATTTTTTTTAGGTTAAACCTATGTTCATTTTTTTAATGTGAGAAGAAAGGTGCGGCATCTCACCTGGTTTTACCTTATACGTATTTCGCCCTAAAAGGCGAATTTGCCGTACAAATTTTAGATTCCTTGTGTCTCTAGTAACATCTGTATCAACGTCTGTTTTGCCTTGCAATTCTCAGAAGGCACAGATTAAAGCACAAATCTAAATTAAATATGTAAAAATTTGATTGATTCTAACAGTAGCAACCATTAATATGTTAGAATTTAGTGTTATTTACCTTAAAAGTTTGTTGAAAAAATGTAAATTAGGTATTATTGTTGGTGGATTCAAGATTGATAAAAGTTATAATTGTAGGGTTGAATATGGGTTGATGTTGGGATTTTTTCATATTATTACAAAGTGAGATGTTAATTGATGTATGTGAGTGTATATTTGATATAGAAAGTGAATAGAATAATTGGTGTAATATACTGCTGGTATATTACAACTTATAACTTAAGTAAAAAACAAGGCCCTACATGTTAAAGAAACAATATTTGGTACCGGAGAAATATAAGGTATCTAAGTTATAAGTTTATGAATGTAAGGTGGATAAAAAGTAGATTAAATAATAATGTGTATTATTAAAAATATGGAAAAACAACAAAATTCATGGGTGAAGGGTGACTCTATTTGGATAAAATTACAATTTGTGATTTTGTACTTTAATTGTGGGAGATAAAATAATTGAATAAGAGACTGAGATCTCCAGAGGTCCAAAACCATAACCTAAAACAGCATTTGTAGATATGGGAAAAAATAAAGTACGGTATAAAAAAAATTGAAAGTAGTAGTATTGTAAATATAGATTCTAATATATGGCTTGGCTTTAGATGAACTACTATGCAATTATCTAGGTATATAAGTGAAGAGGATATAATATATGAGTAGGTTATTCATCTTATTGTAGGGTTTTAAAATACTGAAAAAAAGGTCAAGAGTGATTGATAAGTTAAATACGTTTAGAAAGATTGATAAGGATTGAGAAAGACGAATAAATGGCAAAAAAAGAATGATTAGTGGGAGATGGATGTAAGGGAAGATCTAGAGGATATGGGCCATTAGAATAATTGGCGATGAAAAGAAAGAAAGTCACGATGGAACAAGACATGGTGATTAACACAGTTTGGACTTCTCTGCTTGTCTTTGATAATTTCCAAATCTTTATAGTCTAATATATTACGAGTATGATTGTGTTCATTCAAATATTGAACTAAAGTGAAAGTATTTTTCGTGTGCTCTAAAGCACATGAAGACAGTGATCTACAGGTTCTTCCTATATAGATAGCATCACAATCTAAACATTTTAGTTTATAACCACCACTACAATTAATATAATTGATTAGGTCTTTGGAATTAGATGTACACTATCCCCCAACTATTGGGCACTTTGAAATAAATGTGGATGTTCTCTATACTATTTACCATCAGCTAAAACAGCAGGTATATATGTACGCACGTGCATCCGATAAATTTTGAAGTTAAACTCTTTGACGTGACGGATCGCATACGCAGTGTGTGGTGTATAAAGTGGCAAGGGAGAGCGAGCGAAGGACCTTTGGATAACAATCTAAAATGATCTTTTTTTTTATTTTTAAAAGTGAAACTGGAACAAACCATGAAGTGGAGATATCCAGGAGTGGCTAGTATACCTGTTGAATACAAAGCACGTGGTGTTCGTGTGTATTAAGGTATAAAAAAAGCGCTTATTAAAAGCTTAAAATTTTTTATTATAAAGAAGATTTTTTCGGAATTGTATCATTCCATCATCAGTTTAATAAAAAAGGTTGTTAAAAAACATTGTGTGGCCACATAAAAAACATTCGATGGACATCTGGATTTAAAAAATAATAATCTTCATGTTATTTATTTAGGTAAATGCAATAGACTCTTGACTTGTGTAATATAAAAAAATGAAACTGGGGGCATCTTATATGACCCCCTGTAGTTGGTGAGGTTTTATTGACTTACATTACGTCTGATCTGTGTTGGAGTCTAGGACTAACTGTCAGTTATTATTATAATTTTCAACGTGAAAAATGTCTAAAAATCGAAAAAACTGCTTTTTTTGGCATTTTTCTGAAGCACCCCCACCCCTTAACAATAAATTGTATGGGCCCAGGAACAAAAAAAAAACAAATAAGTATTACATAGAAAACAAAAAATTTATTTATACTGCCATAAGATACAATAATGTCAGTTTTTATAAAATAAAAAAATTATTAATATAATAAACACAAATTAGGTTTTTTAATGAGATGGATGACTCATAACCTTAACAACATACACCTAAATTAATGATAATTCATATTTTTATATGTTTACAATCGAAATAAGGTATTAAAACTATTATTTGTTTCCTGCAACATGCTAAAAAAAAAAACGAAACACCCCGTTTTTTTTGGCGTTGTTTTTAAGCTATACAATCTTTAAATTCAGTGTCTAAATGAATGGTAAATTACATTTTCACATGTATCTTTTGCTTTACAATCAAAATCAGCTATTCAATACATTAGTTTTATCTCACAACATTCTGAAAAACTGAAAAACCCCAATTTTTCCATGTTTTTACTACATAACCTCCAAAGACTCTGAAAAATGAATCGTGAATTAGAACGCACTTGTACACTCAAAAAGTGTGGAATTATAAGCTAGCGAATATATCTACATATATACGTGATATTATATCACAATGTACATTTGTAGATGCATTTATACACAAACTCATATCTATATAGTTCCATGACTTTTGAGATCCTTGTTATATACATTATAAGCTCGTACCATGCTCGTCCATGCCTTACTCTTCCGCTTAGATACAAGAGCCTTATACCCATGCTTACATTATTTTTATTTTATTTTGTATTTTACATGTACTTAACTGTTTTGGCCTTCATGTCTTAGCCCGACATCCCGCATATCCAGGGAGCCTGAGAATAACAGAAAACATGGCGTTGATAATTGCGCCGCACAGTAGTTGATATTGTATTGCGCCGCACAGTATAAATAAATTTTTTTGTTTTGAATCTAGGCTCATACAATTTATTGTTAAGGGGTGGGGGTGCTCGAAGAAAAATGCCAAAAAAAAGCAGTTTTTTCGATTTTTAGGCATTTTCCACGTTGAAAATGATAATAATACCTATGCCATTCCAAAGAACGGGAAAAAACCCATAAAAAAACATTGTTTTAAAGTTGGCCAAAAATTTCCGACATAACCTAAAATATTACTGAAAATTTCAAATATTTTTCCTTCGCTCAATTTTCAAGCTAAAAATCTGAAAAAAATCAGGTAGTATTGTATTATTAAACTACGCTTTCATGAATGTTTTTAGATTTTTTGCAGCAATACAGCGTCTAATTTTTTTTTTAAATACGTTTTTTCCCATAGCGAACCCCCAACGGCACCTAAGGACTTGAAAATTTAACTGAGTGAGTTTTTAATTATGTCCTTTCGAATGGCCAGGTCCAAAACTAAATCGAGCATGATGCAATTTTGACCATCTTATCCCGCTATAGCCTTTATTGAAGTTGTTCAGTGTAGTTTGACATCCCCTCTCTCCTCTCCCAGGACAAAATTTAAACTACACTGGACATCTTCAATGGATTTAACAAATACCTACAATTTGCCGTTGAAGTTGAACAAGAACAAAGTGTTACTTGTTTAGACACTATGATGATAAAAATATCAGAGAATAAGATAATTTTGGATTAGTCTTAGAAACCAACTGAATCTGGAAGATTTATAAATTATTTCTCTTAACATTCAAAAAGCTAAAGCCATAACCCTGTTTTTGTAATTAACAGAATTTTACACGTTAGTAATGATATTTTTGTATCATTATACAACATATTTTCGAATACCGGCTATCCGTTATGCCTAGCAAAATAGAACCTGTTATTTACAAAAACTTACCCTACGTAAATGGTCCAACTAACGATATACAGATTGAACGAAATAAATTCGGAACATAGGAATATAATGTATTTCGGCTCAATTCTGCTGTAGCTGGTTGGCCAACAAAAGATTGTCAAATAATTATATTATAAAAAATCCCATACTTCAGTGGGCTGCTGGATTCTGAACTCATAAAAATTAAAAGCTACACATAAATCTACGATTTTATTATGCTGTCAAACCAGTTATAGTCCAGGAAATGTGGCATTTCACCTCGCAATTTTTTCGTGCGGCGTGGATTGACTTCAAATTTAACAGAAGGTAGGTAATAGCCTAAGAATCAAAATCTATATCGAACCAAAGTGCGTCAAAGCCTAGGGGGTGGTTTGACGCAAAACAACACCCTAACCACCCCCATAATTAAAATCGATCTTCACCCTTCTGCAATTCCCTTTGTAGATGTATTGTTAATACGTCCAAAAAGTTTGACCCATTTAAAATGCTTAGTTTTAGAAAAAGTACAGCTTAAAGCGAGAAACGATTTACAATTTCATATTTTTTACCCTTCTTTTTTTAAATATGCCCGAAAATACTGAATATATGAAAAAAATAAAAATTACCAAATTGTAGCTTTTTTAATGACTAAAATTATCCTTTATTTAGATTTGTTGTACAATGAATATTTGGCGAGATATAGCCGTTTAAAGCATCGATTTACGATCAAGCACCATCTTTTTCGAGCCCTTTAAACTCACCCCATTTAAAAACCAAGGGTTCCAAAAAGATTTAATTCACAGATCCTTCTAGCTATTAAAAACCTCTACAAATCGTTTTTGAAGAAACACTCTATCGTTAAAAATTAATGGAAATACGTTAAAAAAATCAGTTAATTTTTTTCCGGAAAATTCCATTAGTATAGTACAGTACATTTCGGAGCATAATAATCTACAAAACCGGTATATTAGCTAGTGGGGCGTTATACATTCGAAATTTTAAGCGTTCTTATTTTGAAATCCCATAAAACAGAATAAAACATCTGCTCATATGTCTACGGCTTGGCAATGAAAATATCAGAGCAACAGATTGGTATTCCAAAGATGGTTTGTTATTATCCGTACGCATGAACAAACAACCTGCACCCGATAAATTTTTGAAAATTAATGCAATAAAATTAGCCAATGCAAAAAAGGATGCGGCGTTTCATATGGGTGCAGAAAAGTTGGTTTATACTGTGACTCTAGTTGTTCTGGGTGCTCAGGTCAAGGGTGCAATAACAGTCCACCAATAATTGAAGAAGATGAGGATGATATATATCTCGATGAAGATGTAATTGATGACGAATAAAATTAATATTATAATTGTTTTACCTATAAATGTAAATATTTTCAACTATTTATGTAAATGTATAAGAATATAATAATATGGTGCCTTTTTATGTTGATAATTTTTTTTGTATTTAATTCTACTTTTTTCAATTTATATCTTATAAATTAGTTTATAAAAACTGCAATGTTGTAAAGGGTGATTTTCAACAGTTGAAAAGTTACAAAATTTTGGCAAAAAATTGTTTTCACCTATAGCACTCTTAATAATTGATTTTTAAGGGTTAAAAATGTATGAATTTGTATTTTAAAGTATAAAAAACTCACTATTTAACTAATCCAAACCAAATTTCACTCATCTTAAGATTTGTAATATTATTTTACAATTTTTGAAAATTAGGGGTAGTTTTCACCCCTAAGAACAATTAGGGTTCATCGGCATGACATAAACTATAAAGCAGAGGGTGAGTTGAGCTTAATTCCAAATTTTTATGCAAATCGTTCCAAGGTGAAATCATTTTCTTCGCATTACTAATTTTTTTATATTAATCTCTAATAAGGGTCGCTTTTTAAGGGTTGAAATATGATGGAACTTTTTTTAAAAGCACGAAACTATCATTATTTAATTAATTCAAACCAAATTTTACCCATATTCAGGTTTAATATGTCATTTTATAATTTTTGACAATTAGGGGTAGTTTTCACCCCGAAGAACAATCAGGGTTCGTCGACATGACATAAACTTTAAAGCAGCGGGTGAATTGAGCTTAAATCCAAATTTTTATCCAAATCGATCCAAGGCGAAATCATTTTTTTAGAATTAGTAATTTTTTACATTAATCTCTAACAAGGGTTGCTTTTTAAGGGTTGAAATATGATGGAACTCTATTCAAAAGTATAAAATAATCATTATTTAACTAATTCAAACCAAATCTTACCCATATTCACGTTTAATATGTTATTTTATAATTTTTGACAATTAGGGGTAGTTTTCACCCCTAAAACCCTTCAGCGCACTTCGGTTCGATATAGATTTTGATCCTTGGGCTATTACCTACCTTCAGCTAAAATTTCAACTGGATACATGCAGGACGAAAAAATTGCGAGGTTTTAACTTTTTTGGAACTTCATTTCCTGAACTATTATCGCCTCCTTAGACAAACCCGTCTTACGCAAACAACTTTGTTGCGAGACAGATAGTTGAACGATATTTTATACAATGTCTATACCCAGGTATGGATTTATTTTTGTCCAAGTTTTATATTGGTCCACTATTTCAAATGCAGTTCAAACAGACATGTATTAAATTGTATGTTCCGTTTTAATTTGGTTCAATCTGTATAGTATATTTGAAGAATAAGCTGGAGTAAATTCTCAGAAAAAAAAACTAAATTGTTAATCATATTTTAGTACGTGTGATTTTCGTACAACTTCAATATTTTAGCTTATTTTACGTTGGGTTTGACTATTTAGATCGAAATTTTTCCATCTCACATGGACTATCGTAAAATTTAAATACCTGCTATTGTTAGAACTGTGTAGGTTAGGGTTTTTTCTGCTGATCATAGACGTACTTTAAGGGTATGACATTATTTGTTTCGGTTTGTTAGATATTTAAAACCGTTTTCAAAGCATATTATATTTATATAAATCTGTTTATTTTAGTAACGTTATTTATAGTTATGTTTGTCGTTATGATAATGACACATTAAATAACCAGAAATAAAGAAACTCTTAAAATACATAGGTATTTAGTTAATTGTCTTTTGATAGTTTAGATAGAAAAAGTCCATTAGCGAAATATGGTTTCTGATAAATGTGAACGCTATCTTAAATAGTATAAATTTCGATTTTGTTTGGAAAACCAATGATTAATAAAATGGTTAATGGTCTTTAAATAGTCATTCATTAATATCAGAAAATTTTTGTTTAGTCGAATATAAGCGAGTGGAGAGATCTGACACAGTTGTTTTTTGCAAGAGTGAATAGTGATTATATAGAATATGGAATTAACGTGTGATTATACACTAGTTAAAAAATTAAAGTTGAATCATTTATCACTTAACGAAAATATGTTATCCTTAACGTCTACAATTATTTTAAGCAAGACAATCCCTCCAATAATGTTAATAGCACAGTTGAAATTTCGTCTAAAGTAGTGGGATATTCAAAATCAACTGTATATAACATTTTAAAAGAGGAAAAATCAGCTGGTATAACGCCACCCATACAGAGACCAGGAAGAACAAAATTGTCGAAAGTGAATTTAGATGAATTTTTCAAAAATGCAATTCATAGAATGGTCCACTCATTTTTTTTAATAAACAAATACCAACTTTATATAAAGTTTTACAAGCTATTACCGACGATTCCGATTTACCCACAATAAGTAGAGACAAACTTTGCATGAGTTAAACTTTAAGTCTGAAAAAGTGGGCAGACAGTCAATGCTTATCGATTCCGAAGAAATTGTGTGTTTGAGACTAGACTACCTTAGAAAAATAAAAAAAATGAGGACCGAAAATAAAAACATTTATTATTTAGATGAAACGTGGGTTAATGAAGGGCATATTGTAGGAAGAGTTTGGAAAGACAAAACTATAAAAACATATCGACAAGCATTTCTGGAAGGATATTCACCTGGTTTCAAGGAACCAATAGGTAAAGGTCGACGATTAATTGTTACCCATATAGGTAGTATCAATGGTTTTCTTAATGAGAGTTTACTTTTGTTTGAATCAAAAAAGACCTGTGATTATCACGAAGAGATGAACGGAGACGTGTTTGAAGAATATTTCGAACAGATGATTGAATTCATACCTAAAAATTCAGTTATTGTGATGGACAAATCAAGTTACCACTCTAGATTAGTTAAACGTTTACCAACTACTCAATGGAGGAAAGATGAAATTGCGATGTGGGTAACTTCTAAGAATTTAATCTTTAACGATACAATGACAAAAGCAGAATTATTAGAGCTTGCTAAAATAAATAAACAAAATTATAAAAAAAATATGTCATTGAGGAAATAGCCAAAAAACAAGGAATTGAAATACTTCGCCTACCGCCGTATCATTGCGAGCTAAATCCGATTGAATTAGTATGGGCCGAAGGTAAAAGTAACGTAGCTCGAAATAGTACAACTTTTAAATTGTCAGATGTTACTATTCTTTTTCATAAATCAATATCCGAAGCAACGACTAAACATTGACAAAAATGTATTAATTACGTTATGGATATTGAGAAAAATATGTGGGAGCTTGATCATATAATAGATAGCTGTAAAGAACCTATAATAATTCATCCCGGATCGGATAACACTTCTTCTGAAACAGAATATGAAGAAGCTTAACTTTAAACTGTAGCTCAGAAGTTTATTTTACATTTGCCGACAACTTCATTGTTTATTTTTTATTTATTTTTTATTGCTAATTTAATTTTCATTCTTTTCTCCAATAATATAAGTATTAAGAATATTATTAGTTATTAATAGGAATATATAAAAACTTACAGTTTTTGTATATGTATTTTACGTTTCAGTATAATTTATTGTATTTTATTATTTTATATTAACTGTATGTTTCACAAATAATAGAATTTTTATTCTTTTTATGTGTATCTTTTTATTTTAAACCGGTATTGAATTGGATTAATTACTTTCTAAATATCCCAATACATTTAACGCAAACTTTTCTTTTAAGATTGCGTTTTAGTTAGAAGATGTGCACGCCTATGTATTTCGAGGTGCGAAAATTAGTATTCTGAGAATTTACTCCAGCTTATTCTTCAAATATACTATAATAAAGCTACTGAGTGGAATTTTTAAAATCAAAATTGTCAAATATAACAACAGTGGTTAAAACAAAGAATTAAGCGGCACAAAAGTGATTGCAAAACAGAAAAAATATTGTGCACTAGCATACTATTCTAACACAATAGGCCATACATTTAATTTTTGTTAGATGTCACGATCTTGGTGATAGAAAACAACTATAAAAAATGATTATTTCTCGAATGAACACATAACCACATAAACAAAAATAAAAAATTAATTAATTATAAGATAGATAAGATAGGTACGTTGAACGATATGTTCTGCAATATTTTCAAATTCTAAGATACTAAAAATATCTAACATCTGGTTAGATGATCTGGTTCGACAGTGTGTAAAAAGATCTAAATCAGTGTTGCCATATTGCTATCCAATTGATATTTAATTTTGTAGAATGTTTCTGATGAAGTTTAACAAGTTAACAAAATATCAAACTCATGAAATAAATGTAGTGTCAATTTAAGTTACTGACCATAGTTCCGATAAAGTAACACGATTCGTAGTGTTGTACAATATAACACGATAACGGTAAGTATGTATTCTTTTAAGTATTCAAAATCTATCATTTTCAAACTCTACAATTTAGTTCGCCAAATGCCACTCAAAATCCGTCTTGTATTTTTGAAAATCCAATTTAACTCATCCCTCTAAGTGGGGTTCTTATTCATTTTCGGACTTATTCAACTTTTCACTTAAAATTTTCCTCAACTGCTGCCAAAGGCGATACGGGAATCGTACTCTTTCCGCACTCTGATCACTCCCTGATGATGGTGACTGTACAAATCTCTTTGTTTTGGGTTTCTAACTTACGTCTACATCAGATCGGGATTAGCCTATTTCTATTTACTGGGTGATATATATTTAATTAGCTAAGATTCAATGTTTTTTATTTTCAATGCATTTAATAATGCAAGTTTTTATTGTTGCTCTGATTATACTAATTTGTATATATTTGCATTGAAAATTATTCTCTAAACTCTAAAAAGTCTAATATTATAGAAATGGAACGAGAAACAGCAATACTGTTTAATTTTCAGTACCACTTCCGAATTGCTTCAATCTTGGATTTACTACGCCCTCCAATTCACTTTTGGACTTATGCCATTGGTTGCTTTTTATCATTTAGAGGTGAAAACTACTTCTATTAGAAAAAAACGTTTAATTGTATAATAAAACATGTAATTATTTTACAAGCTTTAATATAATTATACAATGCTATGCTTTATAATTATACAACCCAATTTAAGATTGTATTCCACTTCAACCCTTAATTCTCACCCCCTAGATTAGATATATCTAATTACAACAATGTCATTGAATATTATCTTGTCCTCACTGATTTGGATTTAGGATATACTTACACTTCATTTACAAATTTGACTTTTATTGGTTGGTTTCTATTTTTTAGGGGTGAAAACGACCTCTATTGGAAAAAAATATAATTATTTTCAAAAAATTTTGAATTATTTAATTATAGTAACATTAAATTTAGATTTCTTTACTGTTTTTTTACCGCATAATTAATTTCTACTCTTATAAAAACCATCCCCTGCGAAAAAATTCGAGTAGTTTCAGTATTTTTTTTTTCATTGAAATCAAAAATACAATAATTTTTCAATAATCAATATGGTATAAATTTATTTTATTTCAACTTAAGATCAACCTTTATTCGTTCGCAAGGACGGGGAAAGTATGTATGATGGCTGTGCCTTACATTACATACATTATGTGTATCTTAACAATGGTCCAGTAGACGTGTTCTAATATTTCTTAAAATATTAGAATGATATTTTCCTCGTTTTTACTTAGTTTTACTGATTTTTATTCATTTTTACTCGTTTTTACTCGTTTTTACTAATGTTTACTCATTTTTACTACTTTTTACACATTTTTACACGTTTTTACTCATTTTTATGTATTTTTACTGATTTTTACTTCTTTTTAATCATTTTTACCTATTTTTACTCATTTTTACTCATTTCTACTTATTTTTACTAATTTTACTAACTCAGTTAGTTTTAAGCTATGAAGTACTACAAGAAAACCATTTTTTAGGTTTTTTTTAAGGCAAGATCTTTTAAATGATTTTTTAAAACACTTATTTTTAAAATGGTTGTAGTTCAAAATACTTAAACGAATTTTAGTTTTACAGAACAACAAAAAGTAACACCAAAAAGTTCAAAAAAGCAGAAGCTATATTTTTTTACTTTTCAACATTTTTCATATCGCTAATACTTTGGTTGAATATACTTAAGTTATTTTGAAAAAAAAAATCATTTCTTCAAAGTAGTTTTTGTTATTTGCGAAAAACAGTGTGAAAACGTGTTTTTAGTTAAAAAAAAACTATGCGTTAAAAGTTGCTTAAAATTAGTCAATTTATCTATCTCCGGACTTATTTTTAACATGTTTTTTCACAAGTGGAGGGTAGAAGGAACTTAAATATCCAAATTTTAGGTACATATATAATTAGTAAACTAATTACCGTAGTATCTTTATCACATAGTAATTGATCCAAAATTTTGTCCATGTTGTGAGATCGTTCCTGTAGGAACAATGTTTCTGATTCGATTTCCTTGCGAATTCTTATTCAAAAATGTCCCCTACAAATCGACAGGGTGCCTGTCCAAAATTGCCTGGTTTTGCTTCGAAAAATATTTTTTTAGGTTTCCTTTGTCATTTTATATAAAAACAATATCTTGTCATTTGTCACTAAAGTTCCAATCACGTATTACACTACACAAAAGCGATTCTTGACTTCACCCTGACCGCTGTGCATTAGCCAAACATGTCCATTCCACTGGTCATATCATAGACTATACTAACACTACTAAAAGAGAGTTCATTGAAATGTCTTATATTTTCCTTAAAGATTTCTCCATCAATGTTAAGAGTGACATTAAGTATCTAAGCGATATATACCACTTCTTACTTAAATCAGATACCAAGAACAATAAAACATCACAGATAACTAACTAGACTGATATATCCATTAATAACTAACCTACTTTAATAATAATTTTCAATAACTAAAAAAGATAACATTCCCTTGCTTTTCTTAGATACATCTCAATAAGATATTATTATAATAATACATGAACAATATAATATAATAAAAAAAAATTTCAATTAAGATAATCTAAAATAATATTTTTCTAAACTGGGATTTAACTTTATTCTGTTTTACCAATGGACCATAACGACATAAACATTCAAAAGAACTACTTGAGTTGTTAGCACATGCGTTCTGATATAACAGAACCTCACATTTAAACTTTCAAACAATCAAAAATTTAGTTATTGCCGACAATTCAAAGAATTACTTACTTTTAAATGTAGTTACATTGGGTTTTTCGATTGACCTTGGACACCTTTGCGTTTAAGTTCAAAGCTACCATACATTTCCAACGGTAAAAAAAACTTTGTTTTCACATAGTAACAATAAAACCACTATGTTGTTACTAGCTAAGTTTTTTAACATTCTAAGTTACGGTAAGATCAACAGAGTATTTTAATAGATAATATATGGGAGCTAATTATAATTTATTCTCTGTCAGCCCTGAAGAAGTCAAATTAATTCTCTAAGAAAACGTTCGGCGAAACAATTGATACTTATTAGAGTAAGTCTTGCAGATTTCCCCAATCTTTAAAAGTTTACTATTTAACTTATCTGCAAAGATTAAATTTCTTTTCTATATATATATATATATATATATATATATATATATCCTTTGCCAGTTACATCTAAAGAATCGAAAGCCAGGAGAATTTCTGACCGATACCAATTCAAGGGAAGCATTGTAAGTTGGAGGGGATGGCCCCAAAAACAAATCTCCGAAATTTAATTAATGACGTTTGTAGTAAAGGAATGAAGGAATGCTTTGTGCCGTTGGAAAAGAGAACACTGGTAAATTCTGGAAGACCTGAATGTCCGAATTGGATCGAGGGGCAGGAACGTATTTATATTTAGGTTATTCTTAATTCAAATATTTAATGAATTCGATTGAGACACGGTAAAAATAAATATTCAAAAGATACTTTTATATATATATATATATATATATATATATATATATATATATATATATATATATATATACCTATATATATATATAATATATATATATTATATATATATATATATATATATATATAACTGTTTTTGATGGGTTGGAGTCAATAATAAAAGGGGCTTATTGACTCCAACCCATCAAAAACAGTTTTATATTTTTTCCAAACGAGTCACAAGTACTTCTTTTTTCTTACTCTTATATATATATATATATATATATATATATATATATATATATATATATATATATATATATATACATATATATATATATATATATATATATATATATATATATATATATATATATATATATATATATATATTGGCTATTAGTTCCGTATATCTGTGGTCAATTCTGCTGTTAATCAAAGAACTTTTCACTGCCCAATGTTCGAAAGTTCCCTCCGTCGAAAGACTTTTCGAAATGTATGAACGTCATATATAAAGGAATGTGGTATTCATTTGCTCGTTCTATAAGTATTTTCATAATTAGTAACTGGTCACTTGCGCTAAATCCCTTTCTAAAACCAGCTTGTTCTTTCGACTAGTATTCATTGAATTTTGTCGTCAATTTATTGGTTAAAATTTTTGTTAGGAGTTTGTTTTGATACATTACATTGGGGAGTGTTATAGGACGGTAGTTTTTTATATCTGCTTAATCCCCTATACAGGGTGTTCTATTTAACCTTCTACCACTGACGTGAACTTTCTGGAACAGAACTACGGATTTGGTGCCATGTGGACCCCATATTTGGTATTGCCAACATTTTTTAAAAATATGACAAATTATGTTCAATATAATTTCTTTTATATATTTTACATTAGTGTATGCATTTTTTTATAATATTTTTCCCAATTGTTAGTTATTAAACATATTAAAAATTAGGGAGAGCGCCCACCAAACTGGCATGGCAAGTGGCAAGTAGTAAGTAGCAAGCGTCTAGCATGTTACATAAAATGTAACCAATGCAAACGAATGATTAGATCGAATGACGTCACTGTTATTTTGGTGTTCGCTGAATCATTCGTTTGCATTGGTTACATTTTAAGTAATATGCTAGACGCGTGCTAATTGCTACTTGCCACTTGCCACGCCAGTTTGGTGGGCGCTCCCACTTACATGTCAAAATATCCTGAATAATGAAACGATTTACTAAAAATGTTGTACTTTTTTTATTTTTTAAAATGTTTATAAAGTAGTTATGGATCATTAAAGACCAAATATACGAAATATGAAAAAACAAAATAAACCAAAAAAATAAATCCCTCATATAAAAAATTACAACACTCAACTTTGTCAACTCTGGAATTCAAATAAAAAATTACTTTGCACATTCTTTACAAATGTTAGCTCTATAATTATCACACATTGATATCTTACAAATATCATATAAATTTTTAGTCTTTTTATCATTTTTTTTTTTGTGGACAGAGCCCACACCTTTTTCGTTTTTAGTTCATATCGGGATGCACGTTTTCATCACTCATCGGTTTGTTCAGTATACTACTAATGTTCATTCTTAATTCTCTTGGAAGTCTTTAGTTGATAAATATTCTATTCAAATGTGGTTCAACGAGTTGTTTGGCGAGCAGCTTTACAAATTCTGCCCGTAGTATGTTATTTGCTTCTGGATAGCTTTGGTATAATATATATGAATTAACTCCTGTGATGCCGATGATAAAATAAAATACCGCCATAGGCCAACGCCTAGTACGTCTACTTGAACTATAAAATGCACATTTTTTTATCCAGGGCATCTACGCCCCCCTTGGTTTCATTATAAAAGACAATCATTTTAGGTTTGCCAGTTTTAACATCAGTGTATTTTTGTTGATTTATCGTAGAAACTAAAAGTACAGTCTTGTTTTTCTTTAAACCGTAAGACACAATTGTAATGTGCTTAAGCTTACCTACATACATTAATCCTCTTTGTCGCAACTCATTTGCAAGTTTAATAGAGGAGAACCAATTGTCTGCAGTTACATTTCTGTTGATATTTATAATAGGTTGAATAAGTTTTACTACGGATTAAGATGGTACAGACAAACGTCTTTCTTCATCTGTTAATAATTTGCCATCGCTGCCTTTGTCGGTATAAATATATCCATTTAAAAAATAATGAGTACGAGCATCAGTAAGAATTAAGACCTTCAGACCATACTTGTTGGATTTATTTGGCATGTACATGCAAAACTTTACACGCCCTCTATAACCTATGAGCATCTCATCAATACAGGTGTAATGGCCCATACAGTATTGTTTCTGACAATTATTTATAAATTTATTAAAAATACCTAATATTGCTGCAGCAGGATCATTGTCTTTTCTTTCAGCTCGGTCTTCGGGGTTGTTAAAACGTAGAGAGCTTAAAATCATTAGCGTTCATTCCTAAGACATCACTCAACGGAATATATCACGGCCACTTCCGTCTGTCCTCGTTGTTTGATTTAAAAACAGATCTGTGGTATATTATGCATAAAAAGGCTTCAAGTTCTATAATATCAAGGTCTTCCAGTTCTGGTTTATTAAGCAGGTTATAATTTCTTTTTAACTCAGATAATTTTCGATTAGGATGTATAAGAATTTCAGCTAGAATGTCATTATCGATTGGGCACCTCTCTATTTGTAGAGGCAATGCACTTTTCCCAACTATTTGGCATCACCGTGAAGTTCTGGTAAATACGAAAGTAAGTTATGTTTCTCTGTTCTTGTTCTCTGTACAAAAGGTTGTGACGAGCACTTAAATCTATTGTTACCATAATAACTAATTCCATTTTTAACTTCTTCACCACTTTTAGAATCGGATTTGTCAGACAAGTCACCACTAGCTCCCTCACTATTATCTTCCACTACCGAATCTGTATCATGCTCACTTTCAATGTCATTTAAAGAGCCACCTGACTCTTCCATACCGGTATCCTCACTTTCTACCTTGTCATGCCATGCTAACAGAGTTTTTTTCATAGTTTTTATCACCGTAATGTAGTGTTTTGGATGAACCACCTGCCATTTTCGAAAATTTTTCCAAACATTGACGTGGTGCCAAAATGACCCCTTTCAAACTTTAGATATTTATAAACTAAATACCACACTACTGAAAAACTTATTAATACGTGAATCGATCGACGTCACTGTAACTTGAAGGTAGCTGCGAGTATTAAACCTATAACAACAAAAATAAAAAATTGAGCGTAATTTGAATTTAGTCGGGGGTCATGTGGGTACCACGTCCGTAGTAGAAGGTTAAGAAAACTCAGAAAATACTTATTTTAAGTTTCGACGAACCCGGTATACATAAATTAAATATTTTCCTACGATAATAATTTTCGACAATGGTAGACTATACTTAAATTCCTTTGAACATAAAATAAGCCATTCAGGTTTATTTTTGAAATGTTTTGGTAGTGTTTATATTAGTATTTACATTAAATGAACCAACTTTTAGTGGTAGAATATTGTGCACCAGTATGGAATAGTGCACGTACCAACAAAACCGATCTCCAACTTAATCAAACCATGACAATAATTACTGGAAAAATAAAATAAACCGCAAGGAGATGGTTCTCTATTTTGAGTAATATTACTTCACCAGATCTAAGACGTACAGCAGCATTAGCGAGAGAGTACCAGAAAATTGTAGCCCATATACAATTACCAATAAATCAAGATAAACAACACATCACAAAAGAGTACTAGCAACTGAGATCTAGAAATCCCTAATTAGAACTGCCCAGTCGTGGAACAATAAACAAGAGATTAAATGTCGCACCGGAAAGGCAAAAAGTGCATTTTTGACCATGAGCTCTGTGTTCGACAATCATTACGTCCACCTATAAATAAATATAAAGGTCCTTAAATGTTACGTGGTATCAGTGCTTTTGAACGGAGTAGAAAAGTACACATTGAAGGCGGAAACTCTATCAAAAATTTAGCTTTTGAGCTATAATTATACAAAGGGATACTAAAAATATCGTGGACGGATAAAGTCACCACAGCTATTCTGTATAGCAGCCGAGAAAGTCATCGTAGCCAGCCAACGCCATGATGGCCAACGTTCGGAACGGACAGGCACCCTAAGAAAAAGAAGAACTGCCCGAAAAACTGGTGATACTTACGATATACATTGGCATTGGTCAACAAGATGAATCCCAATAATGAAATCAGACTATATCCAAATATCCCCCAATTCAAGAGTTCAATATAGCCATGTAGAGGGTCCTTATTGAGATTACAGATCACATAAATAGACCATGAACCACCGTATTTTAGACAGTCCAAATCATACCTACCGTAGAAACCTCCTCCTCCTTCACCCCTATCATGTATCCTTCGTTAGGATGTGGTGACGTTATGGTATTTTCCGAATGGTTGTTATTAATTCTTCTCTCTCCTGGGCGCGGTGTGCTGCCTCAGACAGAGAGTAACCAGTAGCACACTTTATTTGGTCTGACCATCGGAGTGGTGATCGTTCTTGAGTTCTTTTATCATCTACCTTGCCTTCGACTACCAACGTCTCCATGCCTTCCATTAGTCTGGTAATGTGTCCAAAGTACTTCAATATATTGTTATGATTGTTTATTTTGACTTTGATCTTAGTTTATTGAGCCAATAAAAACTTATTTGTTATCAAATGTAAAATAAAACTCCTTATATTACCTGTATTCGATGGATTCAAATATTTTCTAGTTGTCTTTTATTGAGATAGAGAAGAAGGATAATAATAAAAGAAAATAATATATTACAAAAAATTACGTTTCTTTATTTTATATGAACGAATAAAACAATTATCAAATTCTGCCGTTATCTTATCAATCAGCATACAAGAAAATAAATGAAATTTTTATAATAATAAGATTTTAAATATACATACATTGATATTAAGTGAAAACCAATTTTACTTAAATTTTCCTTTACTTGAAACAAGAAACAACAAAACTTTAAACTTTGGATTAGTCAAACAAACCTCAGTTCTTAAATTTGAATGCTAATGACCATGATGTCAACACAGATCCTTCACAGATATTAATTTCAATTGTACAAAACACTTACAGCTTTTTTTTTATTGAATTGTATGTTGGAAGATACCCAGAAAAGTCCAGTCTCCTCAACGATGTGATCTCTCCTTTTTTGGCACCTCGGCTCCTTCCCAACGTCTCTGCAAACCTCCTGCACTAACCAAAAACACCTGATTCACTTCTCCAAAAACTCAGCTACTTATTAATGACACAAGGACTTTCTTTTGTCAACTTGATGCCGTAAAACTACTTTCACCTATTTTCACAAAATGCCCACGGTAGATACAAGGACATCTTTTAATCTACTTGTTATTTCCTTCTGCAAAACTATTTAATTCTTTTCACAATGCCGGTATCCAACTCACGAACCACACCCTATCTTGAGACCAACGACTGTTTCCTTCGATGACCAAATTATAACTAACTTCTCCGGTCCTCCTAATGGTCTCACAAAATTCCCATTGAAAAAACGACCGTTTACTCAAAAGCTCAAATTGTGTTTACCATGATTTTGGAAAAGCCTAATTTCTGTTTCAGAGAAAAACTAAATAGCTTACTTTAAAATTGATTTTGTCAATACACAATTTATACATATTTTAAAAGATTAGAATATGGTCATTTAATACTCGACTATACAAACAATGAAAAGATTAACTTACAGGTAAAATGTCTTCTAATTGTAAACAAAGGGGTTTTTGATAATTTTGTTGGAAACAAAAGGTGGTTTGCCAAACAAATTTCTATTCTTATCTACACTAAATCTTATCTTAAACTACTATATACAATTTGTTTATACTGATATCTTAAAATTTTATTCCGATGGATCTTTTTATTTATTTTCTTTGGTTGGGAAAGAAAAAGTATGACAATATTTTGGTTGATGATTGTGGTAAGCCTAGTATTGATGTCGAGTTTTGTCAATATTGAGACATTTGTGCTATGTGCTGTCCAGGGTATGCGCATCATTCTACGATATACCCACAACTCAAAGGCCATTATACAGCGTGAGTTGGACTTTTTAATGATCAAAGTTTCTGACGCATATAACGATAAGACTACCAAACAGAATTAAAGTACTATTGTAAAAATAATACTTCAATTAACCATGGAAGCTTATCGTCCATACCTTGCCTAGCTTAGTATCTCAAGGGTGAGTTTGTTTTGTCTTAAAATAGGGATTAAACTTGAGTTCTCAGTTGATAGCAAATAAGACAAATTTTAACCAAACATATTTATTTAAACGAATAAAAAAACACAATAATTAACCCTGCGAAAGCTTAACAATTGATGAAATACTTATTGCTTCGTTCGATGGGCTGCTTGTGTGCTCTAGCTACTAGGTCCTCCAATTGAATGCTGTAGGGTATAGTTCTGGAGAGCTACAGTTACATGTGGTCGTATGTTCTGATTAAGTCCAATAAAGGCAATACTTTTGATTGTGGTTTCTAAACCCAATAAATCCAATAAAATTTATCCAATAAACTTGTAAATATTCCCAATAGACTAAACATGAAAACAGCTTACATTAGAAACACATCAAGAAGAAAGGTTTAACTTCCTTTTCATCTTACAAAGTTACAATTAAACAAATAGCGCATGGCAAGGATAAAATGAAATATGATTGTTACTATGATTGTTAGTTACATTCTGTTAAAGAGTCCTATTGCATATATAAATAAAAACAATGTGCTTTCGAAAGAAAGTAAGGTTACAAATATCGGAAATACGGTCAGAATTATAGAATAAATATCACAATGAAAGTACTTACTTCAAGAGAATTTGTAGACTATAAACTGAGTCTAATTATAATTTTTGCCTTCTTTTATAAAGTTAAAAAGCAGGCAAAAAATTCTATTCCCACTACATTAGAACATTTAACTGATAGAGAGTGGGAGACTAAAATTAAGTTAGCACAACTGTCACAGGATGTTGCTGTTTCATGAAACTAGCTTGTCTGTCATCACAGAACACAAAGAGAGAGGGCGAATATTTATTCTACGTGACAGAAAGAGAGAGTAAATAATGACAGAGGAAGAAATGAAAACAGGGGAAGAAATAGACGAACAGAGAGGGCGCCAACTACTTTAACAAAAAAAAATTGGAAAAATTAAACTGAAAATAAACAAATTAACAAATTACTAAAGAAATTAAAATGAAATAATTATTTAAATATAAATTAATAGAGATGTGACGTTTATATAACGTTACACGCATAAGTAGCGATAGGAAACATAAGTGTCAGTACTAGGCGCAGTGTCGTGTTCCTGGTTATGTCCGTATCTTTCCAGATTTTAGTAAGTTTAACCGTTGCTGATCTGGTTATTGTAAGGCATCGACGTATCTCTTCTTCGCATGCACCATTGTTTGTGATAACAGAACCTAAGTAATTGAAATGGCTTACTACTTCAAACCCCACTACGTTTCGTATTTTTGGGTGGTTATTTCTAATTTGATCGATTATCATTACCTTGGTCTTCTGTATATTAATTTTAAGTCCATATACACGATTAAGAGTATCTAGTCTGTTCATGATGTATTCAAGGTCATTTGTTGATAATGTGCTAGTACTAAAGTGTCGTCAGCATAGCGGATATTGCTGATTTTTTAGCCTCGGACTGATATTCCTGCTTGCCATCCATCGAATACAAGGCGCATGATGTGTTGGCTATATATATATATATATATAGATATATATATATATATATATATATATATATATATATATATATATATTAAATTCCGAGGGAGAGATAATACATCCTTGACGAATACCAGCTTTTAGTATAAAATGATCGAAGTATATGTTGTTGACTCTTACGTTTGCTATGTTGTTGATATACAGTTGTTTCAGTACGTATATTAGATATTCCGGGGTACCCACTTCTCTCAGTATTCCCAACATTTTATGCCACTCTACATTATCGAACGCTTTCGAGTAGTCGACGAAGCACAAATGTGTTTCTGGATTAAATTCTTTAGATTTTTCTATAATTTGTCTGAGATTGAGAATTTGTTCTCGTGTGCCTCGTCCAGGGACAAATCCACATTGTTCTTGTGGGATCTGTGGTAGAAGTATTGATTTAAATCTCTCGTTAATTATAGTTAACAGAACTTTACTTGCGTGGGAGATCAGGGCTATAGTGCCTTAGTTATTACAGTCAGTTGTTGAGCCTTTTTTATAATTGGGTATGAAAGTAAGCTTACACCAATTATCTGGCCATTGTCCTGTGTTCCAGATTTCAATAAACAGTTTGAACATTACTTCAATTCTGATGTCTCCCATTTCTTTAGGTGCTTCTGCCGGGATTCCGTCTTCTCCTTAAGATTTTCCGTTTTTTTATTGCGGTTTTTATTTCCAATTCTAAAATATGGGGTTTTTTTGTCATTTATTTCTTTTGGATTTACGTCTTCATGGTCACTATGAAACAATATTTTAGAATATTGTTCCATATCGCTGCTATGCCCTCTTGATTGGTGATGATCGTTCCCAAGTTATCTTTAATTATCTGCGTTTGTGGTTTGAACTCTTAAGTTAGTATTTTACTTTGGCAAACAGTTCTCTAGATTCTTGACGGTCGGCGTGTTCTTGTAGTTATTTCCATATTTCTTTAATATGATTATTTTTGTATCTTCTACTTGATGATTTTACGCGTCTCTTTACATTTCATATCTTGTTTTCAGTTTCTGTTAGATTTAAAGCATTGTTTCTAATTTTTCTTCGTTCTTCTACTAGGTTCAGTATCTTATCAGTCATCCAGTGTTTTTCTTTCCTTGGGTTTTTTTTTGGAGCTTGTAATATTTATTGCGTCTATAATCTTTGTATATTCTCATGTTTTATTGTTTATTTGTTTTGGTTTTTTTTACGAAATTTGATACGGAATTCGGATTGTAACAGTTTGTGGTCTATTCTGCAATCATCCGCTGGTTTTGTCTTTACGTTGACTACGGAACTTTTCCATCGTTTGCTGACAAGAATATAATCTATTTGATTTTTATATCTTCCCCCGGTGAAGAACAAGTCGATAGTCTTCGTTGATAGTAGAAACCCCTTAAACTTTGTGAAATATTCCTAACAAGCAATTGAATGACTCTGTAAAGTATACATTAACATTTAGTTTTATTGTATTTTAGTATTTGTATATGTTTATTTATCGTGCTGTTAAAATCCATACGCTATATAAAAAACCACGAGCAGACCATAAGCAATCGCTGGAAATTAGTTGTAGGAAGCTCAAGACCGCCAAGAGTAGGAGATTTTAGGGAGGTCTATGTTTCATTTTGGACGCAGGCTTGGATGATGATGCTAAAGGTAATAAAGTCATTTTATTTCATTCTCAAGAGTGACTGGAATTATTGTGGACATCGAGTATAATGTTTTTATGTTAGAACAGGGAATAACAAATGAGGAATAATAAAAAATATAGTTTACAATCTGACAACACTGGCAATACTAAAAAAAATCTATAATTTATTTAACAAACGTAATTATCGCAAACAAAAAAGCAGCGTTTATTTTAATTGAACCGCCCGACCTCCGGAAAGACAGTGCTAAAAACATTTGCATGCATTAGTGGACTTTCCCTTGATTAAGACACCTTAGAGATTGTCGTGAGTGCTCTACGAGGGTTGAAGGATTTAGAGAAGGGCCATTTAGTCCTTGGGAACACCCTTATGGGGCTTTTCTCTTCATTTAAAACACTTTCAGGACAGGAAAAAAGAACATTTCTTGTACTTTATTGTCTGATAATACAAAGGAACTTTTATTCGTTACTTTTTATTAGTTTTTTAAGTAAGGACGAGAGGGTATGTTTTAATTTTAAAGCACGAAAAGGGTTAAAGTGGCGTGTGTAAATGTAAATTTTTATTAGGACAGATTAAATAAATTGAATAATAGATTAGACGAAATATGCCCAAATAAAGTAATAATATGAACGTTAAATAAGTATAATAAATAATTTAATATAGTGGCCGAATTCTTAAAGCAAAATGACCAAAATCACTAAAAGCAATATTTAAAAATGGTACGAGAAATGTGGAGAATAGAAAAAATCTCAGATAACTAGAAAACTGCCTTGATCTACATATTGCATAAAAAGGGCGATTAAACAAATGTCAATAACTACAGAAGATTTTTCTCTTTTAACAGTTATAAACAAAATTCTCTCCGCCTGATTCCGAAAGAGAACAAAAAAAAAAACAAATGGAATCAAAATTAGCGGAATACCAAGCCACATTAAGACGAAATAGATCAGACGCAGAACAAATTTTCAACTTAAAAACATCAATTGGAATGAGGCAGTGGCGCACCTAGAATTTTCCTGGTGGGGGGTTGGTTGAGCACCGAAATTATTTTTATGCTACCTACATTTTGAGTCCTTAAAATTTGGGTTTTAGTTTAAATGTAGCAAACAAAATTATATACAGGATGACGGTATAAAAGTCGGAGATGCCACACTGGACAGAGTAGAGAAACTCGTGTATCTCGGCGGTAATATCAATGAGAGCTGGGATCCAACCGCAGAAATTAAAAGCCGAATAGAACAGGCCCGAGCTGCCTTTGTAAAAATGAGAAACGTACTTTGCAGTCACGATCTTAGCATTGACCTTAGAGTTCGTATGACATCTTGCTACATCTTTCCTGTCCTGCTGTATGGAACGGAAGCGTGGGCTCTAACTGAGGCTATGCTTAAACGCAGCAGACAGCCTTTGAGATGTGGGTATACAGACGACTACTGAAAATAAGCTGGGTCGACAGAGTTAGAAATGAGAAGGTCCTTAGGCGGCTGAGCCAAACAACACAACTGGTCAATATAATAAAGAAACGCAAGCTGGAATACTTCGGTCACATTATGAGACACCCTGAAAAATATGATCTTTTACATCTGATCATTCAGGGAAAGATCCAAGATAATCGTGGTCCTGGTAGACGAAGAACATTATGGCTGAAAAATCTAAGACAATGGTATGGAAAATCAACTACATCGTTATTTAGAGCTGCTGTCAATAAAGTCACGATAGCGAATATGGTAGCCAACATGACATCCAACGATCGATAACGGTCATGGAACTAGAAGAAGAAAAAGAAGTTTAAATTTAAGTACTAAAGATGTGCAGTGCCAAACATTCAAGTACCTATTATCCTGCCTATCAACTAAAACCACTCTCTTTTAATTGTGCGCAGTTGACTGTCACACGTACCATACTCCAAAAGTGGAATGGCCGCTGTAAGGCTGACGACATTTTTGAAACACTTTCTTCTCTTATCTAGAGCTTATCTCTGTAGTTGGTCCGGTTTGTGTTTCCCTTCTTCTTCTTTCTTTTTAATTACTGTTACGATGTAATTATGAACCCTATTTTCCGTTATCGTCACAATCATCTCTCTCACAATCACAGGGTTCATACCAATCCCTCTATACGTTTTGTTTCTCTCCACTCTACATCTATTACACTTCAGCATTGTGAGAGTAACAGTATCGAAATATTCGCAGTACAGGCATTTATCAGTATCTTTCTGAGCAATGCGTCGATGCATTCATCGCCAAACCAGTGATTTTTTCGGGTACAAGTTTCTGTTCCTATTTTATCTTGTGCTGCTGACTCAATATTTTCCTTTATGCTGTTCCAGTGGGAGGCTATGTCTCTCTAGTCTTCTTCGCTTAGACTTTGATTCCTTAACCTATTAATAACATTTTCCCAGCACTGTTTTTCAACAGTTGCATCTCTCAGCTTCTGTACATTCCATTTCTTTCTATCTATTTTTTTTTCTTTGTTGAAATTTGTAATTCTAGCCCTTAGTGTTGAGATCACTAAACAGTGGTCTGAGTCTATGTTTGCGCCTCTATAACTTCTGCAGTTCATTATGTCCGTTCCGTGTCTTGAATCTATTAAGATGTGATCAACCTGACTAGTTGTTCTTGCATTAGGAAAGGTCCATGAAGTTACCTTGTGTATATTCTTGTGTTCAAAATAGGTGCTAGCGACGGTCATGTTCAGTGCTGCTGCTAAGTTTATCAGTCGTAATCTGTTATCGCTACTGATGTTGTGTAGGCTATGTCTATCTATAGTCGGCATAAAAACTCGCTCTCGTCCTATTCTTGCATTCATGTCACCTAGCACTATCTTGATGTCCTTTCTGGGGCATCTTCTGTAGGCTTGTCCTAGGTCTTCGAAAAACTGTTGTTTAATGTGTTCTAGTTTGTCGTCGGTCGGGGCATGTGCATTAATTAAACTGTAATTAAAGAATTTACGTTTTAAGCGTAAATACCACATTCTTTGACTAAAGGATTTAAAATCAATAACTAGGCCTTTTGTTCTTTGGTTTACTATAAATCCCACTCCATCTACGTGTTGGTTTTCATTGCAGCTGTAATATATGGAGTGCGTTCTCTTGTCAAGAATGCCTGTTCCCGTTCATCGCATTTCCTGCTGTGCCAAAACATCTACTCTGTATATGTTCACTATGTCTAGTAGAGATGCGAGTGCTCCAGCTCGGTACAGGGTTCGGGTGTTCCATGTTCCTAATCTTAATTCCATTTTTAGTTTGCAGAGTCATCGTCGTAAGTTCCGTCCGGCTAATAGCTCATTGAGGTTCCGTAACATATGATTTTTACAGTGTAGGTTTACAGGCTTACAAGAGGTTGTTAGCCTCTAGCCTAACCCCCAACCTGGAGGGCCAGGGACTCTGTTGGGTTACCATACCAGTCTGTTTTGGTTCACGGATGGTATTTTATTTCCCAACCACCCGCCAGTCCTAGGAATGGTTAGGGTGTTCTCCTATCCACCACCTGGGGACGCGTCCGATGGGCGACAGACAACATCCACACGGAATTACCAATTACAACACAAGAAGACCAAGAATCAATATAAACAAGAACCAAAAATTTTTTGCTGAATTAACTGGTGGTTGCTTCTGAGGTTGCCCTTTATAACCTAGGCCACATTATATAAACTCCTGGATTAGAGAGTACTTTTTTCACTACAGCTTGGGCTACTATTACCATATATTTTTTACTTTATGCACTTGTGGGAGTTTTAGCACCTAAAGTGCGTCACTGGAATGAGAAGTTTTAAAGTAAGCTTCTAAACTAATATAATATTATATTGTAATATTAAAAAATTGAGAAGAGAATTTTGTTTTTTAGGTTATGTAAGTTTCTGTCAACTCTTAGATGTAAGCACATATTTTGTTAATATTCTCCGTCTCCTTATTCAATAAACTTTTTATAAATCCATCGTCGGGTTCTTTTGTTCATCAGGTTATGTGGCCAGCCACCGTATTTTAAAATTTAAAGAGTAGCCTGTCGAGTTCGGATAAAAAGTTTAGTTGTTGTCACGTTTAAGTCGTGAGTGGCCCTCGTGTTTATTTTCGATATAATGGCCTCAGCAGTGAAAATTGATTTTCGGAATATTACCAAGTTTAATGACTCAAATTTTCAGCCATGGAAATGAAGTGTAACCATTTTGTTTAAAGAAGAGAAACTACCATAAATTGGGAATTAAACAGTTACAGAACCCGAAGACCAAACTAGCTAACTACCCAAAATGGAAAGACAATAATTCAAAGGCACGGGTAATTTTGTTATCTATTATATGTAAAGATCAAATACAACATTTGATAAATTGGGAAAATGCTGCCGAAATGTGGTCAAGACTGATCACAATACATAAACAAAAGACAGAAATCTCTAGAGAGTTTACTGTGGCAAAAGTTTCATGAATATAAAGTGCCTAAAAATGCAAAGGTTGCAGATTGTATATCAAAAAATAGAGCTATTAGACAGTTAAAAGATGTTAAAGACACTATTAGTAAGAGTGCGGTTTGTTCCAATTAATTGTTTACCTCCTAGATTTAATGCCTTTCCTACTACCTTTGCTATCCTAATATAAAGCTATTTATATTAGAATAGCAAACAAGAAGTATTTGTCCAAGGGGAGTGGTATGATCATACTATAAGTAATGTCATCTTTGTTTCTGAATTTAGTCACAGTTTATTTTCAGTGGGAGTTATGACAGATAAAAACTTTACCTATCGATCTTATAAAACAGTTGTTAATTTCTAGAGCTAAATGGAAAAAAATACCCAAATTCGAATTTTGAAAGATTAAAAGCAAGAAAAGAAAAAGAAAGAAACAAAAATAGTTCCAGATATTTTATTTTTCCAACTTTTAACATCTGACTCATATCAAAATTAAACAAAATTCATTATCTTCGTGTTATAAAAATACAATTACAATTTGGTCCATTGCATATGAGTCCGTTCGAGCAGAAAAGCAGTGTGTTGGAAAAACCACTTTTCACGTTTATTATCTTTTCCCTTACTTTGGTATTAATTCTATAGAAGACACATTATTATATCTATCATTAATTGTGGGATATCAAAATAAAACTAAATGATAATAGTAGATGACTATACATAAACTTTGTAATGGAGCAGGTCATTACAGCTTCAGTTGAACATAATAGCATAGTTACATAAAAAATGATAAAGTGAATATAAATACATTACATACAGGAAGTGAATTGTCAAACGGGCCATAGGAAACTCAATGGGAAATTATAAATTGTTGAATTTCTGCATCCCTAATTAGTTTACATCAAGAGTCATAAGAAACTATTTGTAAAGGACTAAACTCTGTATTAAAAATCAATGTAAAAATTGTACTACGAATTAAGCGTAATTCAAAATTTTGCAAAAGATCCATTTTTGGGTCATCCCTTAAAGTCAGGCCACAAGCAAGTGTGCAAGTGCAATAATGTGTATGAAATGTTGCGTTTGGTCATATTGATGTCTCTGATATTTGACAATATTTGAATAGTCAAAATTTTTATTTTTTAATATTGTTTAAAAAACAATATAGTTGATTAAAAAATGTATGCAGTAGAAGACAAAAGCAATATGTTTTATTCAGGCAATAGTGCCCGAATTATCAGTTCTTTATTTAACGTAAGATATTCCAATGGATCAATTTCAAGTCGCTTAACAATTCAAAGGATTTTACCAAATTTTGAAAATACTATGACCGTGATTTCTAATTGTACTTGTGGAAACACTACCTTGAGGTACCAAGAAATTTAGCAAATCAAAATGAAATAAATGTATTAACAGCAGTTATAGAAAATCCTAGAATAAGTATAGGACCATTACAGACCAGTTTAATATTCATAATTCCACGGCCTTAAAAATTTTGAAAAGAAATAAATTCCGTTCATTTAAATTTCAATGTCATCAAGAACTAACAGAAGGAGATGTTGAACGATAAGTGGAATTTTGTTATGAAATTTTAGAGAGGGCTAATGCAGACAGACAATTAAAAAAAAAACATTTTGTTTAGTCATAAATGTACGTTTACATTCAATATAGAACCAAATGATAAATAATAGGATTATGGATATGTAATAATAGTATTATGGATATATAGGAAAATCATAAGATTTGATCGACAAGAAATCCTGAGGATATTATTGACTCTCGTACCCAATATCGTAGAAAAATAAATGTCTGGTTAGAAATATTTGGACACAATATTATTGGCCAATTTTTCTATGAGGAAAATATAAATTCAAAAACTTTTTAGAATTGCCACAATAAGAGATTTTACCCAGACTTGCAAAAATAGCTCCAGATAATGGAAAAATTTGGTTTCAAATGGATAAATGCCCTGCGCACAATAACTGGGAGGTTAGAGAATTCCTTAAAAACAGCTTTAATAATTAAAGAATAAAATTCTGGTCTAACATTAGCCAGAACGCGTGGCGTTATTTTTGTACACCCTTCAATAATTCGCATTTTTAATGCTTCAATTAGATATTAGATATTGAAGCATTAAAAATGCGAATTATTGAAGGGTGTACAAAAATAACGCCACGCGTTCTGGCTAATGTTAGACCAGAATTTTACAATCCATTGGATACTGCTTAGGACAAAATGGGTTATTGTTTGAATTTTTTGTTAGTTTGAACAATTTGTTATAGTTTGATGTTAGAAATTATCATAAATTAATTTTAGGAAGAATCACAGTAAAACTATATTGAAATTCTTTACATATAATATTATTGCGATTTTTTGCCATATAATACATTATTGCGATTTTTCGTGAACTGAGTACATTGCATCAACTTTAATGCTTAATAAACAATATAATTTGTTGTTTACAAAGTACTATTTATTGTTCACTAGTAGTAGTATTTGTGAAAATTTGCTGTTTATAATTTAATCATAAAATAAAAACATTGACAATTCAAATATTGTCAAATATCAGAATGATCAATATGACGAAACGCAACATGTCATACATATTCTTGTCTTGCATGTGGCTTGACTTTAAAGGGTTGTCTGAAAAATGCACACAATTTGTTTAAAAAATTGTTTAAAAATATTTGAACAACTTTTCGCCTGGGCAACCTCTTGAATCTTATTTTAGGATATCTCTTAAAATTGAATATGCAAAAAAATCTCAAGGATATATTTTTTCAAACGATTCGAGCATTTGTATGTGGTTTTGCCAAGGTGTAAATATTTGAAAAATTTATTCGATAAAAATTTTTTAAAATCCGTGAAAAAATATCGCTTTAGTTGAAAAAGACCATTCATAGTCAGTGGTACGTAGCAGAAAGAGTGGGCTTTTCTCAGAGTGATTAGATATGGATCAGAGTCTTACAGATATGCAATAGGTTTCTTGATAGAAAATCGATACAGAATACAGCTCGCTCCTGGTAGTCTCCGAGTTACCAATGAGAAACAGAATAAATATTTTAGAATCTACCTAAAATCTACCTTAAAAGCACTTTTTAAATCTACAAAGCATATATATGTAAGCTTTCTCATCAGTTTTGAAATTTTGTGCTTTTTTTCAGACGAGATCAGAATTTGTTTATATGATGATAGCCGGCAAACGCATGTTTGATCAGAGCCAACCAGAGCTGCACAACTAGCATATGCCCATCCCATAATTCCTTCATCTTGGAACAGTTTTATGTTTTGGGCAGGTACTATGGCTGTTAGATACACGGAATTGATGGTTATTGACGAGACTCTAACAGGACAAAAGTACATCACACGGATTTTAGAATCTCATTTGAGATTGTGGCGAGGACTGAGGGTGAAAATGTTGTATTTATGGTTGACAACGTCCGTTAGAATAGGGCAAAAAGCGGTTAATGGTTATCTTAAGAAAGAAGGTATTCTCCGTTTGGAGTGACCTGCGATATCTCTAGATATAAACCGCATTGAACATGTATGTGATATGCTCTTCAGAACTGTTCGTGCCCGAAGGAATCCTCCTAGAACGCATCATAAACTTACAATTGCCTGTAGAGAAGAATGGAAAGAGAACAATCTGTCTCAGAAACTGATTGATTGATGTGTTAGCAATATTAGAGCTCGAATCCAAGCTTGCATCGACGCCCGTGGTGCATTTACACAATATTAAAATTGTTATTTACATTTTAATTAAAAATACATTTTTCAATTTTAATTGTTTTTATTAAAAGAAAAACAATATAATATTTTTTTATTAGTGATACATATAAGTAGTTTCTGAAAATAGTTATTAATAGCGAAAATTTTGGGTGATGCATAACTTTTAAAACTATGTTTATATACATTGTTTCTGATATTCACGTATGTTCTCATCAAATATGCTCGATACTGGTCATCTGTCTACATGATAGCCCTCCATCAATATATCAATAGCTACGCAAAAAGGGCTCAGTTTGAGTATTTGTACAATCATGGAGCCTCTTATAACTTAAAAGTTTCTTTTTGGACGTTCTACAGGAACGGATTAAGAAATAGTAGTAGGTTACAACTGACGGTTGCAGCCATTCATTTAAAAGATAAGAGAAACTATTTGTTAATATCGATCTTTCAGAAAAGTTGTGTTTTATTACAATTATCACATTATCACAAAACATTAAAATAAGAAGTCTACCAGCAATTACAATATTTTAATTTTATTTAATTGGATTAAGTACATGATAATTTATTTTTAAATTTAATCTATGTCGGAAAGACACTCGTCTGCGTTTATTTCACGTTGTTAATAACTACTTTTCGATTGTCACATGCCTGCACACTATAAATTATAGAATTATATAGTATGTAATTTATCAACTGTTAAGTTTAGCAATAAAGTAAAGTGAGTTACTTACTTACTTACTTACTCCGTGGCGTTACAACCCTACGTGGGTTTTAACCGACTCGAAAACATGCCTCGACTGTTTTCTGTCTTGAGCAACCTCCGTCCAATTCTCCACGCCCATAGTGCTTGGGTCTCCTGCTACATTATCTCGCAACCGGAGACGAGGGCGTCGCGTGGTCTCGTTCCAGTTGGGTATTTTCCTCCTACACCAGTCTTACTGTTCGTTCGTCAGAATGTCTTCTGAGGTGTCTTGGCCATTGGAGTCTTTTAGACTTTTTTTCTTTTATGATGTTGGCGTCTGGGTAAAGTTCTTCAAGCTCTTTGTTAGTTCTTATCCTATATTGTCCTGATGCTTCATCCAACACAGATTTTTCTTTCCCAAACACATAGTCTCTCTTCGTTTGCCTTTGTTATTGTCCACGTTTCGCTTCCGTACATCACAACGGATCGTATGATTGTTTTATAGACCTGTATCTTTGTACGTAGTGTTAGTTGTTTTGATTTTATATGGTTTTGGAGGGCAAAAAGACATCTGTTACCGGCCTGACTCCTGTTGTTTATTTCTTGTGATCCGTTATTGTCTTCAGTTATTGTAGTTCCAAGATACTTGAATTCTCTAACGCGCTCAAAGTTAAAGTCATCGATGGTGATGTTCTGACCGATTCTGTCTCTGCTTTGGTTATTGCGGCTCATATACATATATTTCGTTTTGTTTTCGTTGATTTGGAGCCCCATCTTCTCTGCTTCCTTCTCGAACCTCACGAAAGTCTCCTTCATCCTTAATCGTGTCTTAATAAACATCTGACGAAGCTCACGATCAAACTCACAGCATTTTTTTTTGAGTTACTTCCGTGAGTTTAACCCCTTAAATAAAGGGTTGTTATTGTACGCGGAGCTATAGACTTTCAGTTTTTCTATTATTGTAATATCTAAAAGGAACGATTATAGTTTCGGAAACTACCTTTAAAGATTAGAGTAAAATGCGTTGGACCTATAAAGCAACTGATATACGCAGTAGTGCATGTTTTGTTTGTTTATGTTAGCTCACTTACCTCTTTACGTTTCTCTGCACTTGACCTTGCAGCATATCTGTAATACTGCTACCCAATTACCGTTGGTTTCAGAGGTAAGACATAAATTAATTTCATGCAGATAGAACTTTATTGGAAATCTGTATTTCCTTGACTTTATTTAACTGTCAATAGTGCACAGGATAACCGTGAACACTTACCGAATGAAATATCGATTCTTTCCGATCGCCTTTATATCCATTAATCATTTTTAAACTCGTATGATCTTTTTTTATAGATTTCTGCAAGATTTCTTACGAGTATATGATTTCTTTCACATAATATAATAACTAAAATTGAGACGTTTTTACTTTTTAGTTTACTGGACCTACAAAATATATGTATATTTTATATATACCACTTGTGTTACCGAATGATTGTGCCCATCGAGCAACATCCATGTCTCGATCCAGAGGCTTTCTGGCTGGATTTTGTTGCTTTCCGAGATTAATCATCTTAATAACACTTTTTGCATAAATAACTATTTAACCATTGTCTTTTAATTAATAATTCAGCGCGTATTACAGGGCGCGCGTTCATTTGTACAATGAGATTTTAAACAAAAAAAAATTGTAGCCTAGATCTTGTTTCTTTCTCTTATATACGCCGCAGCCTAAGCTCCCGTCCTGTCATAAGCGCTTTATTAACAATTAAAAAACAATGTTTTGAAATTGGAAAGACCCAAAATATTTATCGGGAGATGATGGAGCAAGGTTTGAACTTAAATTTAGGGCCTTGATAAATTTAAAAATAATGTTTTTTACTTATGTTTTTGAGCAATGAAAATCACAATTTTATGTTTTTTTCTGTTTTAAATTATTTCTTAACTTAAAAACGATCAAATTTACAGAACAACTACATGAGACCTATTTTGTACAGAATGATCAAGAAAATTCAAAAAAATTGTCCGTACCAAACATTAAATTGTTACAATTTATTTAAAAAGAACTAGTTAAATAATTGGTAATACCTTTTCACCTGGGCGACCTTTTAAACCTTATTTTGGGGATATCTGATGAAAGTGATTATGCTTAAAAAAATACACGGAAATATTTTTCCGAACGATCCTGAGCTGTTCGCCGTGTCAATATTGTTTGTAGTAGTTAATGTTACTTAAATCCCTTAAAGAACTTAAAGAACTAAATATAACAACACATAATAGTTATTAAAAATATTATTGTTTTTATTAAATGTCATTTATTAACGAACATATAAGAAAATATATATTAAAGAATATGGTCTAGCTCTGATATCTAACATTGCTTTGATACTGCATGATCCTATTTTCCACGCTTTAAACAAAACATTATCAAACTTTTTTTAAAATTGATTACAAATCCAGTCCTGTCCTTACTTTCGTCCATCCAAAGTCCTTCGAGGCCAGTGTTCTCCTCCTGAAAGACACAGCATGGCACTCTTGATTCGATAGATGTTTCGTAGTAGGCCCTAGGCGAATGAAATATCGGTCCCCTGTCCACTTACGTGTTTTCCATGTTTCCAACGACACCGTGGAAACATCGAAAACGTGTCTTATATTCGAACGGATGATGCCTAATAGTCCAGTTCCCACGGGAAGCAGGGTGGATGATTTTTTATTCTGTTATTTGGAGGCCGATAGATAACTGTAAAGCGTAAATGAAAGATAATTGATTAAGCGCTAAAGTATGTCAAAATTTCTCATTGTAGTAGTTCAACAGTTGCACATTTCTGTTAAATCGCACATTGTAGAATATAGCGCTTTCTCATCATTTGTGATGCATTCTAGGCATCGAGCAAAAAGACAATAGAGGGAATGTAAAGGTAGTGGGGCAAACATATTGTTAGACAGGAAGTGCGATCTTTAGAGGCCACTTTAAACAAGGAAAGAGAGTCTCTCTCCTTGTTTGACATCAAATTTAGTTGGGTTATGTTATTGTTTATCCCAAATGTCACATGAAATCTTATTTATATTGAAGTTTTTTAACAATTGTGTCGCATTTTAGACTCTTATCATTAATAATTAATTAAAACTTTCTCGTCTAAGACACATTTTGAAAAATATTATATAGCTACTGTTGATAAGTGTCGGAAAATTTAAATTTCGCGCATTCGCATTTCCGGATATGTCCGCCATCAGAGGCCACTTTTTTGGTCTCCTTTTTATAAGGATTAGATTCCCTCTTTTGTCTTATTGCTCGATGATTCTAGGACTTACATAGAACAAGTAGGCTTCGATTTATCCTTAATACTTAAAATCATCACTTGTGTTTTCTTAAGTTTACTTAGTATTTTTATGTTATTTTAAAATATGGTACAGGAGCATGGGGCACAATGAAACACAAATTTGTTTTTTATTTTTCCTTTTTATTTTCCTTTATGTTAAGTTGAAGTTTAAATTAATTTTTATATGATATATTATATTTATATTATGTCTTACCTGGTTGCTTGTCACTGGGCGGCTTCCCACTATGTTATTGTACATAAATTATACATATTGCTTATTGTTTGTAATGAGACAGATTGCAATAAACATTGGACATTAAAAAAGTTTTTTCCTGATTTTGCATGTAGGTCTATCAATTTAAAATGTGTTTTAAAAGATGCTTATTTATAACTATTTTGAGTAATAATCAATTCAAGTTAACCCTGCTGTACCGTTCGAGTAAACTACACAAATGTACTGTTCGGGTCAATATGACCCAACTATGATTTACGCTCCCTAATAGAAATAAAATAAGCTAATGGTGCTAAACAAAACTGTATTAATAAAAAATTATAGTTAATTAAACAATAATTATATTGTTACTGTAAATTAAACCTTATTAACAAAAATAAAAAGCATTTTTTCTTTCCCAGAAAACCCTAAGAACAAATATCTACAAAATTTAATTCAGTTTACAACTGGGACAGTAATAGAAAGAATGGGTTTTACAAATATGTTTATGACATATACAACATAAAATATTAGTCTTGTTATCCCTTTTAGAGCAAAATTTACAGCGTGCTCGTTTAGCAGGCGGAGTTGGATGGTCCATAGACGGTTCACTAGAATTTCCATCTTCTCTACTCGCTTCTGCTCGTGTTCTTTTTACCAGTTCTTGTGAGTCTTTAGTTCTCGGTAAATTTTTCCTGGAAAGGATAAGTGGTTTCACCAGTGTTTTTCCCAACTCCTCAAGAAAAATTCGTCGTTTTGTAAGTTTATTGGTATTCCATTGGGGATTTATCGATGTCCATAAAACGAACGCGTTGTAGGCAGAAATGTCCAGCATATTGTAAAAAACAATCATGGGCCAGCGATTTGTCTTCCTCTTACATGTATATGTACCAACAAGCTGATCTAGAGTATCCACTGCCCCCTTACTGGAATTGTAATCTAAAATAATTTGGGGCTTCTTGTCATTTCTGTCACTAATAGCCTTTTCATGATGCAAAGTACTCATAAGAATAACATTTTTATTCTTTTTAGGAATATAGTTAACAACAGTGGTATCTTGTGTGAAGTAAAAAGACGAACTATGAACTTCTTTATTCGCAATTTGTGCTGGAAGCTCTCGTTTATTTTTTCTTATAGTCCCCAGCATTGTATTTTTTCTTTTTAGAAGAAGTTGTCCTAAATTGTACGATGTAAAAAAGTTATCACATGTAATATTGTGGCCTTTCAAATCACTACTCAAGTCGCACACCACACGCATTCCCTGATTTCGTTCTGGCGCGGCACCTGCTTCCTTTCCTGTATAGATCTGCAATTTTAGAGCATAAGAACTTTTACTGTCACATAAGGCCCAAATTTTTATGCCATATTTCGCTGGCTTGCTTGGAATGTACTGTTTGAATGGACAGCGGCCTCTAAAGGCAACTAATTGCTCGTCGACGGTAACATTTTCATCAGGGTTAAAAAATTTTGGTAGATTTTCAACCCATTTTTCCCAAATTTCACGTATTGCAGCAAGTTTATCAGTACGTCTCCTATCCTGTCTAGTAGTCTTGTTATCAAAACGTATTACTTGCGAAATTTTTGTAAATACTTCAAGGGACATTGTTGCTCGAAATATACTACGACCCGTTTCTTCATTCCACAAACTTTTAGTTGATTCACCATGGGACTTAAAAACTCCAGCTAACAATAACAGACCAATGTATGCTTGAAAACCAATTTTATCTAAGTCTTTCCAGTTGTTTCCAAAAACACGCTGTCCTTCCATGTTGGTCATATTTATAATTTGGTTTGCAACTATGTCAGAAAAGAGTGCGTCAAATGAATTTTTAATATCGAAAATTCGTGCACATGCGTACCTTGTAACTCCTGGAGCATTATTTATAACATTGGCCGTAGAAAAACGACCGCGTTGATAAGGAGGATCGAGCGACCATTGGATAGTATCGTCTTTTGAAGGAACCGTTACAGAAGGTTCTACAGGATGTTGTACGTAGAATGGAACACCAAAGGATTCATCACTACTTTCTTCCTCACTCTCACTACTTGTATTGTTTTCTGTTTCTGATATGCACTCATCACTCTCTGACACGTTCGCGAGCTCGCGAAGCTCATCTTCGGTTAGCGCTCTACGGTGCGACATTATCAACATGCAAACATAGACTGAAATTTGAAATATAAACGAATAAATGAATGCGCTTGGCCTTGGAATATTAGTGTTTTACCACTTGTCTATCACCCCCACTTCCTTTTACGTGACATGCCATTCTACCTGACATCGTCCAGCTACACTACACATATTTTACAAGTTCTAGCTTGTAGAAACTTGTTTTTATTTATAGACGTACCTGACTGACAAACACTATTAGAAAATATAAAATACTACCAACTAAACATACCTATACAGGTAATTTTTAACGGTTTAAATAAGTGGGTCATATTGACCCGAGCGTACCATAGGTAACAATTTAATTTTTATCAAAAAAATGAGCAAGTTGATTTTTTATCTTTTATGCAATTGAAAGACCTCATATTAAGTAATAAAGTCACGAAACACCAAAACGTTACGCCGCGTAATAATTTGTAAAATAAGAAATAATTTTTTTTTTGGGTCAAATAGACCCGAACAGGACAGCAGGGTTAAAAGAAAGGTTTTATTATGCCCCACCACTGGGACACAATGTAACATACATAGGGGTACAATGTAAGATGTATAAAAACGACCAAGTTGTACAATTAACCAATGAGATTGCTTTAGAAGTATGCCCAATAAAAGTGCTATGCTATAGTGCTATTCCAATAATAAAAAAAATAATACAATTCAAACATTGGATATAGTAGTTAGCCAATATTTAGATTGGTGAAGTTGTTTTAAAAAAGGAATTGATTTTGGCGTTGTATTGATCCTGCGAAACCGGGTTCTTCAAAATCATCTTAAAGCTATTCTCAGCGACTATTGATACATCTGAAACTGGTTGCTTTACAAAGGTTTTATCTCCTTTTTTCTGAAAAATTTACTTCCAAATCTCCGCTCGTATTCTTTTCTTCCATAACTTCTTCTATAAGTCCAACTTAGAACTTCTTATTATGGCTATTTATTAATATATATTCCATCAGTGCATAATTATTTTTAATGGATTAACTATCCAGATATATGAATTTGTGTTCATTAAGAATAAACATCTCTTCAATGGCGTCCAAGTCATCATCAGTCTCAATATAACTGTCTTCTTCTTCAGATAAAGAATGAACCTCTTCGTTTTTTTTAGATTTCTTTCTAGTGTCCTTATTAAAATGTGTTATTTTACGTTTGATCACTTCTCTTTTTGCTATTGATACCGCCGTTTTATTGGCAATTGCAGTCATTTCTGGAGTACTGGTTGTTATCATACTTTCTTGCTCGACCGTTTCTATTGTTTTCCTACTCCCTGCCTTGGGAAATCCCCTAAAATCTTCAAGTCTGCTTAAGAAAATTTTTACATTACTAATGGTAGTAGAAGTACTAGGGTTTTGAGAGTTGTTATTGAAACTTGAGGAGTTGGCATCTGCATCGATTTCCATTGTTGAGTTGATTAATTTTTTCAGTAGGAGCATTACTTGACGGTGGATCCTCTTTTACCTAACAAGTAGCTAGCAACTCCGTTATTGGTCGATCGGTAACGTAATTACATAAATAATCGGCATCGGTAAAAACATGTCTGTCACATGGGTAAATCCCTGTTTTCTTAAAAGCAGCAGTGATGTTTAATGAAGTCATTCCTATTTAGTAGACAATCTTCACAAAACCAGCAACATTGTAAATATTTGCTGTTTTTTCAGGATGCTGCATCATCCAAATATATATTGCAGCCTTGTAATACGTTTTAAATGGCCTAAACACTTCAACGTCTAATGGTTGCAATTTATTGGTGGAAAAGTTAATATAGTAACACTTTTTTCACTTTTTTTTTTCTTTACACAAATTAAGTGTCTCCAATGATAAATGACTTTGCATGCTGCTTTTTGAGTGGTGGATGAAATGTTTAATAACTTCAACAAATAATACAACAGTCATACAGTCTGATGGATTTGCCAAACCAACAGTACCAGTGGGGGCTTCTTGCACCATGTGAGGCTTAAAGTGCACACGTCGAAATATCATGACGGGAATATACAATTGCCGCTCGCTGAGATGAAACAACAGGTTGTCATTTTAGTATCCTTCTCATGGCAGCCGTAGCTCAGTGGCTATGTTATTGGCTAAACAAGCTGGAGGGCCCGGGTTCTTATCCCGTCACCATTAAAATTTTCAATTTCTAATTTAATTGAGGTGCCACCGTGCTTCGGAGGGCACGTAAAGCCGTCGGTTTCGGCTACGAAAGTAGTCGTTAAGTCATGTTAGGAGCGCTTGTGTGATCTGAAAACCCTAACACTAGACCTTAGCCAGCAGGTTACACGAACTTTTTTAGTACCCTTCCCAGCACTATTGGACTTGTTGTCCTGCTTAGCTACTTTAGCGGCAATTATTTCTTTAGGTTTCTGAACTATGCAGGTGCCTGTTTTGTCCAGACTAAATAATAGTGTTCCATCGGCAGAGTAAGGATTTTTGTACACAAAGCACGTGGTGTTCGTGTGTATTAAGGTATAAAAAAGCGCTTATTAAAAGCTTAAAATTTTTAATATAAAGAAGATCTTTTCGGAATTGTATCATTCCAGCATCAGTTTAATAAAAAGTTGTTAAAAAAAACATTGTGTGGCCACATAAAAAACATTCGATGGACATCTGGATTTAAAAAATAATCTTCATGTTATGTATTAAGGTAAATGCAATAGACTCTTAAATTGTGTATTAATAAAAAATGAAAATGGGCATCTTATATGACCCCCTGTACATATAAGATGCCCCCATTTTCATTTTTTATTAATACACAATTTAAGAGTCTATTGCATTTACCTTAATAAATAACATGAAAATTATTTTTTAAATCCAGATGTCAATCGAATGTTTTTTTATGTGGCCACACAATGTTTTTTTCAACAACTTTTTATTAAACTGATGATGGAATAATACTTGTTAAAGTAATTGTTAAAAAATACTTTTACATTTGCCCTTGTTAAAGAAGTAGCTCGGGACAAACTACATCCCTCAATCGTTCTTTGACTGAGCGATTGATTTCTTTTCAAAAACCCATAGAACCCATCTTGTCCTGCCGATTTGTTAGAGTCCCATGAAATTGGATATTTTATTTAAGTTATTACTGCCATGTCATAGGCAACTTTCTTGCATTCCACCACTGGTAGGCCATAAAACATTTTGGAACACATTAGCAAATACTCTAAGTTTATTTTCTTTATCTTCTTTATATTCTACATTTAACACTTGTCGGACATTGTAGTGCGGAAAATATTTTACGTTTGTATCACAGTCATTGTCTATTTTCTTTTTCACATACCTAGATAATGTTACGTAGTTTACATGTTTTTAATTCTGCTGCCTGCCTGATTGAATGGCTTTGACAAAGGAGCTCCACTGTATCTTTCATGTCAGTCTCCAGAAACAAACCTTTATTGGTTTTTTTTTCTGACGATTTAGAACCATGCTGGAACAAAATTGAAAATATTATTTTGATTAACTATTAATTGGGCACCTGAAACGTTTCAAAGTGCCCCGTCGAGTTTTGTTTAATTGTACCCCAAACGTCAAAATTTTCTATTTTATGCCAAATTCGCAAAAAATATAAAAATTATAGAAAACAAAATGCTTCAAAGCAATTCACTAAATACTGCAGTTTTTACCCTAAAATCAAACGATGTCCGCACATAACAATTTAGTTTTGTCACACAGAAACAGAATTTCCTAAGTCGTGTCCAAACTACATCTGAGATTATAACGACACAAAAATTACTAGTTATGGTGTCGACAAAAGCGCCACTGACAGTAACAGGTTCTAATTTACCCGCCAGAATTTGAAATACGTACAATGTTTCAAGGTGCCCCGTGTTTCAATATAACATTTGTTATTCATAAGTTTTATCAAGTATTCATTCGTTATAAATTGACAGAATTTGATTTCTGTTAAAGTAAATTTCTTTAAAATAAATGTAGATGGGCTTTGTAATATTACCACACAAATAAAATACAGTTCGATCATAAAGTAATGCATACATTTATTTTATGCAAAATAAACGATAGTACTAAACAATTTTGAACAGTACATTTTGCGTTTAAATTTAGTTCTTTTTAACATAATAATAGAATCTAACAAAAAAGCTTGTTTTCAACATATCCCGCATAATGTGTAATTTTTCTGTCAAATTCACATAAATTAAAAATCGTCTTAGTTTTTTTCAAAGCATACTGTTGTTCCGAATTACAGCTACTTTCTCTAGCATTTCGGTAAAAGTTCTTCTTATTGCCTTGTCTTCATCTAGATGGTTTTGTCACCTCTGAATTAAAGTGGTTATCTTCGAAAAGCATAGCTATTCTAGGAATTCATCCTAAAATACAAAAACAAGACTACAAAATAGGGTGGGTCAAAAAACAATAATGTTTCATTTTTGAATCGCTATACCCCCGAAAACTTTCCTTTGGGGTCTATAGTAAGATGCAAAGTAAAATAAAGTTATATATTGAACCTCCAGCTAGCGCATGATACTTAAAATTTAGTTTTTTTTTTCAAAAATCAAGACATTTTTCAATTATTTTTACAATCTTTAACCAATAATATTTAAACGTGCTATAATAAAAACTGTTTAGTTAATAGCTTTAAAAGTAGGAAAAAAATTGAAAAAGACAATATCTTTAAATTTGCCGTATTGCAACATACTCAAAAATTAGCAAAATTCTTATATTAGCACCTTAAAAGAAGGTGTGATCTAGTATATTGTGTTGGGTGTTATTAGCACAGTCCATTTTTTGTTTTTTTACTTTACATTCTGTTTAATTGGAATATAATTATTATAGTGTGTTTAAAGTTATAAAGGATATAAATCAAACAACTTATAATTTTAATAATACGTTTAATTGAAACAAAAAAGAAACCAAATTGAAGTTAAACAATGTTAATAAATTAAATGAAATTTTGACTTTGAAAGAGTCTTTTACTCACTATTTCTGACTGGGTACGTTAAAGCTACGCTTGCTGTCAAACTCTGGCATCGACGCTCTCTTTGCTACGGCAGTTCCCATCCTCGGGTGTTTCATCAGCAGTAATTTCAGCCCAAACTTCATCATCAGAGACTCTCCGTAATAGTGCTGGTGGTGTAATTTCGGTGTTGTTCTAATTAATTAATTCAGTATAGTCAGTCGCATGAAAGTTGATTTTTGGAGATCAAAAAACACTAATTGTTTCTGTTTTTGTAGCTAACATCCTTGCTTTGATTATTCTTCGGACTTCTAATTCTCTTATATGTTTCCTTTCATCAACCATGATCCTCAGTATCAAATTTTCTGCATGGGAAAAATGAATTTCTTTCGATTACAGGATCAACTATTTTAATCAAATTGTCTGGTAGAAATCTGGTTGATTTGATAGACTTAAAAACGTATTCAGGTTCATCTGTTATGTATTTACTGTCTTCTTTTTCACGTTGAAACGATTTCATTAACTTACCATAACTGTCATGATAAGAACATAAATTTAACGATTTTGTAGGTTGTCACAGTTGGTATGGAAGCTTTATCATACAAAGCTTTCACTTTAAGAGCCACAATATTTGAAACTTTCCTTAAAATAATAGGCTTATTTGTCTCTAAGGCAATGTTATATTGTTCATTATAACAGCAGCGAAGAACGTCTTTGTACGTCGGAAGCTTATTCACAGGCAAGTCTTTCGGTGGACCGAATAGTGGACACTTCGAGTTAACTCACTTCGAATTAACTGCTTAGAAACAGATATAACTTAATGCAATATTTTTCTACGACAAAACACAACGGTACTCACTTCTGGAACATCAATACAACAGAGCCACTGTACTGTACATCAGAGCACGAACTTACAATGTATTGTGGGCAGTGTTGGAAGAAGGTGGGTAGTAGGGGTAGTAGGGGTAGTAGGGGAAATGTGTCAAATTCAAGGCCACCCACCCCCAATACGACGCCAACATAACACCCAACACAACATACTAGACCACATCTTCTTTTAAGGCGCAAATATGTGAATTTTACAATTTTTTGAGTATCTTTGCGCTACTGCAAATTAAAAAAAATTGTCTGTTTTAGAATTACTTCTTCTTTTTTAAACTATTAACTAAACAATTTTTACTATAGCACGTTCAAATATTATTGACTAAAGATGGTAAAAATAATTGAAAAATGTCTTAATTTCTGAAAAAAAAAACTAAAGTTTAAGTATGGTGCGCTAACTGGGGGTTCAATATATAACTTTATTTTACTTTGTATTTTACTTATATACTCCAAAGGCAAGTTTTCCGCGGTATAGCGAATAAAAAATGAAACATTATTGTTTTTTACCCACCCTACTACAAAGCTCTAGAATTTACGAATATTCCAAAATTTTTATACTAATAACTCGATAAGCCACATGTTATACCATACTTTTACCATTTGCTATATAATATAAATAAAATATATTTTTACAAAAATATGGAAACCAAAAAAAAAATGATATAATACAATTTTGGAAATCTAAGAAAAGCTAAAGATCTTAGATCTTCATCTTAGAAAAAAATAATTATTTACCAGAATTTTACAACCGTTTAATTAAAAAAAAAGAAGTTGTATTATCAGAAACCAATCTAATTCCAATAACAAACCAAAACAAACCCAAGCCATACCTAGCAATAATAATAATAATGCCACTTAATAAAACAAACACTATATTATATTCTTAAAATACATTAAATGGATTTTCTTAACAAATGTCAAAAATATCGACAAAGTATGATGTTAATGTTTCACATACATAATCAAAAACATCTGGAAAATATATTTCAAAATTTAAACCAAAGTTAATAAAGATCATCAATCAAATGTTATTTATAAAATAAATTGTTACAACTTCTTCTTCTTCATCTTCTTAGGGTGCCTTCTTTTCTTCTCAAGGAGAGTTAAAACAAGGTATAAAAGATTAATTATGTAACAAGATAAAAAAGATTAGTAACACCTAAAATAAAGATACGCAATCATAAGAACTAGAAAACATAAGGTAAAAAAATTACCAGATTAGTAAAGGAAGCAACAAAGAAAAATATGACTGCGCATGCAATTAGTTGACCACAAAATTGAGATCCGAACCCATTACAAGATAAAGATAATGGCTTAAGAGTAGATCGAATTGACCGTTGACAATAAGTTCAAGATTACAAAACTCATTCTTCATCAACACAAACTACTGTTACCTGTTTTTTTTTAAATTTCTATAGTATATTTACAGTACATATATAAGATTTCCAATGTTGGAATTTGCAATGCCCTGTCAAACAATGTAAAGTAGTGTTTCTATAAAAAAGTGCCACATTCATAAAGGGTTATATACTTAATGAGAAATAACGCATTACTAGTAAAAAACTATTTTTTTAATGCCTAATATTATATTAATAGGTACTCTTTTTTGTTAAAATTCGCTTCTCCAACGCTATAAAAAGAGTTGTTTTGATTGTTGTTCTATTGTTTTTAGCCCATTTGTCTCTTGATGGCATAGCGTTCCATGTCCTTGGCTGATTATTAAGGCAATTATATTCATGGCCGACTCCGAATTTGCCGGTAGCAATACATCAGCGATTACAGCCACGTCGGCAGATGTTTGGCACAAATTATGGGTTTTGCCACAGAGAGATTTTAGAGAGACACTTTATGGTTGGTTTAAAATACAAACATCTTTATTATTACCTTCTGTAATGCGAAATGATTATACTTAGTAGACACAATGTCAAATTTTTTAACTACAACAACGAGAAAAGAACTGTTAATTTTAAATAAATAAATTTTGAATTAAATTTAGTTTATGTACATAAATTAATTTTTAATACTTGATTATTGGCAAATTTATTTAGAGAAAATGTGATGTCCGTGATAATAATATTCCAAGACAGTAAATTGGTTGGTCAATATTCCAAGTAACTGTTGAATAGATTTTTATTTGTATAATTTTGGGAATCTTCCTGTATAATTAAACACCGCATAACCTTCTCGTTAATGATTCAAAGAAACTCGATGAATAAACAAAAGGTCCAGAAGGACTACCGAAGGAGCAAAGCCTCTGGGCTGTTTCTTGCGGCGACTAACCCCCCTCAGACCTCCCTCTAAACCGATATGGACCAACTCACGAAAACTTTGAAACTTCCAAGTCGTCTTTTGGTCTTGTTTGAATTTTCGGCTGGATTCACATGGCCCGATATGCGGGTTTTCTTGAAACGTCAGCCTATTGCATTTTGCTTACTGTTCGCTGTCTGTTAAGGTACACAAAAAATATATGGTTAATACACAATAAAAAGTTTTCACAAAGTTTATCTTTTTAATCACTAGCTACTGTGTGCTAACTATATTATTTATTTATTATTTTAGGAATGAACCACAAATCACTTTCACTTTCGATTTTCAGCTCAGAAGAAATTATTTTCAACGTGAAAGATGTAATGTGAATTCATATGAAAGATTAAAAACATTATTTTACTTTTTTTATTGTAACTAACATTTTGTAGTAACAATTCACATGGATTACATACATTAGAATTAAATTATATTTCAAAGAAAGAAACTGAGAGAAAAATAATTCCATGGATGATAACTTCGTACTAATACCCGTTCTAGTAAGTGCGTCAACCAAATGTCCGAACCTGCATTTTTCCTCATACTAACCAGATTACTATCGAAAGAAAGGCATCAGTTAAGTAAAATTAATCTCTTTACGGTTTTAGCTCTGCTCATGTTCTCTGTCTATGACCAATAAATCCAACGCTTGGCGAATTTTTGTTCGCAATCCAAGTGCAACTATACTTACTTGACGCAATGTCACGTAAACTCTGTAAATATTCTCACAACAATAATACGTGTGGCTAAATTAAGATTAACAGCCGATATAACAGTGGCCTAAATACTCAACGTTTATTGAGATGATTGGATAAGGAAAGCGATTTGGAAAGTTTCTTCAAATTTGTTGTTTCTCCATTTGCACTACTGCCAGTCTTAATTTACTTTACACGTAGGCTAGTAAAATACGACGTATAATAGTATGCGTTTTTTAAGGTATGGTCTATACTTTAAATAATATCTGCAATATATTTCATTAACTTCTTTTTAAGCGATTCTTAATTTTTATTTCTGTATTGCTATAATTTGAGTTTATATATAAAGGAGCCACTAACTCGGAAAAGGATCTATAGGAACCATGCGACCAATTGTGCAAGTACTGTCAAATCCCTGCCTTCCAGTCTGGTGACTCTGCAACACAGCCATGGAGACAGCTACAGTTACCTGGGGAAAATATCACTGAGGAGCACTGTTACCAATTGTAGTCATAATGTCAGAAGACCCTACAGTTCTACAGTTACAACTAACACAGTCATGGAGCATTGCGCTACCTGAGAAAAGGAAAACCAAAACATTTTATAAAACAAAAAAGGATGTTAATTAATGCGAGACTTTTCTTTCGTCTTTATAGAGGGGAGTCTGGAATCTTTAAAAAACATCTCAGTCCAGGACGCCTCCTGACTAACCTAACGCCTACCTGCTAAATCAGACCCTCCTCTGTCATCCAGCGATCCGGAAGCGGAATAGCCGCTGTAAGGCCGGCATCACTTTCGAAGCACAACCTTTATTCATTCATTCTCCATTCATACACATCCACACTCTATTCATCAGCAAAGAGGCTTCCTGTCTCATTCCAGGTAGCGCGTAGAAGACCCTCGTCGCTCCTAGTTTGGCATCATTCCTAGATGGGCATAAACTCCTTCTCTACAGTCTGACCAACTTTTCTAGCTTCACCTTTCAGCATCTTTCACAATTAATGCGAGACTAGTATAACATAAATAAGGATTAACATTTTTTTTGTTTTTTAAAACGTTTGGCTTTCCTTTCCTCAGGTAGCGCTATCCTCCGTGGCTGTGTTACTTGCAGCTGTAGAACTATAGGATATGCTATCATTATTGACAAAATTATTAAGACTGCTCCTTTTGAGTGATCCTTTTCTTAGATAGATGGAGCTTCCTCATTGGTTGCGTTGCAGAGTCATCAGGCTGAAATGAACAGACTTCTGACAGTACTCTCACAATTGCTTACATGGTTTCTGTAGATCGTTTTCCAAGTTAATTTGATCCTTTTTTGACTTGGCGGCATCGTACTTATGAAGATGAATAGTCAGAAATCCGTATCTATGGGTACCTTCTGCCTGCAAATATATTTTTCTTCTACTAAGTTGCAAGTTTTGCCTATGATTTTTTTTCTTATCTATGATTATACTAGTTTAGTATTAATTACCATATTTTTCTGTTGAGCCTCCAGACACTACTTCTACTACACTGATCACTAATCGTTAGCAGTAATGCATTGTTTCTCAGTCTTTTATTAATTCATCGTTATCTGCGAAACAATGAGTACTGTACCTTACTTACCTTACTCCGTGGCGTTACAACCCTTCGTGGGGTTTAGCCGACTCGACAACATGCCTTCACTGTTTTCTGTCTTGAGCAACCTCCATCCAATTCTCCACGCCCATAGAGCTTAGGTCCCCTGCGATATTACCTCGCCACCGGAGACGAGGGCGTCCGCGTGGTCCCTCCCAGTTGGGTCTTCTTCCCACACCAGTCTTACTGTTCGCGCGTCAGAATGTCTTCTGAGGTGTCCTGCCCATTTGAGTCTTCTGGACTTTGTAAACTGGAATGTTTACTGTAGCTTCCGAGAAACAATAGGTGTTGTAGTTTAAGTATGAAGCTACAATAATTTTTGTGTTTCGGAAAAGAGCGAAGCAATAGAGAGTTGTTGGAGTTAAACTGCATTAATAAATTAAATTAAAATCATGTATGAACTGATCTTAATTACTAAATACATATGGTTTACTGAAAAGCTTAAATTGATCATAAGTACCTAGTATTCCCTATAGTTTGGGAGGATAAATATATGTAACGATATGTAACGATCTATATATGTCGATATATAAATATTGCTCTGCTAAATTAACCATAAAAATAGCATAGTCATTGTTTTTTGAAAATGGTTACAGGAATGTATTGTTTCTTGGCGTAAAACTTTAGCAATAAATTAGCAATTAATCGCTAGCTGTTCACTTTTTTAGTTTTAACGTTGTTGGTCGATATTGTGGCTATGCTTGCTCTACCGTTATTTACCGTAACAAAATATTTCTTGGTGTAAAACTTTGACAATAAATTATCAATCAATTCCTTGCGGTTCGCTTTTTGGCTAATGTCTCATTTTTTCCTTAGGTGTGTTTTGAACTAGGGTATGATTGGGTAGTTTTTGGTGATTTATTAATATTTCAATCAACAGCAATTAATTAGCAATACAAATTCCACCAACATTGCCATTGGTCCTCTTTTCCTTACCGAGATATAGCTACGGTTATGCTAGCTTTACCCTAAAGTTAACGTAGCCACTGTTTTTCAGAAACCGCTAGAGCAATAATTTTTTTCTTGCCCTAATAAATTAGCAATAAATTACAGTTTTGATTTGAATTCTGCCTAATATAATGAATATTCGAACTTTACAGACATTACAGTTTAATCAAGGAACAAAACGAGACATACTCTGAAAAAATTGTTGTTTGAATGGTGAAAGAAGACTTAACGCTACTTCGAGAAACGTTGATTACCGGGGAAGCATGAAAATTTATAAGTATACTATCAAAGAACTTAACATACAGTCGAAAAATAAGATGGTAAGAAAGAAAAGAAAATAAAAAGCATGTTTACCCTAGAATGTCCTTTTCCTCTTTTACTAGGGAAGTAATCGAAATTAAAAAAAGAAATGATGTAATCGAAATACTAAACCAATCAGTCTTAGATGTAAAGGGTATAAAAAGTCAACAATAGGTATATGGTAAAGAATTTAGAGAATTAAGAGCAAAACACCAATAGGGGGAGGAAGTAAATGAAATTAAGAAGCAAAGCGAACAAACTAAGTAGGAAGTTCTAGATCTAAGTAATAGACCAAAGTACCTAGAGAAAGAGAGTTAAAAGGATAATGTGACTATAACAGGGCTAAACATGGATACAAACGATCTTAAGGTGATTAAAAGTGCAATATATTTTTTCTATTGCAATTTTTATAATGTAATGATGGAAATAGAAGATGAAGGGTATATGTTTTAGTTTAAAAAGTATTGCACAACAAGAAAACAGTGAGAGGTTTAAAGTAAGAAAGAATTTTTTAAACCATGATCTGATATTAACGAAACAGAAAGTGCAGGAGAAAATTCGAAAGAAGGTCGAAGATGGTCAAAGTCACGGTAAATCAATAAAAAACAGTTTTAAACGGTCACAATAGATGGCAGAGTGTGACGTTGAAGCCAAATAGCAGCGAAGTTAGAACAATCAGCAAACATTAGGGAGGATCCAAATAATGACGAAATTATGGACATATATAAATCAGGATTTTTGTACTAACATTTTTTTTATTAAAATTGCAAATTTATAATCTGCTATTACAAGCTGTTAAATAGTAAGTGTGAGTATTGCAAAAACATGAGAGGAGAAATTATCTTCTTATAAGACTACTAATAACAATAACCAATTAAATTAATGTAGGATTATAATTTGACAGTAAAATTAAATTGAAAATTAAAATTAGTGAATAAAATCTGTTGGCTACTGCCTCTTCAATCTTGGTCTGACTTCTGGTTGGAGGTGTAGTTGACTTGCTTCCTCGTTGGGGTGGGCTGGTAGATGTTCTTAATAATTTCTTGTTAGTCTCCTGATTTCATCTTCATCGAACATGTTATGGTCGCCTAGGCCGTTGGCATTCCATTGTGCAATTCGTAGTGTCTTAATTTCCATTAATGAATTTATTTATTATTGTGGAAAGCATGTTTAAGGTCACGCTATTTTGATTTATTAGTTGTGAAAACTTACCTTTGAATTCGTTAAGAAAACTCTTTATCATCTCTCGATTGTCACTGTTTATATTACTTACATGTGTTCTACTTATTATTTGAGCATAAATTGCATGATTTTGGCTGTAGAGTTCGTATTATTATGAAAATTATTTACATTTGTTCGACCTGTTGCTTGTGTGCAAGTCGCGTGATTTTGATTGCTTAAGCAATCCAAGTTTGGATTATTCTGTACTGTATTTCTGTTATATTGCAGTTGATTGTTCGCTGGAGTGTAAGATGATACTCCTCTTGCTCTATTTCTACTCCTTAGTAACTCATTATATACCATGCATCCTTTGTAATTTGCAGTGTATGCTCCATTGCAGAGAGCGCATATGGCAGGTGTGTCCCTAGGTTTTTTACAATCGGTTGACATATGGTTGCCTCCACATTTGACACAGTGATAAAGTTTATAACATGTATGTCTTAGAGTGTCCATACAATTGGCATCTGGTACTCTGGACAATATTATTCTTTTTATACGGTGGCTCAATAACGGAAATTAAATTTCATATATTTTTTTATTATTTTAATTAGGTTCTATATCGACGTAGAACATGATTAGAGGATCCTTGCTTACTCTGATTAGAGGTCTCATGTAGAGAATCTACATCATACCTAGCGTATGATATAGATTCCGAATTACAACTCTATATGCTCTATCTTATGTTACTTGGTACGTATGATGGACAATTTGTTTGCTGTTTAAATGGCTTACCAGTTTTCGGTATCTTTCAGAGTCCCGGGAATTTATTTTTATTGTGTTGTTTTTTTAATGCTGTACAATAGTATGTCTCTGTTTTTGTTACTTCCAATAAGTTATTAACCATTTTATTGTATTCAGTAATATTATATATACAAATTGGTGGGGGTTTAGAGGTTACTGGAGTTTCGTTGGTATTTTTTGTACTGCTGTCGTTTTCGTTTTCATTTTGTAGAATCTGAAATTTATTGCTGCTTATTACCGTGTCTTAGTTTTCTGTTGGCGTCGGTGGTTTAATTTTACGTTTTTTGTTATTATGTTGTATAGTTTACCCTTCGTGAATGTCCGGTGACTCAATGTAGCTAATTTTCCCTGAAGATTTTTCACTTTGTAATTTATGTGTCATTTCAATAGAGTAAAAAGCTTCATTTTGAGGTGTAGATAATGTGGGATTTATTTTAGGATTGTATTGACAGTTTGAGGAAGATTGTGATAGTACGTAGTTAGGAACATAATATATTTTTGTTGGTGGGTTGTTTAAAATTTGTGCTACATTTAGTTATAAATTTTGTGGAAAAAGGACATTTGGGCATTCTGGTTAAATTTTCTGTTGCTGATATTTAATATTTATGGGTTGATCATTTACATTAACAGTATAAAAGGGAACACTCACCGATAAATCTGATGGAGCACTCATTTTAATTGTTAAAATTGTATATTTTAATTTTTAAATAGTTTATAAATAGCACATCTACTTGATCCACGATAATGACGGTAAAAACGAGGCCTGATCCAGTTTTTAATCACCAGCGAAATAACTTTCGCCTAATTCGTATCGACGTTTACAGGTCGAGAGTCAAATGAATGTAGTATGTAGTAATGTAGTAATATTAAACTTATTTATAAGATAACAAATATGATATTAAGATTAAAATAGATGACGTGAATGCATAATTGGGAAACGAAAAAATGTATAAGAAAATCACAAGACATATTTTTCGGGATAAGAATATTAGGAAGTATGCTCCCGCGTATTGATGTTGCCAAGAAGAATTATTATAATAATATCTGTTAGTTGTCATATTTTACTTTGATATTTTATTTATTTTACACTTAAATTTTAATCTGCACAATCAGATTGACGACGAAAAAACTATAAATGATTTAAGTTATTTTTTTTAAATTTTAATAATTTAATAGGTCTCCGCCAATGGTAAAGCCTGATAACTACTCGATTTTAGCTTTAAAGCATAACCACAATAACAACATATTGTTTGATTATTAAATATAAATCAGAAATCTGCAACACAGCTTCAGTTTCTGGAACGCACATCAAGTTTTCAGATTGTCAGCTGTTTTGAACGGTTTCTCCATGGCTAACTAATTAAACCAACTGACCCTCTGTTAAAGTTAAAGTTGAAATCAAACATCGATAAACACACACACTATTAGAACAGGTTGTTTGACTGCTGTTATACATCAAATTTGATTTATTTTTAATTAGGCACGTCCAAAACATAAATGGCAACTATCGGAAATCTGTTATACAACTTTCTACTAACTTTTCAACGTTTGCTGATGTTGTTAGAGTTTTGCTTAGTCATCATAATTGGAAAAGCTTACAATTAATGCAAGTTGCTGTAACGGATTTTATTTGTATGATATGCAAGTGAAGGTTTTGTTCATTTATACCATTTAAGCTTTAAAAATACCATACAAAATTTGTTGTTATCGATAGATTTATTACAAGTACAATTAGAGAAAGATTTAATAAGCTACATTTTCCAGACAAATTCTAAAAGTTGGAAAAAAATCTAGACTAGGACTATGATATGCAAAGATTATATTTGTTCTTCCTCGTTATGTCAAATAATAAACGTAAGTGACACAAAGGAATTAAACCAAAAGTGTTACAAATAATGGCCTTAGATAAATTAAGAAATATACTTAATACTATTATGTCGCCAATAATTACATTGCTACAGGCCGGGGAAAGAATTGCAAAATCTACGACAAAAAAGGACAATTATATCTCAGAAGAAGTAGAAAACCTGATAAAGACAAGAAGAAGCCTACTTAACAGGGCAAAAGAAACACAATAGAATATACTGAAATCAATAAAACAATTAGAAAAAACATAAAAGAAACCAAAAGAAAAACGCAGGAAGCAAATATTGAAAGAGTAATCCAGCAGAACAAAGATATGAAATGCTTAAAACAACGACTCGGTAAAACTTAGACAAACGAAATGACAAACAGCGAAGGAACAACCATTAATGATATGAAACAAATAATAAAGTTGACACAAGAACACTATACGCACCTATACAGAACAAAACATAAACCACAGCAAGAAATTCTTAAACAATTACACACAAAAATAAAAAATAGAAACTCTGACCTACAACCAGAAATAAGTAAAACAGAAATCAAGAAAGCAATTCAAGAATTAAAAAAACATAAGTCACCTGGAAAAGATGAAATAACTGCAGAGATGCTGAATAGGAGAGGGAAAACAAATAGAGAAGTCCTACATATAATCATGAACAAAATATTGCTCACAAAAGATATACCGATAGCTGGAACGATGCGGAGACACTATTAATGTTCAAAAAAAGGTGACCTAAAGAACTTAGAAAACTATAGACCTATAACATTACTAAGTGTTGTGTTTAAACTACTAACGAAGGTCATGACAAATAGACTAACAACTAAGCTTGACGAATACCAAGCTAGAGAACAAGCGGGATTCAGAAAGGGTTTTAGTACTGGCGACCATCTGCTAACAGTAAAAATACTGATTGAAAAGTCGAACGAGTAACAAATCCCATTATACATGGCATTCATAGACTTCCGAAAAGCGTTTGACAGCATAGAACATGGGGCCATCAAAAACTCACTACAGAACGGCAGAATTGATTACAGGTACATGGACCTAATAATAAACATATACAAAAATGCGAGTACCACAATAAAATTGACGAACGAACACACTACAGGAGCAATAAAATTCTAAAGAGGAATCAGGCAGAGAGACACAATATCGCCAAAATTGTTCAATCAGGCTATGGAAGACATATTTAAAAAATTAGAATAGGATACATACGGAATAAGAATAAATGGAGAGCTCTTGAACTAATTAAGATATGCAGACGATATAGTCCTGATAACAGATAAGAAGGAAGAGTTACAGAAGATGGTTGAGGAACTAGATAAAAAAGCGACATAGGTAGGTCTAGAGATGAACTATAGTAAAACCAAGACTATGACAAACCAAGAAGACCAATTAGAAATAGTAGTCAAACACAATAAATTAGAGCAGGTAGCAGAATACATATACCTAGGACAGATAATAAAGCTGAACAGGGACAATCAAACAGAAGAAATAAAAAGAAGAACTAGACTAGCATGGGCCTCATTTGGTAAACTATCATATATTCTAAAAAATAAAAAGTTGTTTCAATATATGCGAACGAAAGTATTCAACCAGTGCATTTTACCAGTTATCATATATGGCTCACAAACATGGACTTTCACAAACTAGAACATCGACAGGATATCCAAAACACAAAGAGCAATGGAAAGACAGATGCTGGGTATCGGTCTTAAAGACAGGAAAAGAAACTTATGAATCAGAGAAAAAACGAAGGTGAACTATGTATCAAGACAGGTTGCAAAACTTAAATAGAACTTCGCCAGTCACACTCTCCGGCAAAAAGATGAAAGATGGAATAAGCGAATTCTACACTGGAGACCATGGAAAAAGAAAAGAAAAGGAGGAAAAAGAGGTTAATCTTTGTAAATGGGTATATTTATTTAAAAAAACCCTTAAAAGGGCCACATCAATAAAACAAACGTTTTCGGACTACACAGTCCATCATCAGGTTATTAAAATCGAAAATGCTAGGTCATAATGCCTGAGCCACCAAAATATTAGGGTAAAAACCCTTTAAATTACATTTAGTTGTGAAATGTTGTACATTGTGTTATAAAATAACTGTGATGTTCTATATTAAATTAAATTTGACTAAAGGTAACACATGGCTCAATTGGGTTCCAGAGCCGGGTGAGAGGGAACCTCTGCACTCGGAGAACAACGTGGAACCCACGTTGTTCTCCGAGTTTCTGCCTTAGGGTGTGTCCGGCGAACTTCCATTTAAGCTTTGCTACTTAGGTTGAGACATCTTTCACTTTTGCTTTATTACGGATCCATTCGTTTCTTTTTTTGTCTGATAGTTTAATGTTCAGCATTTGTCTTTCCATGGATCTTTCTGCCTTTGCTATTTTTTCCATATTTTCCTTTGTAAACGTCCATGTCTGACAGTCATATGTGAGGACAGGGAGTATACATTGATTGAAGACTCTCGTTTTTAAGTATTGGGGGTATTTTGAATTCTTTAGAATATAAGACAGTTTTCCGAATGATGCCCAGGCCAATCTTATTCTTCTCTTTATTTCTTCGGTCTGATTTTCCTTATTTAATTTAGTGATTTGGCCTAGATATATATACTCTTTTACTTGTTCCATTTTTGTTTGTGCCACTGTAATTATAAGTTCTTCTGGTTGATTAGTCATGGTTTTTGTTTTACTATAATTCATCTTGAGTCCAATTTTTGTCGATTCTCTATCTAGTTCTTCCATCATTCTTTGTAATTCTTCACTTTTTTCTGTTATTAATACAATATTATCAGCATATCGTAAATAATTCAGATTTTGCCCGTTTATATTTATTCCCAAGTCATCCCAGTGTAGTCGTTTAAAAACATCTTCTAGCGCTTGGTTAAATAACTTGGGCGAGATGGTATCTCCTATTTTAATAGGCTAGGTTTATTTCATTAGCTTAATAGTTTTTGTTGCCTTGTTGTATATATTTGTCATTAAGTCGGTATATCGGTAGTCTATTCTGCTGTTTTGTAGGGAATTCTGTACTGCCCAGTGTTCCACACTATCAAGTGCCTTCTCAAAGTCAATAAATGCCATGTATAGCGGGATATGATATTCGTTAGTTTTTTTTCGATTAAAATCTTCATCGTTAATTGTGGTCACTTGTACTGAAGCTCTTTCTAAATCCGGCTTGTTCTCTTGTCTGGTATCAATCTAATTTAGTTGTTAATCTATTTGTTAATATTTTGGTTAATAGTTTGTACATCACATTTAATAAAGTTATGGGTCTGTAATTCTTTAGATCCTTCTTATCTCCTTTCTTAAATAGTAACAGTGTTATTGCTTCGTTCCAACTGTTGGGTATTTGTTTTCTCATTAAAATTTTATTCATAAGTATGTACAAAACTTCTCTAGTTGTTTTCCCACCATGTTTTAGCATTTCTACAGTCACCCCGTCTTTTCCTGACGATTTATTGTTCTTCATCTCTTTGAGTGCTCTTCTTATCTCGTTCTTACTGATCTCTGGTTGTAAGTCGGAATTAACATTTTTTATTTTTATTTGTAGTTGCTTAAGGATTTCTTGGGTTGGTTTCTGTTTTGTATTGTAGAGGTTTTTATAATATTCTTGTGTTATCTGTATAATTTCTTCTGCATTATTGGTCTCTGTACCTTCTTTGTTCTTTATACTATTAATTTGTATGGTTCCAAGCTGTGGTTTTAAGCACTTCATGTTTTTATTTTGTTCAATTGCTTTTTCTATTTTTTCTTCCTGTACTCTCCTTTTATAATCCTTGATATTCCTTCTGATAGCTTTGTTTACCTCTTTGTAATCTACTGTGTTTCTCTTATCTTGTTCCAGTAATGTTTTTCTTTTACTTATGAGATTTTTTGTTTCCTGGAATACATAGTTTTCCTTTTTTATTCTTGTTTGTGCTACCTCTTTTCCCGCCTTTGCTAATGTATCGGTTAATAGCTGATTTATTTCATCGATATTTTTGTTTTCCAAATCTCTAGTGACCGGTATACTTTCCTTTATTTTTTTTCCCATATAACTGTTGACAATAATACCATACAACAAACAGACACTTACAGATATCTAGGGCGCGAGATCAAAATAAGCAGAGACAGTTAAACACATGAAACACAGAGACGAATATGCCTGACATAGGCAGCATTTGCCAAATTAACACATATTCTAAAAAGTTCAATTCCCATGTGTCTCAAGCGAAATATTTATAACCAATGTGTTTTGCCTGTACAAACTTATGAAGCAGACTTTAACACTCACGCAAAAATCTGAAAATAAACTTAGAGTTGCACAACGAGCCTTGGAACGTGCAATGCTGAACGTGAGCCTTCGAGACCACATAACAAACCAACAAATCATACAAAGATCAGGATTTCAAGACGTCATCGACAGAACCACGACGCTTAAGTGGAACTGGACAAGGAACTTGTCCAGAACACAACATGGATGGTGGACAAGACGTATTATGGAATGGAGGCCCAGAAACTATAAGAGAAGCCGTGGAAGATCACCGACTAGATGGACCGATGATATAAAACGTGTAGCGGGAAACTAGCTACAAGCGGCCCAATGTAAAAAACACTGGAACTAAGGGAGGCCTATGTCCAGCAGTGGACGTGATTGGCCGATTGATGATGAAAGTTTGTTGTCTGGCAATTTTGGCGAATTAAATTTTGACAGTTAAATTACGAGACTTCAGTCGAGTGATTTTGTCTAAATTTTAAAAGCAAAAATTGCGCAAAGGCAACCAATTTTGCCGGTAAATAATTTTCTCTTGTATGATATTCGACAAGACTATTTCACGAGACATTTAATGCACCATATTAACGAAAGATAATCTTTATTTATTTGTTAACAATATTGAATGTACGGTTCGATATAGATTTTGATCCTTGGGCTATCACCTACCTTCTGTTAAAATTTCAACTCAATGCATCCAGGACGAAAAAATTGCGAAGTTTTAACTTTTTTTGAGCTTTATTTCCTGAACTATTATCGCTTCCTTTACGCACACAACATTGTAACATTGTTGCGAGACAGATAGTTGAACGATATTTTATACAATGTCTATACCCAGGTATGGATTTATTTTTGTCCAAGTTTTATATTGGTCCACTATTTCAAATGCAGTTCAAACAGCCATATATTAAATTGTATGATCCGTTTTAAACTCGTTCAATCTGTATAATCATTAATAAATATCGAATTTTTAGTATACGTATATCACTTTTAATACATTATATTTTTTGTAGACCGAAGTCAGGCTATGACATTTTGAAAGTCGATTCTATTCGCAGCTGTAAATTTTTGCAAGTGTTAGGGGTCCTACAAGAGTCATTCATTAATTATAAGAAAAGGGTTGGCAACGTTGCCCTTAGGAGCTGAGAACGACAGGGAATTGTAAATTATATCTTGACGTTTATTATTTAAGTTAATTTGAATCACGATTTCTTTTAAAATTCATTCATTTTTGTTTTCCTCTCCCCTCCAGAGACCCGTCCGTTTTATCCTTCGGGAAACCCTTGTTACCCTTGTGTTAATTTTATTAATTTAGGAAAAGGAGTAGATGCGCCTATTTCTGTTTGACAAAAGATTTTAAGTAAAAGTTATAATGCGGTGATACAAATAACAAAAAGATTAAGAAAGAAAAACGATACATATATTAATTTATAAACATATCATTTATCTCTCTAGTTTGATACCTTAATAAATAGTAGATTCGTACATGTATATATATATATATATATATATATATATATATATATATATATATATATGTATATATATGTATATATATATACATATATAATATAAAATATATATATATATATATATATATATATATATATATATATATATATATATATATATAAATAAGGATCACTCAGACGAGTGGTGGGTTCAATTATCGGTCAACTAGGTGGAGAAATAAAAGACAAAGTTGATACTACTTCATCTATTTTGAAGACGTTTCGCTATCGAATTCTGATAGCATCATCAGTTCATCTAAAAATTGTTACATTATGAGTACCACACATTCATGAAGAAGATGTTAAATAGTTACATCTTTATTTAACGTCTATTTAACATCTTCTTCATGAATGTGTGGTACTCATAATGTAAAAATTTTTAGATGAACTGATGATGCTATCAGAATTCGATAGCGAAACGTCTTCAAAATAGATGAAGTAGTATCAACTTTGTCTTTTATTGCTCCACCTAGTTGACCCGTAATTGAACCCACCATTCGTCTGAGTGATCCTTATTTATATATATATATATATATATATATATATATATATATATTATATATATATATATATATATATATAATATAATATAATATATAATATAATATATAATATAAGAAATACAGGATATTAGTGACTGTCGATATAAACAAAAACACCAGTTTATTAGGGCTGCAGTCAGAAGGTTGACCGAGATGTTAGAGGAACACCTGACTTTTTGTCAAGCTTTCGGAATTATTTTATTTCTTTTTTAAGACATAGTCATTGAGATTATTTAAAATAAACTTGGATACTCAACATTAACAACAAAAATGTAATAATGGACCAATACATTCTAAAATTTTTAAAAATTTTGCGGCATAAAAAGCTTTCGTTCTAAAAAAAGTTGTTAGCTTGTCTTGTAAAACCATCATGTTAACAATAATAAAACTATTTGTTACGACATTTATTAGGAAAAAACGAACAGGAACCAGATGCCTGTCATTCTGCCAAGGTAGAGCACCAGCAGGCTGATTACGAAATATCAAAGTCTATTTCTTCTTTCTAATGCACCATTTGTTAGCCTGTGATGCCTCCCTGGTTGTATTGGATTATTATTGGCTTTTCAATTGAAATGTCGGTAAAAATTGGAAATTGGTAAAAACTCTATCATGAACACGTTTAATATTCATCCTCAGAAGATTACATTTTAAACTTAACTGGCCTTTTTAATGTCATGATACTTTAATATGTGCTACCTGTCACGCCACTGCCATGCCCGCGTATGTCACTGCCATGTGTCACGCCAATTTGGTATGCGCTCTCGCTTAAGTCAACCTTATTTCTTATTTCTGTTTTAACATAGTTTACCAATATATTTAGAAATATGTTTAATTACATAATAATAATAATAATATGTTTAATTCGAAAAAAAAAAGCTGTTGTTGTTGCTGTTTAGATAAGCGTTTGAGATCCTTTACTCTAATTTCTAAAACCATTATTAGCATAGTTTTTGTTTCCATGGTTTTAACGTCAATTGTAAATTGTGTTTGTAAAGCGTGAAACTGCGAAAAAGGACCGGTCTGCTTACTCAAAGATCTGGTTTACGTCGAGGCAGAATTACAACAGCTAAATATAACCACCTTGTCGTTTCTAGTCCTTCAAGAAACTGAACGTCCGTTACAGTTTCTCTTCGAAATCATCTGCAAGAACTAAGAAATGTAAACCTAAGGTAATGGAGAGTTAGGAGGCGACTTAGTGCTGTTGGTTTATCTTTTCGAACTAGAGTAACAAAACCACCACTTTTCCGAGAGCACATTGCAGAATACAGGATTGGAATCGTGTATTTTTTCAATTATGGCATATGGAGGTATACCGTTGGACAGAGGTAGTCTTTATCGAGAGTAGGGCATTGACTGCGCATAGATACCCGACGCGAGTTCTAGAAGACCACGTTTTACTGTTTATGGTTATTTTTTGAGACGACACAACATTTATGTATAATAATTCACATCCCCACACTGATCGGAGAGTTACTGAGTATCCTGAGGAGATTCAAATTACACAATTTGTTTGACCTGCTCATCGTTCAATCCCTTGTTTGGGATCAAATAAAGAGACATTTGCGGCTGATTTGCCCGACTTAATATTCAAGAGAGCTTCGCGACATATTGGTGCAGTAATAAAACAATCTTCTGCAACATATGATACAAAATCTGATCCAAAGAATGCCTCGTAGCTTGCAAGCTGGTATCACTGCTAAAGGAGGGAATAACCAAGAATAATTGCTCTTACACACACTTGCAACAAAACACATTTATACTACTCAGTCAGCAGGGTCGATGACGGAACTTCCTCTTATGTCGATTACTTTCTGTGGAGAATTATTATTTTTCCAAATATCTTCATCTGTAACTTTTGAGAGACATTTATATTAGTTATCGTTAAAGATAATTAATAAGGCCGACGATATCTGCCTGTTAGGACAAAGGTTCCAAGATGTGGCTGACCAATTGGAAACACTTTCCACTGAAGCCAATAAAATAGGTTTAAAAATCAATATTGGTAAAACCAAATCCATGAGAATAAATGCAAGAAACAACACGCTATTCACCATTAATAACATGCAGATTGAAAATGTGGAAAACTTTACGTAAATTGGAAGTGTCATAACAGAAAGCGGAGGTACAGAAGACGATATTCGTATGAGGATACGAAAAGCGCAACAAGCTTTCAGCATGCTCAACCCTGTTTGGAGGTCTGGAGACTACACTACGAGGACAAAGATCCGCATATTCCAGTCAAATGTCATGTCTGTACTACTTTACGGATGTGAAACCTGGAAAGCGCAAAAACCCTTACAGACAAACTGCAGGTCTTTGTTAATAGATGTCTACGAAGAATTGTTCGTATTTTCTGGCCTAACATCATCAGAAACGAAGATTTACTACACCCGACCAAACAAAAGAGGGTAGTAAATGAAACAAAGTCCAGAAAGTGGGGTTGGATCGGTCACACACTCCGAAAAAATAACTCCAGTATTGCAAAGACTGCCCTAGAGTGGAATCCCCAAGGAAAACGAAAAAAGGTCGCCCAGTACAAACTTGGAGAAGATCCATCATGGACGAGATAAGAAAACAAGGAAAGTCTTGTAATGAGGTGAAGGCCTTAGCGCAAAATAGAACCCGATGGCGCGTTTTCACTGAAGCTCTATGCTCCACTTAGGAGTTCAAGAACCTTATATATATATATATATATATATATATATATATATATATATATATATTATATATATATATATATATTATATATATATATAAAGATAATTAATGCGAATTTTTATATCCCGTTTTCGAGAAAATGTTATTTGTGCTTTATTGTTGTTTTAGGAGTGTATTTTAATAAAATATAATTATTTTAAAGAGTTGTAAAAACTTTACCCATAACGAAAACGAATCATCATTCCTATTATTCACGGCCATTTTCTGTTTTTGAAATGGACCGCCGACTTCGAGGTGAGAAAGTTATTAATGAGTAGTCTCCGAACTTCCGGAGCAACTCCCGTGAAGTAGAAATTAATAAACGACTCCTATATTAGCTGTTATAAGCAAGAGACAGGGTCGATTCGTCATTATTTTCCGCTACATTACACGCATACTTCATGCCGCTTCGTTTTGTGTTCAATCGAAACTTTTCGTACTACTACATTTCGCTGGGATGCCATCGATTCTCGCTTTTCTATGAGCCGAGTCCCTCAAGCTGTAATAAGGGTACATTTAGCTTGAAATTGAATTCAATATGGTGCAAAATAATAAAGAAAATCTACAATAAATACAAAGTAATTGGTAAAATGCTCATAAATTCAAGACAAAAAATAAACTATACTCCGTTTTAATTATTTATAGCACAGTTGACACAGTTTGACACAGTTTATAATCACCAACTTTAAGCTAAACACTAATAACGGCGATTTAGATAAGAGGAATAAAAGTAAAATTACTCACAATCAGTTTGGAGTATGGAGTATTGCTTATACTACCTTTTGTAAAACCAACTATAAATTTATAACCTTATGTTGTAAAAGGCCATTCCTTGATATCAGATGGCTTTTGCTTGCTTAAACTTCATCGGACTGGCCGATGAAGGTCTATTTTGATACCAGATCACAATTTTTGCTATTTATATCTTCTTCTTCACGTGCCATCTCCGCGACGGAGGTTGCCAATAATCATGGCTATTGTTTGTCACATGCTTGGTCCATGATATCTTTAATTTTTAGAGATCTAGATATTTATATCTAGGTGAAAGCAACTGAGTGAAGATGAACTTTGACGTTTACTTGAAAGTGATGATCCAGAGCTTGATAGCAATGAGGATACAGCTAGTGATTTAGAAGATAAAGACAGTGTAACAGAGGTAGAAGAAGAAAATGACCTTATTATGGATCAATTTATAGAGCAAAATAAATCAACAGTTACTGACTCTGAAGAATAACCGGTATATGTATCTAAAGATGGAACTGAGTGGTCAAGGTTGCCAAAAACCATAAAAGTAAAACGTGCTAAGACATAATTCGTAGACATATTCTAGAAATTACAAATTACAGTGATGAAAATACTGAAGTATCAAAAACGCTTACCTTCTGTTTCTTTTTTTTTTCAGATGAAATTCTAAGCATAATTCTAATAGAAACTAATCGGAAGGCTCAAGCGTACTACGATAAATGGAATAGTGAAAACCCAAATAAAACTAAAGTGTATGTTTGCGTTGATTCTGTACAGATTTAAGCTTATATTGGAGTATTGCTTATACTTGGAGCTGTTCATGGATCGAAAAAGGCGATCGATATGCTTTGGTGTCACGATATTGCTTATTGTCGTCCTATAATGCCAGCTGCTATGTCTAGAGATAGGTTCGAACAAAAAACTTCATTTATATGTTTTGACAATTTTGAAACCAGACAAAAACAAAAATCAGTAGATAAACTGACCCCAATATGAGATGTATGTGATATTTTTATTTCTAGTGCCGTCTCCAGTACCGATGTTTTCCGTTAAAACTAATATGGAATCGTTACCATTTTACAATATTGATTTATTGACTTAAATAATATAATATATCACAACAAAAAACAGTAACTATTAATCCTTTTTACTTGAACTAAAAACATAATTAAAACATAAATATTGATACTCCACTAAACAGAGTTTACGGACTACCTTCCCCATTAGATTAAATGCACTGTTAACAGATATGTGTCGCCACTACATGTTGTTTACATGCTGGCTGATTGCAACTTTGACAGATGATTCTAGTTGTTCTATTTTTCTGTCCCATGTTCTATTATAATTCAGTTCTACTGGCCCTTCATCTGGTCTATCTGGTCGAAGAAACTTTTTTATGTCCAAAGATAAATTTGAGATTTTGGCTGTCATATATAGATGTAGCTTCACGAGACACAAAGCTAAATTTTTAAGAAAAATTCTTCGATTCTCACCATTTGTGTTATTTGCATTGTAAATCACATGTCAGTTTATGCAATCAATATTTAGTAATTGGTAAAAAATTACCAAAGGCTAATGTTTGGTACGTTTTTGTACCGAGTAGTTATTGCACATCTAGTCGACAGTATTGACTGCTTCCTTGGTGTAGTTGTACTAAAACAGCTAAATTTCTACATTTAAGGTTTTTGAATTTCCTGTCAGAATGCACAGTGGAATGTAAAATGACGCCCTTTTTTGAGAAAATACTATTGTTGTTTCTTTCGTAAATGCAAACACAGACGAGTTTATGGTTCTAGATTTATTAAATAATAAATAGAGATTTCTTTTTATTCTTAGTGTGCCTAGAAGCGTAATGTTCTTTTGAATTAGAGTCTGAGCCTACGGATAGCTCGTGTACCAATTTTATATATATTCAGAAATTCTACAATATTAACTACCTTCCCTAGCTCAACCGTTTCCATCTCTGTCTGTTGTCTCATTCTCCATCGTTTAGACCTCTCTTACTCATGGCGTCGTCTACTTCGTTCCTCCAGGATCATCACGGTCGTCCTCTTATTCTCCTTCCTATGGGGCTTTATTCGGTTATTTTCTTTATCCATATACTGTCGCTAGTTCTTCTTACATGTCCATAATACTTTAGTCTTTTTGTTCTATATTTGTTAGTACGTCTGATTCTGATGTTCTTTGCTTTATTTGGTCATTACTTCTCATATCCATTCTTGTTACTCTGCAGCATCTTCGCAGGCATTCCGTCTCTGTTGCTACTATCTTACTGCTGTTTTTCTTATTTACAATCCAATTTTTAGCCTCATATGCCATAATACTTCGCACTAATGTTTTATAAATCTGTGTTTTTGTCTTCATATTTAGATGTCTATCACACCATACTGAGTTAAGTTGTCGGATTGCTATTCTTGTTTGTCCTTATCTTTGTGTAATTTTTTCATCTGTTGTTACCTTTTTCGTGATTATAAACCACAAGTATTTGGATTTATCCTTTCCTTCGATTGTTACGTTGTCATCAATCTGTAGATCTTCTATGTCTTTTCTTCACTTGTAGATAGGTACTCTGTTTTCGGGAGGTTAACATCTAGGCCAACCTTGGTATATTCTTCTTGTAGTTTCTTCACTATGTATACGAGGTCGTCTTGGTCTTGTGCAATCACTCCTTGATCGTCTGTAAAGCTTAACGTATATAGGTATTCGTTCCGTACCGGTACTCCTATGCCTTCGCATTTTCTTTTCCATGTAGTCAAGGCTTTCTCTAAGTATATTTTAAATAGGGTTGAAGATGTCGAACAACCCTGCAGATGCCCTTTTGTTGTGATGAAGTCACCTCTGATTTTTATTCCCACTGTAATGGACCCTTTATTTTCTTTATTCAGAGCTTTTGTAGCTTCTATGAGTTCCGTCTATATTTATAATTTGTACATTGCCTCCCATAGTTCTGACCTTGGTACAGAGTCATACACCTTTTTCTGGTCCACAAATGCCAAATGTATATCTCTATTATTTGCTTTTTTCTTTTCCAACAGTTGTTCCAATGTGTATATGTGGTCTATGCATGATATTCCTGCCGTGAAACCTGCCTGATCCTTCCCTATTTTGCCTTTTATCGCTTGCTCTATCCTTTCTCGCAGTATCTTTCTATATAATCTTCCTATTGATGATATTACGCTTATTCCTTTGTAGTTTTCGCATCGTTTTCTATCTCCTTTCTTAAATATATATGTCATATATGCCTCCGTTCATTCCTTTGGGAGCTGTTCTCCATTTATGGCTATCCGAAATATCCATTGTATCATCCGGTGTAATTTCTTTGATCCGTACTTTATAAGCTCAGGTGAGATGCATCCAGCTCCCAGTGCTTTCTTATTTTTGATTACTTTTATAGCTGTTCTTACTTCTCTATCTGTTATTTTTATTTCTTGTTGTGGGGATCTGCTTCGTCTTCGTCCGTTTTCTTTTCCAATGAATTGTAGTCTGTGTTCTGTTAACAGTTCCTTATAATAGGTCTTCCATTCTTTGTTCTGTATATTTCTCAATTTAATTTTTTTTTTGAAGTTTTGTTTCAATCCTCTCAGTACTTTCCATGACTCCGAAGTTCTTGACCCTAGTATGTATGTTTTAATATTTAAGCAGGTTCTTTCCCATTCTTCATTCTTTTGTTGTGTTATTTATTTTTTCGCTTCTCTATCTTTTTTTCTATATTCTTTATAAACTTTATCGTTGTTTGTAGTCAGTAATTTTCTGTATAGTTACTTGTTTCTTCAAAGAAAGTTGCTTAAGAGGGGCTAGTTTATCCCCTCTAGTTTTCTTTGCAAACGATGATCTGTAGTCAAATCGCAATGATTTAAGAATAAACAAGAATCTTTTATACCCCATGATGCCATGAAAAATAGTTAATCTTGTGCCATCGGTCACTCATATTTTTCAAAAGTTGTATGACTACGTTTTTTTAGTCCTGCAAGACACAGAATTCCAAAAAAGCTTATAACTCTTCTTTGCTTGTTTCTTTTGCATCCTCTGGCTGGTATAATTTTCTTGAGTACTTCGGATAAAAGAATTCATATAGTTTGAAATTTCCTATTATAGTTTATAATATAATTATAGTTATTTCACGATCTGCTCTCAATTTATTTAAAAAAACCATCATGGAGTAGTTATAGAAATAATAAATTATCTAATACGGTTATTAATTATTTATTATTTTGTTGTAGGTATGTACGTCACTGGATAAAAAATATACAGGTAAATCGACCTTAGCAATTTTCCCAAAGTAGCAGAGTAAAATATAAAAAGAGCAAACAATCTGCATCTGAGAATGTCAAAAGAAATCTCTGCAAAATAAAAAAAGAAAAGACGTCAAGCGACTGTAAGTGGTAAGGACTGAAAAATAAACACGAGGGGGAAATTTCCGGGATGCTGATATCTAATCACAGTCAGGATAAAAAAGGGCTTGCACCCCTAATTCGGTGTCAGAAAATATTATTTGAAATAGATCTACCGCTAAGAATTTTTATAAGCGTAATTTCTCAGATAAAAGCATTCTTGAAATCTTGACTGCTTAACAATTAATTCAGCGAAAATATAGTTATATTTTTACCTATCAAAGGCGAAAGAATTAAGAGCATAAATTTCATTATATATATAGGTATATATATAAAATTATAATATATATAATATATAATATATATATATATATATATATATATATATAAAATTATAATATATATATATATATATATATATATATATATATTTATATATATATATATATATTTATATATATATATATATATATATATATATATATATATATATATATATATATATATAAGTAGTTAGGTATTATTGACTGACACTTTATGTAAAGTAAAGTTTTATTTTAAGGTTGTAGTCATTAATAGGGCAGGAAAAGTAAAACTCTTTGTTCTTTTATCAAGCTTTCGCAAAATTTATTTGCTTCTTCAGGATATGCTAAAATAAGAAAATACAATGAAATTAGAATTAAAAAACATTGTATAAAACTAGTAGTATAAAAACTTACAACATGAGGTTAATCCATTAAATTTTTAAATTAACAAACCATTTAAAACTAAACTTATTCAAATTATATATTTATATAAGTACAATATTTTAATTTTATATAATTTTGTAGAAATTCATTATGATATTGATTATTATTTTGATGTTTGATTTATGTCAGAAAGACACTCGTTTCTGTTTATTATATTTTTTATTGTTGATAACTAGCTCTCGATTGTTATTATGGTTATGTACAAAGTGGCGCCAAAGGTCAGGAAATCCAATTATAGTATTAATTTTCGTAAGACAGAATGTAATTATAGATATTGCTTAGTTCATCAATATTAGTTTTTTTATTAACGCATTGATATTTATTTATGCATACCATTTCTAAGAATTCTCTTTTATTTAATTTGGTTTTTATTTTTTTCTTTTATTTAATTTTTTTTATTTAACAATCCTAATAATAGAATGATTGACATGAATCAAACAAGAGAACCAAATCAACAAATACTGCAATTTCAGTTTACTTTCACATCACTACCTTATATACCAACATTAACACCCAAACTAACTAAAGTCTTTGCTAACTATTCACATATTAAAATTGCAAATAAAAATACTAAAACATTAGCATCATTGTATACAAAAACTAAATCACCTATTAGCATTATTGAAAGCTCAAATGTAGTTTATATAATACCATGCGAAAATTGTGATAAGTCATACATCGGACACACATCTAGAAATCTAATAGGCAGTCTAACATCACATAAAAGTGACCTTAGAAATAATAAAAATACGTGTGCAATAATAGATCATGTAATCATTAAAAATCATTCATTTAATTTCAATGAAACTAAGATATTAAGACGTCAAAACCAATTAAATAAAAGAGAATTTTTAGAAATGGTATGCATAAATAAAATCAACGCGTTAATAAAAAAACTGATATTGATAAACTAAGCAATATCTATAATTACATTCTGTCTTAGTAAAATTAATACTATAATTGGATTTCCTGACTAAATTAAAAAAATTTAAATATTCATATTTGGCGCCACTTTGTACGTAACCATAATAACAATCGAGAGCTAGTTAGTAATAGTAATTCAAATAGTAATTTGAATAAGTTTAGTTTTAATGTTTTGTGAAGTTAAAAATTTAATGGATTAACCTCATGTTGTAAGTTTTTATACTAGTTTTATACAATGTTTTTTAATTATAATTTCATTTTGTACTGATACCATATTTTAGCATATCCTGAAGAAGCAAATAAATTTTGCGAAAGCTTGATAAAAGAACAAAGAGTATCCTGCCCTATTAATGACTGCAACCTCAAAACAAAACTTTATAAATGAAATAAATTGGTTAATAAATAAGTGAAACATTATTCGAAAAACGGTCAAACACGTCGATTAGTATTTATAGTTTTACATTTTTTTCCTAAAAAACTTTATATACAGGGAGTATTAGATAATGGTGGCCAGTAACAACTTGCTTATATTAAATAGAACGCCCTATATATTAATTAATTTCCTATTAATAAGATTCCTTGAATCATTTTAGACATTTTTAATACAATGTGCTAAACTATCTATGACTGTTTCGGAAATATTAAGTAAAATGCAAAAATTTACATTTAGAAAAGAAAATTATCTATTTGCCGAAAGTCGCTAAAACATATTCAAAAACTTCTAAATAATATAAATCTAAACAATAATGTCAATGTAGGAGATATTTCAAATGCTCCCCACGAACGTCTTGGCAACACACTAACCGTGAATAGAAATTTCTTCTGACGTTACTCAACCTCTCAGATGTGATCGATTTAATCGCAAGCGTTATTCGTCTTCGTAAGTTAGCTAAGTCAGTGGTTTTAGTTTTGTATACAATACTTTTTACATATCCCCATAAGAAAAAGTCTAATGGCGTCAAATCGGGGGTCGTGGTGGCCATTCCATCGATCCTCACCTCCCTATCCGATTTGGAAATATTTGTTTGAGGTACTGCCGGACATAGATTTGGTAGTGGGGTGGTGCTCTATCTTGTTGAAACCCTATCATATTCGCTAAAATTTGTGGGTTTCCTGGATCATTATACAGTTGGCTAACGTTTACACTACATTATTTTGGAGCAATGCTAAATAATTCTCTTCATTCAAATTGCCATCTATGAAACAGGGACCTACGACTGGGACTATTAGCACGACTGTGAAGTTATACCGTAAAGAAAATACGTTCTTCTGTCAAAATTATATTCCATGAGCTCCCGAGTGTGTATAATTTTATAGGAATTCATTTGGTTTTCTTATAATATTCGAATAACCGATGAATAGCAAATATCGAGTACTGGGGATGCTTTTCAAACAGATATATGTGGGTGTTCCTCAAATTCAAAAGCTTAACAGCCAATTTGGTATCCTCACTTATTGCATTGAAAGCTTCTTTTTTTACCTTCCTAACATGGCACAGCTCGTGGAATTGCTTCTCTGTTTTACTAATTGTCCCTTGAGATATGTGCGGCAAATCAGGAAATTCTTCGTGAAATAAACGAGCTACTTCCATTTGCGCCCTCGTCTTATCTCCATGGCCAATCATCTCAATTCAATTTTGTGACCTCTATGAAGATGGTTTTGAGTTAGAGCTAAAATTAAGTCTGAATTAAGAACAGAAATTGAATGTTCATAAATCCTATTTTGAATTATACAATTTGTTTGGACTATATAAGATCGGAGGCAATCTGCATAAGCAATTTTATAAACTCCATGTTGTTCATTTAATTGTTGTCTTTAATTGATCGGATAAGAGATAAAAAGTTTTGTTGTGTGCTAAATGTTGTCCTTATTCCTATTGATTTAAGAAATTTGTCGATTTTATCAGTGGTAACTTTGATGTAAGGAAGAAAAACTTTCGTATGATGAGGGAGTCTGAGTCTTTGGGTTGAGATTTAATGGAATATTGATGTCTGTGGACACTCCTATTGATGTAATTTTCGTGGTAACCGTTTTGGATGAGGACTTGTTTTAAACTAGAGAGCTCTGTAGGTATTACAAAGGCATTAATAACTGAATTTATTTGTAAAGGTGGATGATGAGAGTTGGCATGCAAGTAACGATTGGTATTGGTAGGACTTCGATTAACAAAGTGATCAAAACCTCGGGATTAGTTTTACTTTATGAAAATGTCGAGACACGGTAGGAATGAATTAGTTTCTACCTCCATCATGAACTGGATACTAGGATGTATACCATTCAGATGAGTTTAAACATACACCAAAGCATTCCTGCCATGGGGCCATATGACGAATGTATCGTAAACATATCGTAGCCAACATGTGGGTTTGAGCATTGATGCGGCTAGTGTTCGGATCTCGAAGTCTTCCATAAAGATATTGGCAGCTACTGGAGATAGTGGGGAGCCCATTGGGGCACTATTTATTTGTCTGTAGAATTGATTTTGAAACATGAAATAAGTATTGAACATACAATGTTTAATGAGAGATAAGTGGTCTTGCTGGATACTGTATTAATTTTCAGAATGGCTGCCGGTATTGTTTAAGAAGTTTGATAAAATGATAAGAGTTTTTGACAAATGATGAAGCATTTTTGGCAAGAGGATATAGAGTTTTGGCTAAGTACTAGGCCAATGGTTATGTAGGGCATTTCTACTGACGACGAGACGTAGAAGAATATCGGATTGATGTATTTTGGGTAGACCATATATTCGAGGTGTTTTGGAAGATTTTTCACGATTAACAAGAGACTGGTTTACGTTATTTGTGCAATCGATTTTGAAAAAAGCTTTTGACAAAGTCCGACATAACAAAATGCTAGAAATATTAGAAACAGCTGGATTGGACGATAAATATCTACGAATAATTACAAATCTATACTGGCATCAAGTGGCAAGAATAAAGGTTGAACAAGAACTGTCGGATGAAATAAATATAAAAAGAGGAGTGAGACAAGGCTGTATATTGTCACCTTTACTTTTTAACTTATATTCAAAGGAAATATTTAAGGAAGCCTTAATGGAGACAACCGAAGGTATTATTGTGAATGGAGTAACCGTCAACAATATTAGATATGCCGACGATATCTTAGTCCTTGCCAACTGCGGAGAAGACCTTCAAAATCTAATGAACAAAATAAAACAGACTTGTGATCAGTATGGATTAAAACTCAACGTTAAGAAAACTAAATATATGATAGTTAGAAAACAAAATTATATACATGATGACGGTATAAAAGTCGGAGATGCCACACTGGACAGAGTAGAGAAAACTCCTGTATCTCGGCAGTAATATCAATGAGAGCTGGGATCCAACCGCAGAAATTAAAAGCCAAATAGAACAAGCCCGAGCTGCCTTTGTAAAAATGAGAAACGTACTTTGCAGTCATGATCTTAGCATTGACCTTAGAGTTCGTATGATATCTTGCTACATCTTTCCTGTCCTGCTGTATGGAGTAGAAGCGTGGACCCTAACTGAGGCTATGCTTAAACCAAATGTTCAGCTATGCTGAACCAAACAACACAACTGGTCAATATAATAAAGAAACGCAAGCTGGAATACTTCGGTCATATTATGAGACACCCTGAAAAATATGATCTTTTACATCTGATCATTCAGGGAAAGATCCAAGGTAATCGTGGTCCTGGTAGAAGAAGAACATCATGGCTGAAAAATCTAAGACAATGGTATGGAAAATCCACTACATCGTTATTTAGAGCTGCTGTCAATAAAGTCACGATAGCGAATATGGTAGCCAACATGATATCCAACGATCGATAACGGTCATGGAACTAGAAGAAGAAGAGGTTTACGTTAACAGGAAGAGGTTTTATAAATATTGATTTTTGATGTTTTCTCCAGATAGGTTGTTGGATTTTTAAGAATTAAGAAGTATTAATGAGATTTAAGAGTTTATTATTATAACAAGAAGGGTTTTGGATGACGGTGGCGTTGCCTATTTTGGCGGAAAAATAACTATATTTGGATTTGACTAAAGTTCATTCAGGGCTTTTTTCTCAAATTGGCTAATATTAGGAATAAAAGGCTTTGAGTGTCTAAGAACTTCAGCTATTTTACTATCTTCGAAAGGTAAACTGGAGATGACTTGTTCAGTTTGACGTAAAAAGTCTTCGAGAATACGAGAGTAGGATTAATTGGTAGAACTGATTTGTATACCTAACACCAGTAACTCATTCTTTAGAAAAAAACATTAATTTTTATAGGGTTTTAGTGAATTCTGAGCATCGGCAACTTATATTACTTCCAAGATCCGTTATCAATCGTTTGACTGTTAACTTTAATGAATATTATTAACGTTATACTGTTTAGCGATAATATATTTTATAATAGAAGAAAATAGTACTTTAAGTAGTTACTAGTAGTTATACTAGACTTATTTATTTCATCAAGCATTTAACAAGAAAAATTTAGATTACAAAAAAAAAAAAATAGAATTATATAATCTACGCATATTTCTGTTTATACTATTTGTTTTTACTCCACCATTAAATATTTCTGTGTAGATAATCATGTTTCTCCTACTGTTAAATTAATTCATTTGCCGAATTAAATCCATTGAGACGCTACGGCCGATCCTCGGAGAAAATAGAGAGAATATCCATTAATTAATTAGAGAAACGGTGCCCTTAGTTATCAGAAGGGAGTCGATATGTCTACGATGAATTTACGGACGATGGATGTCTAAAAATTGAAAATTGTATAGTAATGAAAATTAAGATATGAGTTAAAAAAACTATAATTGTATATAAAAAGTAAATAATATAATTATACAGCTGTTTTTTAGACTAATAGAAGAAAAACAATTTTATTTTGTTGGGATTGGTTTTTAGCATCTTCTGGCGTCGAGCTAATATAATTTAGGTACGCAATACAGTTCAAAATTTGTTTTCCCATTTGTTGCTTTCTACACACACGATAACCATTATTTAATAACTTAGCTTAGACCATCAGAAAGAGAAGAATATCTATGTTTATTCTACATTTTGGTGGTGTCTCTTTTGCTCTGGCTATGTATATTACCAGAAATACAGTGCTTTTCAGATAAAACTATCCACCTTAAATAACATTTGAACCTCTAATTTTTTGAAAAAACGCAAAAAACACTTTAATTAATATCTGAAGGGGGAGGCATATTGTCATATTTAGTGTTGCTGGAAAATGCACCCTCTCACCCCCTGTATCAACCCTTTATTTTTTTTATTACTTCCCCCATTTTTATTTTATATTTGGATTCTCCTTTTTGTACTGATTTCAGAAATGTATAATACATGATACTTGAAGTGATTAGTTTATGAGAAAAGTAAATACAAAAGCAAGAAAATTGGATTAAAAAAAAATTATTTTTTAACAATTTTATTACACACATTTAAAACAAACATTTCACTACTAAAAATTTTTACAATAATTGTTCAAAATGACTGCCTTTCACTTCCATACAATAGTACAATCTATTTTGAAATTCTTCTCTGATATTGCTTAACACGTCTGCATTTAATTGTCGACATTCATCCTCTATTTTTTGTTGTAAATCATCTAGATATTCTGGTTGAGTAGCATAATTTTTGTTTTTAAATACTCCCATAAGAAGAAGTCTAGGGGTGTTCAATCCGGTGACATAGGTGGCCAATCGATCATCTGTCGTCTTTTACCTATCCAAGGACAGGGAAACGTTTGGTTTAAAAATTATCGCACAAGTAAAGCAAAGTGTGGAGAAGCTCCATCATGTTGAAATACAACCAAATCATCGGAAAGTTTATTATCATTTGCTACTATTCTTCTAACGATCAACCACTTGCCTATATAATTCAAGATACGATGCACCATTTAAGTTTCCAGTGATAAAGAAGGGTCCGATAATGTGATTACGTAGGATACCACACCATACGTTTAACTATTGAGGATGCTGTGTGTGAAATTCGCGTACAATATGTGGATCACTCTCAGCCCAGTATCGGCAATTATATCTGTTCACCAAACCGTTTAATGAGAATGAGCATTTATCCGAGAAGCAAATATTGTTTAACAATTGTGGATTGTTAATGATGCATTTTATCATTATTTCGCAACATTCGGGACGACGATCAAAATCTTCTTCATTTAACTCTTGTACCAATTTAATTTTATATGAAGACTCGGAAGGCTGTAGAAGATGAAACACCGATTGCTCTGCTTATTGTTGACAGTGACTGTGATTGTTAAGAATCTAAGTTAACTTGCCCTAAAACAGCTACTTGGATTGCTTTTTTATTTACAAGTTCCTGTCGGTTATGTTTTTTATTGCAAACTAACCCTCTTGATCTAATTTTTTCTGCATCAGTTCAATTACACACTTATGAGTTGCATGTCTATTGTGGTGTGTTTCATTAGCAGCAGCTTTTGCACAATTATTATTTTTGTAGTATAAACCTACAATTTCGATTCTTTCTTGCAAAGTATACACCATTTCAGCGATCAAATTGCGCACGTATCAAAATAAGCTGTTACTTACAAGTTATAACAAATTGTCGCTATTAACCGATTAAAACAAATGTAAAAATGAGATCGAACACCTTTGATAAAACTTGAATAAAAAGTGAATTTTTTTGTTTCTTGGTTATAAAGGTACTACAAATAGTACGGTTAAATATTAAAAGAGTTTAAATTATGCTACAACCTATTTTGTTAGAGTCAATTAAGGTGAGGGAGATACTGTCTTATTAACAGGAAAATTGTCTATCTGATAAACTAATCACTTCAAGCCAAAGGTATTATACATTTTTAAAATCAAAACAAAAAGGAGAATCCAAATATAAAACAAAAAAAGCCAATTAATTTAAAAAAAATAAAGGGTTGATACAGGGGGTGAGAGGGTGCATTTTCCAGCAACCTTTAATATGATATTATGTCTCCCCTTCAGATATTAATTGACGTGTTTTTGCGTTTTTCCAAAAAATTAGAGGTTTAAAAGTTATTTAAGGTGGATAGTTTTATCTGAAAAGCACTGCATATAAGTAAGACGACTATAAATAAACTATATTTAAAGCAAGTAAACAGAATAAATAACTAACATACTTATAGAAAAAGATACGTACGCGTTAAAAATACACGTTATAAAGATACAATAATTTATAACTCAGATTGCGTTACAAAAGGTAAAAAAATTAGCGTTTAAGAACAGCTGTTTTCGTAAACCAAATATTATGAGACCAATATAAACGGGAAAAAACTCAAACAAATAGAAATTTTTATACAATACATTCTACTGAAACAATTACCACTTATATAAACTGCAATAATTATTATAATTCTGATATAATGCTCTTCGATTATAATTTTGATGTTTAATTGTTAAAAATGTAAATATCAATTTTGTCGTTATACCATTATTATAAAAATAAATTCACTTATTTAAAAATATAAGTTAGCTTTGTGAGACAGCCGCACGTCCCGAGGTACATGGGTCGAGACCCGAGATGTGACATCAAAAATACTACCGGACGGGAAACGAGACAGGACAAATGAAAAATTGCGGAACGCGAGACAGGACAAATGAAAAATTGCGGGACGCGGAACGAAATAAGAGCTGTCCCGCATCATGCTGTCCCGCGTGGAACCCTCATCGTTGTCATCATTATGATTACCAGCCTTTATTTATCACGTCCATTCTCTACAATTTTGTAATCTTTGTTGCCAATTTTTGGTGATACGCCTGATGTAGTCAGCCAAACGTGTAGGTGGTTTTCCTTCACTACGTTTGCCTGCTCTTAGCCTCAAATTTGTAATTTTGCCCGTCCAACCTGAGTCGTGCATTCTCGCTTCATGGCCTGCCCAGTTTCATGGCCTTGGTTAGAGACATAGTTTTGTCCCCATAAGTCATAACCGATAATACGCATTGGTCAAATACTTTTTTTTGAGGCTGGTTGGTATGTTGGCCCGCAGTGTGTCTTTCAGTTTTCCAAAGGTTGCCCACGTTAAAGTAATTTGCCTCTGGATTTCGCACGTTTGGTTATTGCTGCTGATTCTTATTACATGACCCAAATGCGTACATTTCTTTATCAGTTCTACTACTTTGTCTTAAAAAGTTAAACGATTGTTGGGGACCATATTTGCCATAAACTTTTTTGGGCAAGTTCATTCCGAGGCCACCTTGTCATCCTTGAAGAACAATATCATCTGCGAAACGGAGATGGTTAAGCTTTTCGCCGTCTATTGTTACTCCTCTGTAGTCCCAACTGACCATCTTAAAGGCATACTTTAATGCCGTTATGAATAGTTTTGATGACAATGTATCTCCTTGCCTTATCTCATGTTTTATTTTTATTGGTCGGGTTTTATCATGTATCTTAACAGTCATAGTGGCATTTTTGTAAATATTATAAATAAGTTCACTATACCTATGGTCAATCCTGCTGTCATTCATTGCTTCTATAAGGCTGTATATTTCGATCGTGTCGAACTCTTTATGAAAATCTATGAACGTGAGGATAAGAGGTTTGTTGTATTCTATAGATTTTTTTAATGAGTGTCTTTACTGTATGGATGTGATCATTGGTACCATAATTTGAACCAAATCCTGCCTGCTCTCTCAGTTGATAGAAATGTTATTTTTTCTCCAATCTTTATATCATTAATCTAGTGAAGAGCTTGTATATGTGATTCAACAGGCGAATAGGTCTTCAATTTTCTAGGTACGTTTTATCTTATTTTTTATGTAAAAGGATGGTTCCAGCATTGTTTCATTCTTCAATGCTTCCATTGATTATTGTTCCATTCTTCAAAACCTCTTTGCTGTAAACATAAATTAAACAGCTTACTTAATTTTATTAATAGCATATCTCCTTCATTAACGATAGCTTCTATTACAATTCCATCCTATCCTGGGGCTTTGTTATTTTTCATTTTTCTTAATATTCTTGTCAAATATCATCTACTTTTATCTCTGGCATTAGTTCGGAACCTTGATTTATGATCTTCTTTAAAATGACTGTTTGTATTCCTATTTGATATTCTTGTTTACTTCCATTGAATTCCTGCTTAAACTCTTCGACGACCTGTATTAACTCGTCTCTACGTGTTATTTCTCATTCGTTACTATTAGGCTGTTATTTTCTTCTATAGTGCGTTTAATAATATCGGTTTTAAATTTTCTTAAATCTCTCCTGATTACGTTCAAAACCGTTTTATTACTTTTTCTTAGAGTGTGGCTATCTACATTCTTATCGCTCCTCATTTGTCTTCTTGAATTCAGCTGAGTTTTAGTATATGGACTTATTTTACTTTCTGATTTTATTTTAGGACAGTTCACTCGGTGACTTATTTGTGAGGCATTTATTATGCAGTTATTAAAGTCATTAAGATATTACTAATATTGGTTGAATAGTCTGATATAATATATGCCCTAATTTCACTGTTTTTTAAGTTTTATCTCTCTTTCTTACTTCACTGATACCTATGACATCCCATTTATTTTATTTATTTCACTTTCCTTGTATCTGTGAATCTTTCCTCGGACAGTAAACTTCTTTCGTTGTATGTACTAACGTAAAGAGTTATGGGGTTTTTGTATTTCTGCATAGTCAGTTCTTTTTTGAGTGAAACCTTAGTCATCTCCAAATTCGCTACTGGATGGACTGATTATTTTGTATTTGCTCTGTTAGCGGACCCTCAAAATAGTTACTCCAGCCTGCTTGTATAGCTATACCATCACTGATAATTTGCTTTAGCTGTTTTTAGAAATATTAATACGTCGTTTATTTTTAAGCAATATATATTTTTTTATTCTTGAGTTAATGCCTCGACAACTAAGATCATTGGCATGGTACAGTCAAGTACCTAGTGTGTAGTGTGTGTAGAGTAATTGTCTTGATACTTAGCAAAGTCGACGTCATTGTCTTTGCTAAGAGACGCTAATTGTATCCGAACGGTCCCTCCGATGAGTACCGATCGCACAAGGATAGACATTATTTTCATTTATTAATTTTTAATAAACGAAAATTTCTCCATCCAGATGAGATTTGAACTCACGACCTTTAGGTTTAAAGGTAGGTGCTCTTACCACTGAGCCACAGAGGGGGTTACAATATATATTGATATAATAATAACAACTAACAAATATATACACAGAGCTACCCACCAAATTACATTTTTGGTACAAAGTTAAAATATTATCAACATATTTAAGGTGCTTTCCTGGGACGACTTTATCGCTAAGGATATTTAATTTGATTACATGAAATTAAATTTAATTTGAGAATACCTATCTAAAAAATAATGACAGCGCATAATTTGTCTTTAAAAAGACAAAAACTCTAAAAGTACCTGTAAAAATCTCTTATTAGTATTCCATTTTGTTAAATCCTAAGGAAAAATCACGAAAAAATCGCATAATTTTATCCCCATATGGTACATATTTTTTCTCATATTTATTTTACTTATAAGGGAGAGCGCCCACCAAAGTTGTGTGGCAAGTGGCACGTAGCAAGTAGCACGCGTCTAGCATGTTACATAAAATATAACCAATGAAAGGGAATTATTAGATTGTCATTTTGTACGCTGAATCATTCGTTTTCATTGGTTACATTTTAAGTAACATGCTAGACGCGTGCTTCTTGCTACGTGCCACGTGACACGCCACTTTGGTGGGCGCTCTCACTAACATTAACATCATATATTAAGTTCATATTTATATGAATTTATAGTAATATATTATTATGTATCCTCAATATGTTATTAACTTCTGATATTCTCCTTCATGGACCATGTCTTTCAGAACGTTAGTTACCATCATAGCTATATTAATTTTATTTACTGCCACCCTAAATAACATTCTTGTATCAACACCATACCAATCTCGCAAGTTTTTTAACCATGAGATTCTTCTTCGTCCTGGACTGCGTTTGCCTGCTATTTTTCCTTGCATGATATTTTGTAGCAACTTATATTTGGGACCTTACATGTCCGAAATACTCCAGCTCTGATTCTGTGATTTAACTCCAGTACTGATACTGGGATAGTCGTTTTAGTAGCTTCTTGTTTTAAAATTGTTTATAAAAACCAAATTCTAATATAAATAACCAAATTCTCCAAAGTAATTTGGCTTATTTTAGTAGAAAAAAGAGCAGCTTCTCTGATTTTTCTCTTTTTGCAGTCTGTTTTCTTTACAACTATAGATGAATCTGTTCTTTTTCAGTTTTTCATTATTTTTCTACAATTTGTCAATGATTTATCTAAATAGATTAAAAATTATTTAGTTTATAATTAATTGTCGAGAAAGTTTTGGAAAAATTGTTTAGCGTAAATGCTGTGTCGTAAACTCTTTTATATAATGGAAATTTGCATAATTTTTTTCAACATAGACGTCATTTTATTTATATACATATTACGGACTAAGGCGATCATCAATAGCTATTTGAAAGCCCAATTTATTCTAAGCTATTAGCAGCACTTTTGTTTCTTGTAAGCTTCTTAAGATTTTGGCCTATTTGCCTTCTTAGTTCGATAGCCAAATTGTAGAAGCAGCTTGTAAAAGGCAGCCTTAAGCGAAAACTAGAAAAAAGCAAAAGGTCCACCATAGATGCGGTCACAGACGTAACCTTTTTAGTTACTCCGGATACAAATAGATGGATGGCTCTTGTCCTGCTTGACGTCAAGAATGCCTTTAACATGGCATCATGGGAAAAAATCATGCCCAGGCTGAGAGAATTGGGTGTTAGTGAGTACCTGGTCAGTGTAATTGGCAGATACTTTACTAACAGGACCATAAGAGAGAAAGATACCTGCATCAGTTTGTCGCAGTGTGTTTTGCAGGCTTTAGTACTAGGTCCCATCCTGTGAAATGTTCTGAACGACTGGTGTTGAGGCTACAGATGCAAAGGGATGAACTCTTATAGCTTATGCTGATGATCTCGCATTGATTGCGAAGGCGAGTCAGAAAACGGACATGACTCATGCGGTTAACACATCTTTGTGTCACATTAGTAGGTGGATCATAGAGAACAATCTACAGCTAGCGCCTTAGAAAACTGAAGTGTTATTTCTGAAAGGAAGCCACGAAAAATCTTCTCTTCGCTTTATAGTGAAAGGTGTGGAGGTTGCACCGATTAAATCGATTAAGTATATGGGAGTCTGGTTGTCGGAAGGACAAAGGTTCGGAGTACACATCCAGAAGACAGTAGAGAAGCTGAACCGAAATTTGGAGGCCTTGATAAGGCTGATGCCAAACATTGGAGGTCTCGGTAGCACCAAAAGAAAGGTGCTAAATGGAGTTTTCTAGACGGTGGTAACCTACGCTGCCCCCGTGTGGTGTAGTGTACTGAATACTGCAAAATACGCTAAGCTAATGGAGACTTCTTAAAGGCGAATGCTCCTCAGGGTATCGAGCGCATATAGGACGGTACCAAATGAGGCTCTATATGACACTGTAGCGGTGATACTGATGGTTTTGTTGTGTAAAGAGCAATTGAGGGTGTATGCGAGGAGTTGGATAGAAATATAAATGAGTATGAGAGAGAAAGAACGATACTAGGGTGGCAGAGAGAATGGGCGAATGACAGCGGAAACTAGACTACTTCCTGACTCAGTTTTTGACCGGACATGGTAGTTTTGGCACCTGGAAAAATCGAATTGGCAAATCTCCTCGGCAGACTGTACTATTCGTGGTACTGTGTGGGGTACCGGATGCTCCCGCTCACATTTTTAACTATCAGAGATGAGCTAATTAGAGGGTAGATTTCGAGAGGCGAATGGGTTTTGGGCTAGATCAAAGAAATATGGTAAACATATTGTTGAGAGGAGAGATAGAATGGAGAAAAGTACACTGTCTGATTTCTGGGGTGATAAAGAAAAATGAGCAAGAGGACAGAGGAGAAAATTAAAACAGGGATCTGAAATTTATGGTTATTATTATTTATTAGTTTAAGGCGTATCGTCTGATATATTTTCTGATTTACGGTAATAGGTATGGTTTTTTATAAGTTTTTAGTTTTTTATTTTAGTTGTTCATTGAGTGGCAAGACCACCTCTCTGAAACGGTAATTAAGGTTTAAGCCGGAACACGGCTAATCCTGTACCATCGTATAATAAACTACAGAGGTAACATATTGCGCACGGTCGCTCGATCTTCGCCCAGGGAGTGACGTCAGTTGCAGCGTTGCAGGTAGCAGCAGTGTTCCCAAACCTACTGATTTCGCCGCTTTTCTACCTATGTACCGCTACCGAATTTTATATTCAGATAGAAATTTTTACTTTTTCTTAAATTTGAGAAGAAATATGTAAGAGACAATGCAATTTTTCTTGCGATACCTGTAATTTGCATTGAGCATTTTTGTGTACTCACAAAAAGTGTGAAAACATTTAAAAATTTATTCTTAGATGATACCTAAGCGGTCCTTTACAAAGTACATGATGTAATAAAAGCTAATAATACAATAATAAATGAATCAAAATCCATTGTGATCCCGACCGCTTGGTTCTGGGAATTTGTCAAGTTAGGAGACTTAAAACCGGAACAACAGTAGTATCCGTATCCAGCAGTATCTACATTGCAATCTTGGTTCTTCTTCTTCAGGTGCCATCTCCGCTACGGAGGTTGGCAATCATCATAGCTATCTTAATTTTTGAGGCAGTAGCTCTAAATAGTTGTTTTGAGCTGCATCCAAACCATTCTCTCAGGTTCTTCAGCCATGAAATTCGTCTTCTTCCGATGCTTCTTCTTGGTTGAAAAACATTAAAATACAGCCTGGTACATTAAAAAACTCTATTAAAATTGTGGAATATTCCAGCTTTAGCACGAAAGATAAAGTTTGTACTTTATTATTTGATGAAATGAAAATCAAAAAAGAGTATGTCTACGATAAATCTGAAGACCAAGTATTACAGCCATTTGCATATGTGCAAGTCGTAATACTGACAGGTATATTTAAACAGTGGAAACAGCCTGTCTATTACAATTATGACACAAAAATGACTTCTTCTATCCTATCTGAGATTATTACATTTGTAGAAAAAGCAGGTGAGTAGTAGCATACCATATTTAGGCACTCATATTTACTTATAAATTTTCACTAGGTTTCCAAGTAGTAGCTATGGTTTGTGATTTAGGGGGTGGAAATAGAGGACTGCACACAGAATTGGAAATTACAGAATCCAAACCTTATTTTAAAAACCCACACAATGGTCAAAATGTTTATGTTTTTGCTGACGTGCCACACCTATTAAAGCTTATCAGAAATCATTTTGTGGATGAAGGTTTTATTTTTAATGGACTAGAACTGAATAAGGACTGTGTTGAATTTGTTCTCGATGCAGCAACAGGTTCTGATTTAAAAATTACCAACAAAACGGATAAAGAAAAGCTTAATGTGAGAGGAGCTCAAAGACAGAGAGTAAAATATGCCGCTAAATTATTCTTCCATACGGTATCGAAGGCTATTAGTAGGTGCGGCATGCTTGGTCTCATTAATCAAGACACAAATTGGACACAATTGGCAGATCTTTTTAAACTAGTAAGAGTTACAATTTGTAAGGTAAACATTAATTACTAATTTGTTTTAACTTGTTATAGGTGAACGATTGGTTTGACGTATTTAATGTTAGCGTCCCTGCGAGCGACACTCGAACCAGAAACCGGGCATATGGTTTGGAGTTAGAAACCCAAAATGATATTTTAAATATAATGTCTGACATGATTTCAACAATGCGCGTTAAAAGCAAGAAATCATTGCTTCCATTTCAAAAAGGTAACACAGTATATCAACGTAAAAACCCATTTATAACATTTTACAAAACATTGTAGGTATTCTTATATCAAATAAGGCTCTGCAGTTGCTGCTTGATGATGTAGGCAAACGCTATAATATGAACTACGTTTTGACGAGACGCTTAAACCAAGATCCCTTGGAGAATTTTTTTGGAGTCATAAGAGCAAAAGGTGGTTTGAACGATCATCCAACTTCTTTAGATTTTAAATACCGACTGCGTTCTTATTTAATGGGAAAAAATGAAGGTGCTTTTTCAGATTACTGTAATGTAGAAGACGATGGTACTCCTACATTAACTATGAGCGGTAGTATGGAAGAAAAGCTTGCTTTAAAAAAAAACAATCATTGACACCAATCCCACGGATGGAGATGACATAGTCCTCTGTGAAGAACTAGATGATTTAAGATATGATGGACTAGAACATTTAGGAGGATTTATTTGTAGCAAGCTTAAAGGCAAGTTACCAAATTTAACTAACCCAAGTTCGACGTCTTACACCTGGACCAATCATTTGACAGAAGGTGGACTATGTAAATCTTCTAATGAATTTATGGCTCATTTGGAAAAACTGGAGCAAATTTTTCAAAACTTTAATGGAGATACCATATTTACTGTCAAACAATATGTTTCAAGACTGTTATCTGCAAGTGTTAATATTGATTGTCCTCAAGATGCCAAGAAAATATTTTTTCGATCGCGTATGTACTTCCGTATAAAAGATTTTAATAAAAAAATTATTTTAGCACGTACTAATAAAAGAAAATAGAAAAAACTATTGCATAATGTATACAATATTATATTTTTAAACGCAAATTGTTTTAAAACTGCTTTATATATAGTTATTTAGCAAGAATATTAACGCGATCGTAATATTTATTTTCAAAATTGGCATCTGACTTGTATAAGTGACGGTTGTTTTAAGTATTTAAACTTAACTATATATTTACCAATTATGTATTATATAAAAATTTTGTTCCTTCTTAAAAGTTTATAAAAAGTGGAAGTATGTAGGTACCTAAATAAGTAGCTATATTTTTATACTAATACCTTATTTGTTCTAATTCGCATAAAAATTAAATATATTTGACTAAGAAAACATTATAAACATTCGTTTTTATTTAAAATGTATGAAGACAGTAAAATAATATGCAAAATATCCATATTTAGGATGACTAAATTACGAGTGCTTATGTATACAATTAAGAGCAATGTGAATACTAAGCTGCGAGTGACGTCGCTGCGCAAGGTTAACGCGAATTTGCACTTCGGAATAGGTGGCCCTGATCCTGTACTACCCTGGGGTCTTCTGGCCTAGTATCCTACTTGGCCGAAAGATGCCAGGGTGTCTTGCTCCGTAACGTTGATGTCTAAAAAAGATTTCCCCCACTGTTGCCTGCCTTACTTACTTACTTACTCCGTGGCATTACAACCCTTTGTGGATTTTAGCCGACTCGAAAACATGCCTCCACTGTTTTCTGTCTTGAGCAACCTCCATCCAATTCTCCACGCCCATAGTGCTTAGGTCTACTGCTACATTATCTCGCCACCGGAGACGAGGGCGTCCGCGTGGTCTCCTTTCAGTTGGGACTTCCTCCCACACCAGTCTTACTGTTTGTTTGTCAGAATGTCTTCTGAGGTGTCCTGCCCATTGGAGTCTTCTGGACTTTATTTCTTTTATTATGTTGGGTAAAGTTCTTCGAGCTCTTTGTTAGTTCTTATTCTATATTGTCCTGATGCCTCATCCAGTACAGGACCAAAGATCCTCCTTAGGATTTTTCTTTCCCAAACACATAGTTTATTTTCGTTTGCCTTTGTTATTGTCCACGTTTCGCTTCTATACATCACAACGGGTCGTATGATTGTTTTATATAGACCTGTATCTTCGTACGTCTTCATTGCCTGCCAGAATTCAATAAATACTTTCTTAGGCTCTTACTGGAATCTGGCAATACGGCAATTAAAAAAACAGAAAAATTCTTAAAAAAATGTGATACTTTCAGTTAGAAGTGATGAACAAATTACTCAATATTATCATTATTTTACATTTTTAAAACATGATTTTAACCCATAGATCCCTTCAAACTCTTAAACCTACAATATTTTTATCATAAAATTGATATTTTCCTATTGTTTTATAAATATGATGGAAGTGATAACATTAGCTATGTACACGTGATTTTGTTTAATTAATAAAACTGGATTAATAACATGTATAAGTCAATTTTTGAGTCATGACATACTCTAATTTTTTTTATATTTAAACATTTTATAAACAAGTTATTTATCAAAAAGTAATGGAAATTTAATTTGAATACTGAATGTATTATTTGTTTCGTCATATTCGAGTTCGTCAAAGGGGTGTTAATGATCTTTAGACAGTTTTGGAATATGTGACATAGTATTCTCCGTATTTGTTAAACGAACTCAGTTTGGCAAAAAGCTTTCTAACTTTTTACTCTTTTCTGGATGTCTAACTTCCTTGTCATTAATGTAAGTATTGCAAAGTCTACTTAAGAACTTCCCAAGACCGATGAAAATGGACCACATGGAGTTAGGACGAAACTGCTATTACCATCTCATAATTCCAATCGTCTGATGGGCTCGGCCTGCCCTTCTCACCTGTCCTTTTAATGCTCTGTAAGTACAAACACCTTATAGTATCTCTTTCTGGTTTACGACAGTTAGGAAACACACATTAACTTAATACGGTAGCAGAATTGAACCGACTACTAAGTCTCAGACAAATGGTTTAGGATTTGAAAGTGCGTGAATAGACAAAAAAAAAGGATTTTATAAAATAGAAAACTTTAATTAAATAGGGATTGATAAAATATTTTAAAAATTTTCAATGCAACCACAATGGTAAAATATTGTGACAACTGCATGTAACAGGTAATTATAAAATTACAAATTATTTATTTTCGACAACAATTTTGACGTTAAAAATAAAATAAGTGTGCAGGAGCTTTGTTTATTCTGTACTAAAAGACAATAAATATTTTTCAGTTGTTCACTGGTGTTTATCTTTTTGATTTTCTGTTTTTTTAATGAATAAGCAGTTTTACTGTAAGATTTTCTCTGATAACCTGAAGTCTCCTTATCATATTTTATGATAACTCGTAGGTTTTTTACACTGAAAAGTTTGTACAAACTACAGTGAAACTTTTTCATAACGGACACCAACGGGGAAAATAATGATGACGTTGTGTAGAGTTATCGCTTATTCAAATAAAATAAAAAGAGGTTTTAATTTGCTTGATCTTTAATTATACATTTTCATACATATTTGCAAAAGCATATACACAAATAAAACAATTAAAATACTAATATAAAAAGGTACGTATTACTTCTTAAAAAAATCATTAATTTTGTTTTTTTTTGTTTTGAAAATTATTTTTTACAATTAGCTAAAATAAAGATACTTTTGACTTACTTTTGCATCACCTTTATAATTTAAAAAATAATTCGAAGTCTCTTAATTTTAGGTAAGCATCATTTAAATTACTTGAACTTACAGTTGTAGTAAGTACCGTTAGTACCGTTAAGTACTTACCGTTAATAAAGTACGTAGATATGGGTTATTTTGTCTATAAATATTACAACGCATTTTGCAATGTTAAGCGGAAGTAACTATTCTGAGGACCTTTTGAATATTGCGCCAAGATCGTGTTGAGTAGCATGTGGTTAATAGTGGGATTCATATATAATTTATATATCAGTGTATATGGAAACTTCAATGGATACAATGAGCTGAAGATCACTAGTGTAAATATAAAAGAATAGTGGTCCAAGTATTGATCATTGTAAAACTCCGCTGGGTCTGGTTAAAATAGTTTATCTGGGAAATATGCTTTTCCCATAAAAAAAATCTGTTGGATAGCAAGTTTTTAATCCAAATGTGTATCTTTTCGTGGATACCATAGTCATCCACTTTAGCTAGAAATCGACGTTTGGAAACACGATCTAAAGCTTTGGAAAAATCTAAGTGGACTACATCAACAGGATGCCGATTGTTGATAAAGCCTTGCCATTTGTGAAAGATGACATTTACTTGAAGGAGAAACTCAGATAGCTTCCAAAATAATGATTTCCGTGACCTTGCCGATAATAGGAATTAAGTTGATTGGACGATAATTATTGCATTTAAACTTGCAAATTTATTTCCTGTCTTGTATATAGAAATAACAAAAGCCAATTTCCAAGACGAGGAAAGAAAATCCTGATTCAAAGAAGTATTCACTATGAGGAATATATCGATTGCTAGAGAGTGTTTACGGAAAAAGGAGGATAGTCCGTTTAATCTAGGTGATAAATTATAGCGTTTCCATAAATGATGTTAAATTGCATCCGAGGTGAAAGAGACATTATCAAGAGTTGTTAAGCGAGGTGGACACATTATTTAAAAAATAGTATCGTTAGGTTCATCTGTAAAAACCCGAAAAACAAATATCGATAAACATTTAGAAGGTTTATTATTCGAAGAACATAAAAGCTCGTCAGCTTGTTGAAGTAATGGTATAAAGACTAAAATAAGGATGTGCGAAACTACTGATAATTTTTTTACTATTACCATTTTCAATGATAGATTCTTTAAATTATGTTCTTAGCTTTAGCAGCGATTGTTTGACTGGGTTGTAAAAATATAGTGGGCGAGAAAATCATCAAGAGAATCAATGATTTTATATATTCACAAAAATTTTCGCTTATGTCGAACTTAGCGGATAGCTAAGAGATTAATCCATAGTTAATTATAATTACTGTATAGGTGCTGCTCGGTAGTATGATCAGAAATAGTTGTAATAGCAGTATGAAAAAACAATTCCACATTGACGATGGATCTAAGCGATTAATAAAATAGATGGCTAGTCTATATTGGATAAAACAAAATTAACAATAATAAAATTAGTAGTGGCATAGGTTACGAAATTATTTTTAAAAAGTGGTGTTAAACTAAATCGAATGTGAGCAGTAATAAGCAAGTGATCAGGGAATGGTCACCTCAAATAAAGAAATTAATTGATTGTCATTTGTGAATAAAAGTCTAATATTGAAGTTTAATTGTTGAATCTAATTCTTGTAGGTTTAGTTACCAGTTGTATTAAATTTGAGTTCATGATAAAATTTTTAAACAAATTATAAGAATTAATAGAATCAGTTTGTAAATAATGGCCCAGCTAATCTGTGGAAAATTGGAATCTCCAACAACAATGAGATTTCCAAGGGATGATAATTCCTTATGTCGTTTATTTTTAGGTCATTTTCTTAACTATTTTTATAAGTTTCAAGCTGACGAAGTTCTTTTAACCGAAGTAGCTGCATAGCTGTGTTGTCATTAAGAAAATAAGATTCAGTAGACTTGTGTTCTAAAAGGTTATTTTTGTTACGAAGAATTTTTCGAGTGTGGTGTTCAGACCACATCACATTTAACATGTGATGATAAGGTTAATTTTGATTTGGTTTGTCGACTCTATAAAATGTTACATGACTTTCTTGACATCCGATGACTTCCAGGGTTTAATTAAATATATTCTTTCCAAATTCTTCAATTTTCTTCTTAATATATGCCTTAAACTCTACTAGAACAGTGGCGTACCCAGGAGGGGATTTGGGTGTTAAACTCCCCCCTCAGGACCCTATTCCGACAATGTTATTCACACATTTTAAGGACTTAAAATGGAGGAGGTAGCATAAAAAAATTTCGGTGCCCAACCAAAATCCCCCCAGAGTAAAATTTTCTAGGTGCGCTACTAAACTAGAATACTTCAGTAATATTCCCAATGTTTGAACTAAATGCATTGAAAATTATACATAACCCACGCACTTTTTACCTTGTTACTCAATTATCGACCGATAATTCCGTGCAAGCGATGTATATTTGGTTTCTTTTAGCCATCACAATGGAGCATTCGATCGTAGATGGAAGTTTGTTTTGAACAATTTGCGCAAAACGATATTGGTCACTTTGTGTTAGTTTTAGATATGACTTTTAATTGTAGAACTGATCTTCTTCTTCCTATGCAGTTTCCTATGCAGTCCCCATTAACGGAGGTTGGCGACCACATTTCTCTGTTTTTTGCAACGTAGAATAATTCGTTTACAGTCATGATTGTCCAGTCTCGAATAGTTCGTAGCCATGACTTCCAATTTCTACCTATTCCCTTTTTGCCTTCGACTCTACCCTGCATGATAACCTGCAGAAGACTATATTTATCATTCATCAGTATGTGTCCAAGGTATGCAGTCTAAATTCATTACATAATTTGGGATTGTTAGTTTTTGGTAGAGGTAAGACTATCGATTTAACACGTTCGCGGACAAGACAGCATATCCCGTCACGCACACAGGGACAAGACGCGATATTCCGTCCAAACAAACAGCTCGGTATAATACTCAAAGCGGCATTTTTTGTCGTGTGTATATTGGTTTCACCGTACTAGCACGATTGATGACCCAGCACACAAAAATATTTCGTAAAATGTTCCTACATGGGTTTCGCCATGCAGTTGACCTCGCTTGTGTTTTGGTAAATGCACGTGAATAATATCTTCCTACATTTTTATGCTGCATAAGTTATACATTCTGTTTAAATTAGTGCAAGGCAGTTTTGTGTGTTTGGTAAGTATCAATGAGTCCTTAATTTTATATATTTGGATTTTATAATGCAAAAACTGAACAAAAAAGTAAAAAAAATCTAGACCAAAGCGACTGGTCTACTAAAACTTGAGCAACTAGTTCTCTCTTTGGCGGAGTCATACCTAGATCGTGGAGATCATATCTTCATGGACAACTTTTATAATAGCCTTTCTCTTTCTAAGATTCTTCTTTGACGAAAAACCCATACAACTGGTACCTTACGAAAAGATCGTAAAAGAAATCTTGCCGCAATCGTAAAAGCCAAGTTAAAGAAAGGTTGGAGAAAGGGTTAACACCGTTGGAGTCGATGCTGTTAAGTTTAAAAATGGAGGGATAAACGGGATGTTATTGGCATTACCACAATTATCATCCCAAATTGATTACTGCTAAAAACAGGTATGGCGTTGAAAAGGTAAAGCCTGAGGAAGTAGCTTATTACAACAAATTTATGACAGTTTTGTCTGGCATTGACTGTAGTAACCAGATGATTAGTTATTATTTATCTTCGAGAAAAAGTATTAGATGGTATAAAAAAGTACTAGACATTTCTCTTTGGAATGCATTTTACATAAAAAGAACATTACACACACAGTTATCGTTCCTTCAGTTTCGCGAAGAAATTGTAAAAGAATATTTAGGAATTGATAAAAATGAGCAAGATGGAAGAAACTTGGTGAAGACGGGACCATTACATGGTGGTAAAAAGCCACGACTGGATCAACAAATAGCAAACAGGAACACTGATTCCGGCATGCACTTTCTAGATAAAATACCAAACCCAAAAAATCCAAATAAATCCTACCATTTGAGATGCAAACATTGTACATCAAGATCTATACGAAAGGAGACCAAGTACCTTTGTAAGACGTGCCCCAACAGGCCAGCTCTTTGGGTCGAACCTTGCTTCGAAGATTACCATAGACAATAAAATTGTTGTTTTTAATCAATTCGTCCCCTCCCCTCGCATTGTTCGTGTGACAGAAAACGCCGTCATGTATCCAGCTCACGAAAATAGGTTTGCTAGGGACAAGACGGTATTTGCCGCTTCTCATTTTTTTGTCAAAAATATATGTTTTTTTCATAATAAATCATGCTAACCTATTTTTAATGTTATTTTCGATAAAATGATGTTCTTAATAGATGTGTATTTCTACGAACCCTTTGTTATGCCATAGTGTCCGCGAACGTGTTAAGCCATTCCTCCGGGATGTTGCCCTCTAGATATATGTGGTTGAGAATTCGGGTGAGTCTCTTTATATTACCGTCATCTAAGGCTTTTATTAGTTCAATTGGAATTTGATCAGGACCCGATGCTTTTCCTTGTTTTGCATTCTGCATTAAACTGAAAATAAACAGCAATACATTTTTTACAGAACAGATTTTTAAAAATACATTTAGTATTAATTAAATTCCATTTTAAATTTAAAATTTATAGTCATTTTTCTGCCAGATCCGTCAGAACCAAATATCTCATTGGTCAGATGACTCCACAGAATATAAGAGAATGTTGGAAGGAAATATTGGTGAACTAATAATACATAAAAAGTATTATTACTATACTATCGTTGAACTATTATTAGGCAATTTATATATAGTATTATCGTTTACAGTGTATTTTGGTATAAGCATCGAACAAAAAGACAAAAGAGGGAATGTAAAAGTAGTGGGGGCGAACATATTGTTAGACAGGAAGTGCTATCTTGAGAGGCCACTTTAAACAAGGAAAGAGAGTCTTTCCTTGTTTAAGAAATCAAATTTAGTTTGGTTATGTTATTGTTTGTCCCAACTGTCACATGAAATCTTATTTATATTGAAGTTTTTAACAATTGTTTCACATTTTAGACTGTTATCGGTAATATTTAATTAAAACTTTCTCGTTCAAGATACATTCTGAAAACTATTTTATATCTACTGTTAACAAGTGTCGGAAAATTTAAATTTGGCGCATTCGCATTTCCTGATATGTCCGCCATCAGAGGCCACTTTTTTGGTCTCCTTTTCATAAATTATATTCCCTCTTTTGTCTTTTTGCTCGATGGGTATAAGACATATTTGCTCAAAATATAAGACTTTTATATCTAGAGATTTATGTTTAATTTCCCCTAACTTGGAATCATAAACCAAATGTAGTTTATATATGCGATAATATTTCACCAGTGTTGTGCAAAAAATTCTTAAAAATTATAAAATTTTATTTTAGTTTCAACGTATTTTATTCAGTAAGTAACACCAGTAAGTTTCTTTCAGCTTTCTGGTTTACACTTGACCGAATTGAAGATACTCTTTCTCGCAATAAATTTTAGTTGACCTAACAGATTAAATCTAAATATATTTGCTGCCGTTTAAAGGTATTTAAGCATTTCAGGATCTACTTCTGTAATGAGTTTCTAGATGAAAAATATCGACATTTTTGATGCATACAATTAAAAAGAGAATGTTTTTTTATGATACGATTTACGATTAAGTATCAATCCAAGTAGAATTCAGTAAAGGTTTTTCCGTATATTGCTATACTACAAACATAGCAATATATCTCATAGCTATAAACATAGCAATATAAATTTCATAATTTTTTGATTTCATTTCAATTAACCGTATTAAGTATTAAGGTAACTAATATGTTGATTAGGTAAATCTCCTATCACTAAGTAAGTTAGGCTTTTTTACACAGAGCTGCAAAGATATAATTTTAGTTAGCTAAGATTAGTTAACCACTACTTTAATAGTAAAATATTATCCTCCAGCAGAATCCTCTACTTTGGTTTTTGTTTGCTTAAAGAAATAGGTTTTTTTTCACTTAAACCACCGAATGATCTAGTTATCTATATTATATCAATACGGACGTTCTGCTTGGGTACCAAATTTGTCAATATTTTTGTTTTTTGTATGTTTATAATAAACCTTACATATTCTGTAGCCACAACGATTCCTGCGGCATCTCTCTTGCTATTCCGAATTCGTCAGCTATGATGACTATATCATCGGCGAAACTAAACCCTGCTCTATTTGTATGCGATTACTATTAGTATGTAATATGATACTGATTGTTGCCTGTAGGTATATATTGTATAATAATTACATATACCTTCAGTCTACCTTGCATTCTTAGCTCAACTGTCTCGAAGACTTTGTGAAAATCGACAAACATTAGAACTAAAGGTATATTGTATTTCGCTACTTTCTCTATAAGTGATTTTATGCTTTTTCGACGGTCATTAGTTCCGTAATTTTTTGATTATCTCTGACATAAAATTACGATTTTCAGGGATAATCAGATCCATGAACTGAAGAGAAATCAGTCTTGGGTGGGCAGCATATGGAAAACTGACAGAAACAATTTAACTCACATTCGATTGTTATTATAATATGTTTCTATATTTGTTTAATTGATACACGTTATTTAATAAGCTTTCGATTACATTGCAAATTTCACTAGGTCAGCGTGCGTCCTCGTTACAACGATATTTTCAATGTCATAAACAACCAATCTATTTTCGCAAATATGTCTCATGTAATTAAAAGAGATTACTAAAGGCAGAAATACACCATTCAATTCGGTCGAGCAATGTGGATGATTCAATTACATTGTTCAATCAAATTGAAAAGCATACATATACACGCTTCAATTTATTCTTCATTCAATTCGGTCGAACAATGTGGATGATTCGAAACGTACGTACGGAACTTATTATATCACAAGTCAAAATGAAAAGATTATAACTCGATGAAATAAAAGATTGAATCAAACACAATCGACAAAACTTGTATAGATGAGTCAATGTGGATGAATCATCCCAGTTGTACAACGAAGTTGAACGAAAGTAGAAATTATCTCAACTTATTTCAACGTTCAATTTTGTTGAACGCTTTTATTGAATTGCAAAATATATGGTTCATTTAGGTTGAATCATCCACATTGTTCAACCGAATTGAATGGTGTTTTTCCGCCTTTAGATCTGATGCTTAATTGAATCTCGTTATAGGCTGGGTGATAATGAAGCATATCAGTATCCAAAAGGCATCTACAAGGACTGTTTAGATTTACTCTAGTTTTTTGGCAAAACATGAGGTATAAAACATAAAGTGAGCTACTGGTTATATAAAATGATTTTTATATCCCTAATTTCTTATGCTATTGGTCATATAAAATGGTTTTTATATCCATAATTTCTTATGCTAAATTAAAACAGCGTAGAAATAGTCAATAAAAGAACACAAACTTATGTGTACAGGAATTAAGTGTGCAATGCAGCCTTAGAAGTAAAACAGTGATGGCGAACCTATAATACGCGTTTCAGTGCTGACACGCTAGCTCAGTTTTGCTGACACGCATCCTTAAATGAAGACTTTTATAATTCAAATATTTAGCATAGAAATTGAAAATTTAGCAGACCGGTTTAACATCAAAAATTCACTAAGTTTTTATATAAATTTTATATTGTTTTTGTTTTGTTTAATTTTAAACACACGTTTATTACGGTTAAAACGCGAATATCGGATAATCCTTGAATTACCCGGAAAGAGTTAGATTTATCCAAACATATTGGATAAAGCTACATATTTGTTAATATTTCGTTGTATTCTAGATTCATCAAGTTAATACTATATTATCCTGTTTAAATAAATACTCATTTCTAATTTGGAGTAAAAATAAATACGATTTTATTGCTATTCGTTATATCAAGTTCTCAATGCTTAGTTAGGAGTTAGTTAGTATATCTTTTGGACAATCATTTTGTACTAGATACTTAATAAAGAAAAAAAAACGCAAAAAAATAAAATTTAAACGTATGAGGTGTAATTTATACCAAAGTTTAAAATGTACTTACTGCATTATCCATTTGACATTACCTAGGATAAAACGAAATAAATCATAAAGTTATCAAATTCTTTTGCCTTTTATCTTGGCAATTTGGATAATACGCGAAGTATCAGAGTAAAACTAGTTTCATCATCAAATTTCAGCTGAAAACGTTTGCCATCACTGTGTTAGACCATACATTAGATTACTGAGAGATGTAAGAGAAGTATCGTTGGAGAAAGTAAACATAAATTAAAACAGGTTCAATATATAAAATTTCTTGACCTGGCCAGAGATATGTAAATTCTAAAGATAAAAACGCATTTCACGAAGATGCGAACTTATAAAATGGGTGCAAAAAATATTTTAAACTACTACTAAATATAATCAAACATAAATGTAATTGTACACAAAACCGAAATAATAAAAATTATAGGAGGTGGATCATCTCTTAATATACAGATGGATCAAAAACAAATGAGAGTTTTGAAGATACGTAGCATTGAGGATTACTGGTTCTGACCATCAGTAAAGCTGGTAAATATTCGTGTAATTTACGAAGTAGTATTCTTAAAATAACGATATATTATACCGATATTCCATTATATCTTGGTGTCTAAGACTGATCTGAATACTTTTTGGATTTTATAAGCACTGGGAACTGCAAACAACCTCTTAGTCAACTATCCGTACAACAACCTTTGTTACCAGCGTACAAACAAATAGTTGGTAATAAGATTACTTATAGTCTTTTCGTCTGTTTGTTGTAAAACAAACAACAAACAAACAGACAACCAACAGACATTGCAAATATCTGGGACACGAAATCAAAATAAGCAGAGACAATCAAACACATGAAATACAGAGGCGAATAGGTCTAACATGGGCAGCATTTGGCAAATTAAGCCATATTCTAAAAAGTTCAATTCCCATGTGTCTCAAGCGAAAGGTTTATAACCAATGTGTTTTACCTGTACAAACTTATGGAGCAGAGACTTTAACACTCACGCAAAAATCTGCGAATAAACTTAGAGTTACACAACGGGCCATGGAACGTGCAATGCTGAACGTGAGCCTTCGAGACCACATAACAAACCAACAAATCAGGCGAAGATCAGGAGTTCAAGACGTCATCGAAAGAACCACGACGCTTAAGTGGAACTGGGCAGGGCACTTAGCCAGAACACAAGATGGACGGTGGACAAGACGTATTATGGAATGGAGGCCCAGAAATTATAAAAGAAGCCGATGACGACCACCGACTAGATGGACCGATGACATTAAACGTGTAGCGGGAAACTGGTTACAAGCGGCCCCGTGTAGAAAACACTGGAAAGAACTGAGGGAGGCCTATGTCCAGCAGTGGACGCGATTGGCTGATTGATGATGATGATAGTCTTTCCCAAGGAGGAGCTAGTACCCTTTTATCTGGCCCGAATTATTTTGCAGTACCTCGAAAATCCGCATCTTGGCCTGCATACATAGAGGTCTACTGGAAAAATGTTCCAGACTAAAGAAAAGCGACAAGGTTATTACAATTACTGATGCTTGTTGAGAAAATTACAAAAAAAAAATATCTGCGGTAGAAATACTTGTAGGCACTTTTTTGTCATTTCATATTTATTGTCACTTGTAAATAAATTCTCGAATATATACATTTTTATTGTCATTAGTAAGAATATTAATTAAAACAAATTTATTTTTATGCTAATGATGTTTTTAAACGATGGTATGAAAACTTATTGGGGGCACATTGAAAAACAGACAAACAGAAGAAGAAAAAGAAGTGGAAGATTTTATTTTTATATAAATATTTTTGAAATTTCAATATGTTAACCCCCAATGTGGCCGACCTGATGTTTATGTACAAAGAGTATTAAAATTAATGTTTAGGTATATATTATCAGTACATACTACAAATTATTAGTTTGTTTTTTTATATAAGGAAATTTTATTGGGAAAAAAATCAATAAAAACAACAATAAAAATGTTGTTGACAACAATTTCCAATTTGGTTTCAGTATGATGGTGCATCACCAAACTATATTCGATTTTCGAAATTAGGTAAATAAAGTTTTCAAAGATATATGGATAGGAAAAAGGTGTAGAATTGGGTGACCAGCAAGATCACCCGTTGTATTCTCAGGAGACTATTTTCTGTGAAAATATCGAAAAAGCAGCCTATAAAAATCTTGAACTTATGATTTTACACCGCCAAGAGAACACGGAAGATACTTAAAATTTAATTAAATGAGTAGATGATTTTTCTTATTAATTATTTTTTTATCATAAGGTATTTATCATTGACCTCTGTCAATAAATTTTAAAAGAATCAACGCTGGATTATAAAAATTTGACAAAGCATACAATATTGACCATTTAAAAACATATACCTCACCTTACCTTTTATTATTTTATTTAAGTTTATTTTTTTGTAAATATATCAGGAATCGATATATATATATATATATATATATATATATATATTATATATATATATATATATATATATATATATATTTAAGTTCAAAGCTACCATACATTTCCAACGTTAACAATAGTACATTGTTTACCGGGTAGGAAAAGCTTAACATTCCTGGACGACTGTGAAGATTGCTAAGTCGAGGCGCAAGCTGAGACTTAGCAACAACACAGAGTCCAGGAATGTGGCTTTTCCTACGAGGTAAACATACTATTTTTCCGCAAATCGTTTAAAATTCGACAGATATTGATTGATTTAAAAAAAAACGCGATAATTGTATTCCCAAATAAATGGTGCTTTGAAATTCCTAATAAAATTACTTGGGTTACTATGGAAACGTATTGAGGTTGAATTGTCAAACTTATGTAGAACACTAACAACTGTACGGAAATATCATTTCCTTACAGTAAGGAAATGACATTTTCTTACAGTAAGGAAGTCCTGACTTTTTCTTCAAGAAATTTTGACAGGAATGTCAAAATTTCCTGGCGATTTGCGGGAAAATAAACTTTTTTGCACATAGTAACAAAAAAAACACCACTATGTTGTTACTAGCTAAAGTTTTTTAACATCATAACTCGACATTTCTAAAATTTTACGGTAAGGTAAATGTTTTTTATTAGATAATATATGGTAGCTAATTATAATTTATTCTCTTTCAGCTCAAAAGAAGCCAAATTAATTCTTTTTGGCGAAAACGTTAGGTAAAATAATTTATACACATTAGAGTTTTTTTGCAGATTTCCCCAATATTTAAGAGTTTACTATTTAACTTATCTGCAAAGATTAAATTTCTTTTCTTTTCTATATATATATATATATATATATATATATATATATAAAATACCTTATATATTGTCATACTTCTTCTTTCCCAACCAAAAAATAAATAAATAAATAAATAAAAAGATCCATCGGAATAAAATTTTAAGATATCATTATGAACAAAATGTATATAGTAATTTAAGATAAGATTTAGTGTAGATAAGAATAGAAATTTGTTTGGTAAACGACTTTGTCCGTGTCCAACAAAATTATCGAAAAACCCTTTTTGTGTAGAATTAGAAGACATTTTACCTATAAGTTAAACTTGTCATTGTTTGTGTATTAAATTACCATATTCTAATCTTTGGAAACAGGTATAGATTGTGTATTAATAGACTGAGGACAAAAAAAAATCAATTTTATTTATTCTTTCTCTGAAACAGTAATTTGGTTTTACCAAATGATCCACAGAATTTTTATAATAAACATTAACAGTAGTAAACAAGATTTGAGCTTTTTGATTGGATAGTCATTTTTGAATGGTAATGGGGTTAGCCTGATTAGGAGACCGGGAGCGAGGTAGTTGTAATTTGGCCATCGAAGGAAACAGTCGTTTGTTTAAAGATAGGGTGTGGTTCGTGAGTCTGGATACCGGCATTGTGAAAAGAAGTGAATAGTTTTGCAGAAGAAGATAACAAGTAGATTAGAAGAGGTCCGTGTATCTACCGTGGGCATTTTGTGAAGTATATGTGAAAGTAGTTTTACGGCATCAAGTTGACAAAAGGAGGTCCTTATGTCATAAATAAGTAGCTAAGTTTTTGGAGAAGTGAATCAGGTGTTTTTTGCGTAGTCTGCAGGAGGTTTTGCAGAGACGTTAGGAAGGAGCTGAGGCGCCAAAGAGGAGAGATTACATCGTTGAGGAGACTGGACTTTTCTGGGTATGTTCCAACATACAATTCAATAAGGAAAAAAGCTGTAAGTGTTTTGTACAATTGAAATTGGTATCTTCGAAAGATCTGTGTTGACATCATAATCATTATCATTCAAATTAAAAGAACTGAGTTTTGTTAGACTAATCAAAAGTTTAAAGTTTTGTTGTTTTTTGTTTCAAGTAAAGGAAAGTTTAAGTAAAATTGATTTTCACTTAATATAAATGTATGTATATTTAAAATCTTATTATTATAAAAATTTCATTAAATCTCTTGTCTGCTGATTGATAAGATAACGGCAGAATTTGATAATTGTTTTATTCTTTTTCATATAAAATAAAGAATACTTAATTTTTTGTAATATACTACTCTCGTTTATTATTATCCTTCTTCTCTATCCCAATAAAGGACGACTAGAAAATCTTTGGATCCATCGAACACAGGTAATATAAGGAGTTTTATTTTACATTTGATAACAATTAAGTTATATTTTTTGATTCGCTCAATAAAGTAAAATCAAAGTCAAGGTAAACAATCATAACAATATATATTTGTAAAGTTCATTTGCTTGTATTTCCTTTGGTCCCAATAAAAATCTTTCTGATACGCTCGAGTTGCGGGGAAGGTCAGATGCTTCGTGAAACGCATTATCTTTTTTCGTCTCTTTTTTAGCAGCACCAAGAGATTTATTATTACAATAACTACATAATAATGTCGGTTCTGTGTTGTTTATTGCGACTTTTCGCATCTGATTCACTTAACTGGTTGGAATATAGATTTATTGAGGTTTTATTGTATTTTTTTGTAATATTTCGAATTAAACTGTTGTAAATGGTTGCAAAAGAAAGAAAGGAGAAGGGAGTATAAAAGAATCATAATTCTTTATGTTCTTAATACTAGTTTGTTAAAATTTGTATTAATTTATAGTACGTTTCACCTTAATGTATTAAAATTGTACAAATTATAAATATAATGATAATGATACCTGTCATAACAATTAAATACAAATAATAACAACTAAAATGTGTTCCAGAATATTTTTCTCGTAAAATTCTGTCCCAGCCTAGTTAATTTCCAGGTCCTTTCACATATAAGTTATTTAACTATTCTTCTTCAATATTTTCCCATTCTAAGTTTGCCGTTTGAACCCTTCACAAATTTCTATCATACCAGTGACATTCTCTGTAATCTCTCTTGCTTCATTCTATATATATTTTTCCGTCTCATAGCTGGCGTTTCCCTCCATCTTCTTTCTAAAGGTGGTAATTCAACAACAATTTTTTTTTGGTCATCTAGGGCGGTACATTCTCATGAAGTCCAGTTCGACTTGTCTTATTTTATTTCATATTCCTGTTGTCATTGCTCATGCTTTAGCTCAGTTTTGGGTAAGTTTTTGTAGGTTTTAATTTTTTTAAGCCAATAACTGCCCTTAAAATTTTATTCTTTTGTATTATGATATTTCAGTTATTTGCTTAATTGTTTATATTTCGTCTAACTACGCCGTAGTTTCAAGTATTTGAATAATTTATGTCTTGTATATGTATAAGCATGTGCGCACGGCGCTCTTTCTGTCTCAAATGTTTGCAATAAAATGTTTATTTTACCCTTTCGTTTTAAATAATTTAGTTGTAAGGATAAATAATATACAGACAGCGAGATTTGAGGCAGCGTCATTTGACCACACGTCTTTTTAAGTGTACGTAGAGTATGCGATACTTGATCCAGACAGTGTGACGTCACTGTCGGTAAGCATTGGATCTATATTACCGACCAACGCTTAACTTAACATGGTTCCGAACCTTTAGTCGTAACCGAAATCATTTAGGGAGAGTGGCCCAAAATGGGGATCCCATCACATTTTGTGACATAAAATGAAAATTTGTAATAAATAAAATAGTTTACACTTACTATGTAGTTAAAGTTTGTCTTCAGGTACCAGAAAACAGATATTGAGTATTTAACAAAAATTACGTAAGGATAGAAATAGACATTTTTGAAAATGTGCAAATACCTCGTTCTACAAGAAAGGGTGGGTAAAATAGGGTACACGGAAATATTAGGTTATTTTTTAATTAAACATGTAATGAAGTATTGAAAATTATTATGCAGTAGGTTCAGTATGACACTAAGAACAGTAGTAAGACATAAAAATCAAACTATAAACAAAAATCTCATGTAAAATGTCATCATCATCTTCACAGCGTGAACAAGCTTCATGTGCCCAGCCACCACATTTGCTGCACTGAATCCATCCCTCCAGATCGAAAGAGTTTTTGTATATCTCGTTGCAAAAAATGCAAGCTTCTTCGTCTTCTTCTTTCTCGTCTTCTTTAGAGGATATATCAGAATCTTCAGCCTGACACTTTTTATTTTTACGCTTATTTTTGATAGACAAACCATTGTCTTGTTTCATTTTCTTGGGCAGTAGCAGGACTACTTCTCTAGTCTTTCTTTTCGTTAATAGATTATTACTGGAAATTGCAGATTTTTTATTTTTGTTGAAAAGGTCTTTTTTGTGTTTAACTTCTTGTTTCTCTTAGCGCTTCTGTTCTTTGGCCTCTAGTTCAGCCCTGTATGGTGACTCTTGTTACTGTTCCTTTTTACAAGCTCTTTTTCTTGGGGCATGGGCATCAAAATTTTTGGTAAAAGCAGAAAAGCTGATTTGGGTGAAGTAGACTCACCTGTTGAAGTAGAGGGCTTAGGAGAAGTTTCTTTAAAGGACTCAGGAGAAGCAGCGTTAGAAGGCTTCCACTTGAAAAAGTAGAATGTTCTATTGTTTTCGGTGTTGGTAGTAGTGGCGCATGATATCTGCTGCTCAGAATTATGGTTTGGTTGTTCTGTGGTATCTGAAGGGGCAAAGAGGTAATCAGGGTATACATATCTATTTAAAGGATATATTCCTGTTTTTTTAAATCCCTTCACTGCGGTTTGAACATTAGCTGCTCTTGAAAAAGCAGCTTTGACTAGTTGTCCAATTTAATATATTGTAACACCCCTGCCAGGGTGATTAAGCAACCATGTATCAACCGCTTATGCATAAACTGTACTAAGTGGTGCCATAAATGAGACATCGAGCGGTTGCAATCGAGGACTGGTAGAACGCACTGGTTAAAAGCTTTTCTTTTTAAATAGATCGGTATATTTGTTTTAAATACCTCTCTCATTTTTCGGAATGCAGCCAACCCAGACTTATTTTTCTGAGTAGCTCGCATGTTTGGTTATCTCGCGTTAACCTTATTTCGTGACCCAAATACACATATTTTTCCACAAGTTCTATGGGCGACTTTTCGATTTCTATTAGCTCATTGGGGACGAGATTGGTCATTATTTTTGTTTTTCCATAGTTTATTTTTAAACAGACGTTCTGGGTTACTTGCTGTAGTTGTTGTAGCATAACTCTGGCTTCTCCTAAGTTGTCTGTTATGAGAACAATATCATCGGCATATCTGAGATGATTGAATATCTTTCCAACGATGCTAATACCTTTTGATTCCCACTCTAGCCGTTTAAATACGTACTCCATAACTGTTATAAATAGTTTTGGCGACAAGGTATCTGCCTGTCGCACCCCTCTGCCAATTTTTATCTTCTCAGTTATGCAATGAAGGTTAACGGTTGTTGTCGCATTTTCGTATATATTTCGAATAATATTTGCATACCTGTGATCTATTCTGCATTATGTTAGTGCTTTTAAGATAGCAACTGTTTCGACTGTGTCTGATGCTTTGTGGAAGTCGACAAAGATAAGAGCAAGGGGTTTGTTATATTCGATAAAATTTTCAACTAGAGTTTTAAGGCATTGCAAATGGTCGTTTGTTCCGTGTCTCGCTCGAAATCCTACCTGTTCTTCTGATTGATAGAAATCGAGTTTTGCTTCTAGTGGACCTCCGAGTTTAATTGTCTCAATGACTACACCATCTTCCCCCGGAGCTCTATTATTTTTTATATTTTTGAGGGCATGTTGAATTTCCTCTCGTGATATATCTGGTATATCCTCCGATCCTACACTATGTACCTTTTGTATTGGTTGTTCGATGAACTCTGAAATAACTTGACTTTTATGTAATGTTTCATAGAAACTTTCCACTATATGTAATATACTTGGTCTATCTGAGATAATATTTCCATTTTTGTCTTTAAGTTGGAAGATTTCATTTTTGCCATTTTCCATTTTTCTCCTCAATGGTTTCATGCTTTTGTTATCTTCTATAGTTTTTATAACTTTCTCGTTGTTGTATTTTCTAATATATTTTGGTGGCTCATAGCATTTACACTCTGTTAACACTGATGATGGAATTAACATTCTGAAAACCTTCTGTATTGTGATAGCCCGTTTGGGCATTTTATAATAATAAATTTTTAAATAAAATTTTTTGTGATATATGGTATACAGCCAGCTACAGGAACTTAGTTTCCTAGTTGAAAATGGTTACCTTTTTCACAATATTACAGTGAAACGTTAGTGTTGTTGTGAAATGTTAGTAGTGTCAAGTAGTGTGTTGCTTTAGAAGGTTGTGTTTGTATAGCTCTGGTTCAAACCAAATTCATTACCTTTAACCCATACCTGTAATTTTTTCTTTGACACAACTTTCTCAATGAAATTTTTTTTGTGTCACTGATTTTAGGTGTTTTAAATAAATATTAGCAAGTGACTTTACATCCTTCAGACACCAATCTGTTCCAAGTAATTTCACAGTTCTAACTTTTTTATATTCTTCAATGTATATATTCTTTTATATTCTGCAACTTTTTTATATTTTTTATCGATAAGAGTAAGTTTCTTCCGCAACAATTTCTCGGCTCTTCCAAAAACCATATCGCCTGATAAAAAAGAATGGCCCTTGACAGGAAAATTAATATTCATATGTATCAAGGTACCTTAGTGGGCTGCTAAAAAGTATATTAAAGTCTAAAGTACATGAGTGTTTTGTTCTGACCTGTACATCCATCATAAACCCATCTCAGATGGGTCACATCTGTAAGGTCATCTGATTGAAGATAACTAAGAAGAGCAGAAGCTACTTCGGTTGAACCGCTCCCTGCTTGCTCTTCGGTCGAGACATAAAAGTATGAAGTGTTCTCATTTTTAATATCTGTTACACAAACATTGTAAAGACTTAATTATCTGGCATGAAAAGACTGTTAAATAGGCGCTCAAGGAAGTGGTTGCACCTACTGCATGTCAAAGCATAAAGTTTTCTGTTTTTCTTTCAGTACCCTAATTTCCAATAAACTAACGAACCGCCTCCTTCTTAACCAGTAATCTTTGGCTTATTCTATCACCTCCTCTGTTGTCTTCTAGTCCTTGGTTAGTTTTAAGTTTTGATACAAGTCGTCGAACTCTTTCTGATCTAAACTGAGTAAGGCATAAAAAGAAAGATTTAAACACAGTTACGCTACCCCCCGAAGTAAGAGGAAATCGGTAGGTAACGGAAGTCGATTTTGGTTTTTAATTTTACTTGTTGTAAACCTAGGCCTAAGCAAAATTGTCGGGACTTCCAACGTTGAACTTTTTTGTTATTCTGAACCTCCCAACTAATTGGTCCTGGAAAAGTTTTTCGGGTTTCAAATAAAGTGTCTTCCGAAATGCACCGGCATTACTTGGCCGAACTTTACAACATTTAAAAGCTTTACTTTTATGTAAGCAACCTGTGAACACACAACCACCAGCAGGAACAGCGTATCTCTTTTCCTTAAGAAGTTGACGCTTTGTAACTGCCTTTGGTCTTTTTCGTGATCCAGAACTTATTCTTCCAACTAATACTAATTCACTATCTGAATTACCTTCATTTAGACTCACAATTTCACTCATTTATTTAGCGTATGGCTACATCACAGGTTCATATATATACATATAATATAAATTATATAAATTACAAACAACAGTAAATACAAAAATATTATTCTACAAACAAACATCTAGATTATAAATATATTCGATTGACTCTTTTGTAGCAGCCAGGAAATCTGAAGGGTTGCCGTTATAGGATCTAATCGGGCATTCCTCTACCATGTGTTTTACTGTTTGCCTTTCGACGCCGCAGTCGCAATTTGGTGATTGTATTTTTCCCCATCTAAAAAGTGAGTCGGAACATCTGCCACAGTTCGTCCTTATTCTATTGAGTGTGGTCCAAATTCGTCTGGGTTGGTTGAAGCCCTCAGGTTTGCTTGTAATACATGGAATGTTCCAGTTAGCTGGTGCAGCGTTATTCTCCCATTGTTCTCTCCACCGTTCAGTTACATTAAAGTTTTGATCTACTAGCCTTTTTGCTGTTTTTAGAGGCGAGTGTCTTGAACGGAGCCTATTTATGTCTCTGGCGGAAGTTCCGACATGGGAGCGAAGCTCAGGATCAGTATTGATTTTTGTAAATTCTCTGACAAGGGCATGTTCCCGGCGGATGGGTGGTGGAGCTATATGACTCAAAGCTGGTAACCAGTAAGTGGGCGTGGCCTTGATTGTGCCCGATATAGTTCGCATGGCTTGGTTGAGTTGGACATCAACACGGTGAGTGTGTGGACTGTTTATCCATACTGGTGCACAGTATTCCGCTACGGGGTATACCAATCCTAATGCTATCGATCTAAGTGTGGGTGCTGAGGAGCCCCATGTAGTGCCGCAGAGCTTTTGCAGGATGTTGTTACGAGTTCGGAGTTTTGCAGCAGTCTTAGTAAGATGCTCTTTAAAGTTCAGCGTTCTGTGAAGTGAAACACCTAAGTATTATGGGTGTTTATTATTTAAGGAGTCTATCCCCAAAATTGATTTGAGGTTGATAGTTGGCCATCTTGTTGTTCAAATGGAAGCAGGACACTTCTGTCTTAGTTGGATTGGGTTGCAATCTCCATTTGCGGAAATAATTCCCTAGGGCATTTAAATCGTTTGTTAGAATGCGTTTAGTGACCTTGAATTCTTTATGACTTGCGGCAAGCGTCTAGTCATCTGCGTATCCAAACTTTTTTGATGTGGTTTCTGGCATGTCTTCTATGTAGAGTCTTTTCACTTAATTTCACTCAATTAAGCACACACTAACATAAACTTATAATTTTACTCTGAAACTAACGTGTTAAGAATATGTACTGTCAACAATAACAATCAAATCATAACAACATATTACACAATAATATTACAACTGGAAATGTGAGTTTTGATCGGCAATAAACATGATTGGCAATGCATTTAAAAATGAAGAATTAGAAACATCACTTATTTAAAAAAAAATATTTTTGGACATGTGGGGTTATGAAAATTACCTCCTCACTTATACTTTTGTCAAAATATTCTTACTTATACGTGAAGATTTAAAGATTTTAAAGCTTTTTGTAGAATTGTAATTCATTTAGTAGTCTTTTATAAAAAATTCCAAAAATCATTAATTAAGGCATTTTTTCAACAAAAAATTTGCAAATAACTCGAAAAGAAGGCAGTTTCTAAAAAATTACCACAAGAGAAAAAGTAGTTACTTTAATGATATACTTCTAACACTATTTTACTTGAAGCGATTCGGAGAATTGTGTTTTTGTTATAAATAATTTATTTATTAAAAAATACACTTAAAAAAATACATGTGAATATGAAAAAATATGTAGAAATGAATAAAAAAGGTTGGTGTGGTAGAAATGCAAAAAAAAAGATTAATCTGTATATTACAGATTAAATTAGCGGCTCGCCTATAACGCTTACACTTTAAAAATCAAATGCTACACATTTTTTTCCTTGCTAAGGGATATGGCCACTGCATAATCTAATCCAGTTACATGTTTTAGCATGAACATTTTTAGTATTAGAAATATCATTTATAAATAAAAATACGCAACACCAAATTATTTATAACTATTAATTATTTTCATGACACATTTTTGGTTATTATGATTATTTAATTTTTATTCTCATTATTCACAAATCAAATTCCAAAAGACGGGCTCCTATAAGTGTAACTTTCCTTTTCGACAGAGTGAGTTATAAATAAGAGAATATTAAAGGAAAGAAGAAGATTAGGGATTTAGGGCTGAAACACATCTCTTCAGACCTTCAATTACGAGCTATTAGAATACATTAAGAAATGCAGCTACCCCTTTTAAGGGTTTAGAAAATTGCTTGCGTAATTGGACCGGAATTAGCATAAAAATTACATTTTCAAATCGGTTTTCCCCTTCTTTCTTTGGTCTTCTGAAAAATGTTAAAAAAAAAAAAATAATTAACCGTCATTAAAACGGTTAGAAAACTAAAAATATTCTTAAGATATTTTAGGCAATTAACATTATTTTTTTGCAAATTTTGATATGTGCATATCTGAATATATTTTCCCAATAGAAATAGTAAATTGCTTTAAGATGCCACAAGAAGATAGCTTATTACAATATTTCACATTTAAAATGTTAATGAATAATATCTAATATGTTTCTCGTTTCTAATATTATTTTATCCTCTGTTAGTCGCGTCGATATTAGGGGTCTACCACGCCTATATTTACGCTCATTGTACTCAACTGGTACGGTTGGGTCTTGTCATCACGCATGTACCTTCAAAGTAAGGTGGAATAAGTTGTTTGGGATCAGTTGTGAGTTAGTTGTTGTTGCTAGATAACGTTATTGATTGACGATCGCCATTCGTGCACCTAACTACGTTGCTAGTTGACGTACACATAAGTTTTAACTTATTTTTTGTTTAATATTGATAAATAAAAATAGAGTGTCGCAAGGAAACAAATAAGTGAATGGAATTGTATCATTTTCTCAGTAGCGGTAAAAGTGATAAGATTTAACAGATGACAGTGACCACGACGATATCATCAAAACTTTGTTTTGACGATAAAGACGGTATAACAATATGGAACAAATAACTACTAAAACCATTCAATATTACATCCAGAGCATGCAATATCGTTATGCGTCTACTTGGACCAAAAGACAAGTCCCGTGAAACACATAACGAACTAGATATTTTTGAGCTATTTTTAGAATTTTTGGAATTATAACCAATTGTATAATTACGATTATAGATAAAGTAAGAGAAAATTTTTCTCGTGAAAGATATTTAAGACATACTGACTGCTGCAATAAAAGAATTAATTAAATTGCTTTCTATAATAAATATTAAAAGAACAGTTACAAAAAAGAGAAAGAAAACCATTGACATCCATTTTCGGTTTTCACAATGATTAAACAATATTGTATTAAGCCCTCAACAGTAGTTCGGTTATTTTTAGTATGCATTTTGACTATGCAATAAACCACTCAACGCACGACAAACAGCAACCAGAGATAGTGTCGTTCCATAATATGACAAAGGTAGGCATTGACTTTGTTGATCAACTTTGTGCAAAAAATAATGTCGCTTACAATACTACAGGTGGCTTATGGTACCATGATTCTGAATATAGCCGCCATTAATTCTTTATACATTTATACGTATCATAATGTAAAATAAAAAGGTGTCCAACAGAGATGTTGCACCGTGCGGGACTAAAATTGACTCTGAGAGTAGGCGGGGTGCCTGATTTTTCGGGGAGTCTTCTTTTAAAGCGCATAAAAAATTATATACTAAAAACTATTGACAAATATTTTTGACAGATGTTTGACAATCGTTTTACAAAAATTTATATCATTTTTTAGAGTGAGTGCACCTTTGTCAAAAGTGGAGTTAAATACTAAATTAAAAATATTAATAAATAGTTTTATATGTTCGAATGGATTTATTTGAACAATAATATATAAGATATTATCTACAATTTTCCAATCTGGTGCCTCGTTTAAAAAAGTGAGCTGATAGTACTAATATTGTAAAGTTGACAGCTGTTTTAGAGTAGTCCATATTTTCCAGGTGAAGTTCTTCATTTTATAGACCCCATTTTCTAGTAGTAAAAACAAACGTATTACTATAGTAAACGTACTTGTTCCAATCCAAACGTTCTATTATTTAGTATTTGTTTTTTAAAAAAATGATCTTTTTTTCTAAAAATGGTACTGTAAATCGAGAGAACTGCTGTTGTACGGCTGCTAAAAATTTCAGAGATTTTCACGAAACACGTACCCAATAGATATTGAGATTTAAAGTTTAGC